>OY743226.1:11720536-11913548 GCA_963555765.1 Orthonevra nobilis | reverse complement strand
CGGCAATTAACTTAAGTCTCTTGTTCCTGCGTAGTCTTTTTGATCCTGATTCTTATCCGCCTCTTAGTTTTGAGCTTTGATGCGTTTTCTTCAAGGCCTGCCTGTGGCGTGTATTATAAAATTCGGAGTGTATTTCTATTCAGAATCGTCGAACGGTCCAATCTGATTCGTTCATAAATCTTCCCCTTCATTTAACCTTACCTTGGGTCTATGCAGGACATTTACAAAGTTTTGAGATGTTGGGACAATAAAAGCGACTGCTGAGTGTAACTTCTTTCATTCCTAATTGTCTATGATCCTATGTCAGCGTTGAAAATTGATTCACACGAATCAGCTTAAAAACTTCCTTCTCAACAATTTGATTATGACAGATGTGTATGCCTGAAAACAAGCAGTCTGTCCACGCAGTGTAGTGAAATACTGAATTCTTACGCCTTTAGAGTTAATCAAGGCTTCAGAGGAACTATTATTTAGAGATCCATCTGTATAGGTATATAGCACAGAGTCCTCTGGCAGTTCACCCCTCATAGTTCTTTTCCGAGCCATCTGGAGAGAGTCACCGAAACCGGAGCTTATAGGTGACTCTGGGAACCGCCATTGATAACGATTCGTCTTCCAAGCACTGCACTTATGCGGTACAGGACTTCTCTGGCCATACTTTCAATGTGGCGATGAAAAGGAGGAAGATTGAGTGAAAACGAACCAAAAATTATTTCTATGACGAAATTTTGTAAACTGCTTCTCAAGTATCGGTATTTATAAATGTAAATGGATCAGTTAACGTTTTCCGAAATAAGTGAATTTAGAATCCTGGGCTATAGCCCATAAAATTTTACCAAGCTTGATTTTCAAATTTCCATATTTTTGATTTTTTAATTTTGAGAACTAGTACTCAGCTATCGGTTGTTAGTAATATTAATAAATCGGTTCAGGATTTCAGAAATTTCATGAAAAAAGTGAATCCTGGGCCATCAAATTTTGTCAAAATTCTCTGGATTTTCAAATGACCATATTTTTTATCAAAAATCCTTTCTTTAACGTAATTTTGAGAACTGTTGGTCAGCTATCAGTATTAAGTCAGTTTCATGACAAAAGTTCGTTGCGACTAAGTCTCCTGATTTTGCTAAATGGGTAAGCCATTCTCATAAGATTCTGTTCTTAGTGCCTTCCGCTTATATACTACTGTGTCCGAAAAATAAGGCGACATATGAATTTAAACTGCGCGCGTCGAAGGATTTGGAAATTTTTCTTTCTTTTCTGTGTGAAATTTCATGTCAAAATATATTCATAGTGTTTGAGATACGCGTCGTTTTGTGAGCTGCTAAAAGTGAGTTTTTCGTTTTTTGCGATGTCGAAATTTATTGAGCAAAGAATTTGCATTAAATTTTCTTTGCGGAATCAATTTTCTGCTGCGGATACGTTGAGGATGGTGCAGAAAGCCTTTGATGATGAGGCTATGTCTAAAAAAAATGTTTACAAGTGGTATAGTGATTTCCAAGCCGGCCGTGAACGTGTCGAAGACGAAGAGCGTTCTGGGCGACCATCAACCTCAACCGATGAAGGTCACGTCTTGGTGTTGAAAAACCATCGATTAACGATTAGACACCTTGCTGATGAAGTTGGCTTATCGAAAGGCTCAGTCAATACCATTTTGAAGGATGCTTTGGGCCTCAAGCGCGTCAAATCTCGACTGGTACCGAAAACATTGATTTTTTTGGAAAAAAGGCGTCGCGTTGAAGTGTGTGAAACAATGCTTTCCGACTACCAGGATGTCATGAAACGCATTATAACTGGCGATGAGACTTGGATCTATGCTTACGACCCCGAAACAACCGATCAATCGAGCGAATATCGTGCCAAAGGAGAGCCGAGACCAAAAAAACCGCGCCAAAGTCGCTCAAAAATCAAGGTCATGTTGACTGTTTTCTTCGATTATCGTGGTGTTGTGCTTTATGAATTCCTTCCAACCGGCCAAACAGTCAACAAGGAATATTATTTGAACGTTATGCGTCGTTTGCGTAACGCTATCCGCCTAAAAAGGCCGGAATTGTGGAAATACAATTCTTGGTTTTTACACCACGATAATGCACCATCCCATACCGCACTCGTAATTCGTGATCATTTCGCCAAAAACTCAACCCATATCGTTCCGCAATCACCGTATTCACCTGATCTGGCGCCGGCGATTTCTGGCTGTTCAACAAGCTCAAAAGACCGCTCCGGGGACACCGTTTTGATACGATAGAGGAGATTCAAGCCGCAGCGAAGACGGAACTGAAGGCCATCCCGGAAAGTGACTACAACCAGTGTTTCAAAGATTGGAAAATCCGTTGGCATAAGTGCATTGCATCGGGAGGGGTTTACTTTGAAGGGGATGAAATTGATTTGGAAGAATAAATAAAGAATTTTCAAAATAAATACAATGTCACCTTATTTTTTGGACACAGTAGTATGTTCAGTGAAAGAACAGTCGTTCGTTTATGTTTATCATCACGTGTTCTTTATTGGGTCGAAAAATTATACTTGCCAACCTTACTCCTTGGGTATTTAACCTCAAATCTATCTTAAACAGCCCCTCTAAGTATAATTTAGCTGCTAAGATTTTAATCCAAGAATATTGTAAATAGATTATTTGGAACTTTATCGTATGTTTAACAACATTTAGGGAGGTGTTTTGGCGTCTTCTTCAGTCGATGGAACAATTCTTTTGTGGGACATTTCATCGGGACAGAAAACGAACACACTTTACCAATCGAATGGTGAAGCTGTTCGAGCCTGCTGCTTCAGTCCAAATGGATCCTTTATAGCATCCGCAGACGACAGCGGAGCTGTGTGCATATGGGGACAAGACAAGACCTTGATTAAGTATAGAACACTTGTAACGCCAGTACGCAAACTATATAAGCTTTCTCAACCAGGATCCTTCATAATCACGAAGAAACTGTGTACGCCATAGCATTCTCCGCAGATTCCAGTATTTTGCTAACGGCGTGCAATTCCGGAATGATAAGGCTTACCCTTATTAGAAGCGATGGCGATAGTAAGTTTGGAGGATTTGAATCATTTTTTATTACATCTGCTCTGAATTCACAGCCCAAAACAACGAATTCGATTGTGGAATCGATCATGCCCACGATCTCGGAGTTGTCTACGCCGACTTTTGCAGACTTGTCCACACAGATCGTGAGTTCTCCTTATTGTCTAATGGATCTTTGGCGAGTATCTACTTACAACTTTGTATTTTTAGCAACGGATCCATACACGACCATTCACACGGCGGCAACTTGTGGCCATGACCAATGCATCAAACTTTGGAGAATCTTCGCATTAAAATCGAATGAGAATATAAAAAACTCTCGGCTTATACCAATGCTGCCCAGTGAACGAGAATCTGGAAATTCTGTGGTCCACAATTCAAACGTCATGAATGCTGAATGCGTGCTCACGATTTCCGGGCACGGATGCTCCGTCACATGCGTAAGGTAAAGCTATACTTTATACCGTCCTTAACTTTGGACCTTAATGCTTGGTTTTAGGTTCAATTCACGTGGCACCTTGTTGGTATCGTCTGGCATGGATAAGGCTGTCAAGATATGGGACTTGCAGGGAAATTGTCTGCAAACTTTGGGCGAACATTCTCGCTATGTCAATTGTGTGGCAATCAATGGCGACTCGTCGATCCTTGCGTCTGGATCTAATGATCGATCAGTGATTGTTTGGGATCTTTCTGCAACGCTAACGCTGGAATCTCATATCGCGGGGTTCCGTTCAATTATATTCAACATGGCGGCGAGTGAAATAGATATCCCGTTGGAGCTGATTTGTCCTATAACTCATGAAATCATGACGCATCCTGTATTGGCTGAAGATGGCTTCACTTATGAAAAATCAGCTATTTTGGAATGGTTTGATCGCGGGAAGAACACTTCACCAATGACGAATGAGGAGCTCTCTAGTCTTGAAGTGAATGACAACGAAGATCTCAAAAATCGAATTGAAGAGTTTTTGAAAACATTGGACTTTGATTCTTTCGATGGAATTGCCTAAAGTGATTTTTTTTTATATCGCTGCTCTTTAAGACACGTTTTTTATAAATTTTTAACAGGCTTGTCAATTTCAAAATAAAGACATCATAAGAGCCCAGCTCTCATGTAACAAATGCTTAACCTTTTTTTACCAATGTTTCTAAAAGTTCCATGACAGTTTATCAAAAAGCCGAACTGAACATTTAAGGATGATTGGAATCTGCTGTGTTAGGACCAAACTTCTAACAACAATGGTCTTCATGTGATAGAGGATAGCTCACTTTGTTGTTTCAGATATTTTTATTATTTATTAAAACGCCGACCGTAGTGTTCCTTGTAGCAATTGGAGAAGCTAACTATCCCACTAGCCATGCGACCTTACTTGCTAGACAAAAAATGCTTAAATCTAGCTTAATTAACTTAACTATTTATTAACTAACTTACTGGCCCTATACGGGCGCTCTAAGCTAAACTAAACAACTAAAAATATGTCTTTCGACTTAATACTATTAATTATATTTAAAATTATTCTAACTTATAAAAAAAGCTAAGAAACAATTTTACATTTGGAAAAAACTTAGTATAAGGACTTTTATTTTTGTAACTAAACCTAAAACTAAACTAAAAGACTAATCCTAATCATAAAATCTTAATCTAACTCAAAATAAAATTAAATCTACTTACTGACTAATTACTAACTACTTACACTACCTTATATATATGTAAGCCGGCCAGGGCTGACAGGACATGCTATGATTTGCCCAACCACCAATAATGTTTGTTTTGCCTTTCGACATCCATTCTGTCGCGGTCTGATACCGCCCTACTAAACCTGAGGGTCTCCGGTGAGCTACTTGCGACGTCTTGGTCATAAGTGACTCGCCTGTCCACAGCTTTTCGACCAACGTGGAAGATTAACGGCACCGCTAATCTATCCTGGACCAGACCTTTCCTATCTAAATAGAGAAAAGCTTCAGGGGGAATAAGGCCGTTAAGGCGGACTGTCTCATGGTGCATATCATTGGGGTAAAAAGCCCCGGAGATCAAGTTGTTGGTCGAAGTCATTGCTCTTACAATGTGACTTCGAATAATTTTTATCAGAAAGTTGTCCACTCTGATCAGCTTGGCCCCGTTGTACAGGACCTCATTACTATAGAATTTTTTGTACTCAGACTCTGGAGTTCTATATAAATGGAGACAAGCCCTAAGACATCTTCTCTCGAAAACCCGTATCTTTTCCAATAAGCTTGTTCCCACGTTAAACCAAACGGGACAGCCATAGGCAAGGACAGGCCGAATAAGGGCCGTGTAACAGATCACCTTTCACTGATGTGAAACAGCCTCTTTGTCAAGGCAAAGGCCGCTTTGGCTCTGGCCAGGGCAGCATCTATATGTTTGTTAAAATATAGATATTGATCTAGCCAGATCCCAAGGTATCTGACAACACTTCGATTCGCTAATGGCTGTCCGTTTTGTCCAACAATAGAGAACATTCGCCACTTCTTTCTAGTATTTCTAGAAGCCCCAAACAACGGAGTCCTGAACAGAATGGTCTCGCAGTTTTGAAAATTGATTTTCAACTTCCAATCATCGCAATATCCCTGAACCTTTTCGAAGTCACGTTGCAAAAGACTTACAATGACCTCGATCTTCAGACTTGACCTGTACGTGATCAAGTCATCTGCGTACGCTATGGATTGGCGGAGAGATCCTACAAGATCACTTGTGAAGATCGTAAATAATATTGGCGAAATAACTACACCCTGTTGTAGACCGTTTTTAATTTCAAAAGACCCAGCAGACACCACACTGCCATTTTTCACAATAAACTGTCTGCTGGTGAGCATATCTAAGATTATGTACAGCAGCGGTTTGCTTATGCCGAGCTGGTCAAGCTTGAAAAAGAGCCCCTGCAACCATACAATGTCAAAGGCCTTTTCCAAGTCAATCAACAAGGCACCCGTGCATTGTTTCTTACCTTTGTACCATTGGATATTTGCAATCATGCCCCGCTCTGAACCCGAATTGGTTATCCGGAATAATATTTTTGTCCTCAACCCACTCGGTCAGGGCTCTATTGATCACTTTTTCAAACACTTTCCTGATGTTGGGAAGGAGACTTATCGACCGGAGATTTACCGGATTGGATGTGTCTTTGTTCCGTTTAGGAATTGGTTGCACCACCGCTGTCTTCCAATGAGCTGGATAATGTGCATTATTCAGCAAATTGTTAAAGAGGCTAGTGTAAATGTTTACCGCTTCTAGAGGAAGGTGTTTAAGAAAAATGTTTGGTATTTCGTCGATTCCCACAGATTTCTTACTTCTCAGTGAACCGAAAATGACCAGGAGATCTTCTTTTGATATGAATGGAGGGTGAATCCCTTCATTGGCGATGACATCATTTGCCAAATTATCGTCATTGAACATGGTAAAACCAGTGTTCTCCGATCGCCAGTGTTCAATGTCATATCGCAAGTAAAAGTTTTGCAATAGGACACTATTTTCCAAGATATGGTTCGGGCGAGTGCTAACATTCACGATAAAACGATTATCTCAGGGTTATACCCCGGACCGTGAACTGCAAAGACCAAAATGGAAACATCGTACTTGAATTGCAGTCAATGCTGGAATATGGAAGAACTATTTCTGTAGACTGTGTAACGGCGATGATGAATCTAATTTCGTCAGGCCGGCTGAACCATTCATTGAAGATGGAGCAGATCAACAAAACCGTCCACCCGACCTAGAAGAATTAAAGATATCAATAAAGCTGCTGGAGCGGACGGCGTATCTGTCGAACTATTCAAAGCGTCGAGCGATGAATGGGTAGGAGAAGGCACTATAACTTATCTGCAATATACGGTCGGAAGAAAGCTATGGAACCTCAGTATTGTTTGCACGATCCTGAAGAGAGGAGACCCTCTTAACTGCGCCGATCGTCAACAACCTGATAGGTCTATGTCAGTGTGGCTTTAAAGAGGAAAAGTCCATCATAGACCAAATATTCACATAAAGGCAGAATTAAAAAAAAATAAGCAGGAGCTCCAAATCGACACGTACCACATTTTCAACGATGTCAAGGTCGCCTATGAAAGCATCTACAGAGACGAGCTTTTTAGTTTTGACATTTATGCCAAGCTCGTCCGTTTGTGTAGGACGATGGCGGAGAGCTCAGGTTGGCAAATACCTCAGCGATCCATTTCATGTCAAAAAGGGATCAAGGTTTTAGAAAAACTGTCAACTGCGGTTTCTTCAACATCATACTTCAATGATTAGTGCAAAACTCCTGCTTCAACACTTGAGGCGTTATCTTGCAAAGGTCTGTTCAACTATACGATAACGCCGATGAAATTTACAAAATTGGAAGAACGCAGCGTGATGGCAATATTACCTTTGATTGAGTCAGAAGCGGCAAAGGTTGGTTTTGCAGTTAACGAGGTTAAAACGAAGTATATGATGTTGTCGAGAAAGGACACCCAACATCGACGTCTTAGTCAGAACGTCACCAGAGACAGGTATAACTTTGTAGAAGTTAGGGACTTAAAATCGACACAATTAAAACAGCGTTAAGATCAAACGAAGAATAACTCTTGTTAATTGCTAAGAAAGCAATTGAGTTGAAATGCCATCTCTCGGAAAACTTAAGTACCTATCGCTCTATAAGACTCCTATCATCCCAGTTCCGTTATATAGTATGGTGAATGGAGACTTTCCAAAATGGGTGAGAGCGCCTAAGATTGATTCGAAAGCAACATTTTCCGTGTGATCTATGATCTCGTCTGTGTAGAAGATGAGTTGAGGAGAAGAGTCAACGACGAACTGTGCGGGTTGTACAGCGACATCGAATTAGCCAATGGACACCAATGCTCTGGCACGGAAAGTTTTCGAATCCACTCCCGAGGACGACCGCGACTCAGGTGGCGCACACAAAGGGAGGGCGACCTCAACCAACTTGGCGTGAAAAACTAGAGACATCTAACTACGGACCGGCCTGGCTGGAGAATCTTGTTGTTCGATGACTTGGTCCAACTCGAACTTAAGTAAGAAATCACAGATTCAAAACAGAGTAAAATTTGACTAAAAACCGATTGTCAGCTTCCTTGTGCTAGGATTACTGGTACGATCTCATTTCTCTGATAAGTTTTTAATATTGAGTAGTTTGATTTTGTTTGCCTTAGGAGGATGCTTGAAATTCGCCTTTTTAAAAAGGAATTTTTCCGATGTGCTAGTTTTAGGATACCTCACTGAAAAACAAACGCATTTGGCAAAGTTTGTTTTAATATGGCATTCGTTCCTCATACATTTGCCGACTTTTTCTCAGTTTCATCATTTGTATCACTCCTATCTTATCTTTATCAAATACTGAGGTAAACAAAACTGTCCTGTGACTTTGTCTGTGCTTTCCTTAGTTACAGATACGAGTGCAAATGGTTAAAAACTGGCAGTACTGTGTGTACTCATAGCTTTCAAATCATTAACATTCTGAAAAGGCAAACAACAATGACAACAATATTTACGTTTTTATCTTTCATTTAAATTTATTGTTCAATGGATGAAGAGAACAAGTGTTGCATCAACAAACCTTCATTGTTAATAAAAGACACACACTTGCACTGCAGATGGATGCAACTCATTACAGCCGAGCTAATAACGTTTTTATGACATTTTAAGCTCGAGTATGATGGTGATTCGTCAAAACTTAAGGTCATGTATCCTTGGCTTGTTGACAAAATGTGTGTGTAAATATACATTTCACTCGGCGATGGTGACGGTGGTACATACACGTATTCAAATGATACAAGACATTGAAGATATTTCATGCCGTTCTGGAGATAAGTCGTGGCTGTGTTTGATTAAGATTAAGTGGAATGTACGATATCGTTGCCTCCAAACAAGTAATGGAAGATTTCTTATCACGTACAACTTTTTTAGTTGTATCTACACAAATTTTTGAAAATGTTCAAGTGATTTGGGGGGTACTGTGATTGTGAAACCCTTAATTGAGGGTACTGCTGATAATTTATCAGGATCCTGTTATTTGTAAAGTGTCATTTGAAGAGGAAACTAACTGATTCTTAAACGCGAACCATATGTCAGAAAAGAGAAGGGAGAAAAGTAAGTAGTTAATGCTTAAGAAGCTGTTAATTTATTATTTGTTTTGTTTTATAATGTAATACGCGCTCAAGGGGTAATAAACACCCTCATAATGCTGCTACATTGCACTTTCTTCTTACCTTCGTTGAATCACAGTGAGCAGGAAAAACCGAGCGTTGGAAAGCGATTCCAATGTGTATCCAAAAAATGTCGCACACCTATCTATATATGGGCAAACTTTCCATTCTTTTAAAATAATATTGAAATAATACTTTTAAGCCGACTATTAATTGACAAGACCAATTTTTACTTTTGGCACTTCGGAGGGTATATTTTCTAATTATACATCGAAGACTCTATTGTCTGATGATTATGGAAGAGTATTCTTTACGTTATGAAACATTAACGTGATGAATGTGATTGGGCCATTAACGTGGAGAAAGCAAAAAATATTTTCAATACTCAATTTGATTGCGTTAGATATCAGGTTATTTTTAAGAAAATCTTAATGTTTTAATTTTTCTAAAGCTCGTCAGGCTTACCAATATACTTTCTTGTATACTCCAACCTCTCTTTTACATTTTTAGGAGATATGAATCGTTTTCACCGAGGAACACATCCCGAATACTCCTTGCTATGGGAGAAATTGAAATATTTTCGGCACAAGAGTTGTCCGCTGCTGTTTTCGAAGCACTTACGTCTAGGCGTTAATTTATAATTGCTGGGCGATCCCCTACCAGTACCATTTTCCAAGCTTATGGTTTTTTTTTTTAAAAATTGATGCTGAACTGATGATCTTGGTCTTTCGGTTATTTTGGATATTTCACCCAGTGATCTTGCTTCCTGTTTTAATTTTAAAATCAGTTCCCTTGTTGGAATCGATATTTCAATGTGAGATATTTTAATGTCAAACTTATCATGAGTGCGAAGACTAAAAAACTGTTACCACTTGAATGAATTACAAAGCGATTCATTATCACTATTATAACTATTAATACTTAAGGACTACCGGTTGGAAATGTCGTTTTTTTCAAAAATCAATGCTTTATTGAGGAACATATTTTTACCATTTTTCTGGCAATTCATGGATACCCGTTCTGAAAAATTCGACCGCAATCCACGAATAAATCCATTTTTTGACATCATCGAAATGATGGAAGTGCTGGTCGGTCAGGCCATGTTGCATCGATCGGAAGAGATAGTAAACGGATGGCGGAAGGTCTTGACTATACGGCGGGTGGGGTAGGACATCCCATTTTAGCGTTCCAAGGTAAGATTTGACGACATTTGCAACATGTGGCCGAGCGTTTCCGGCCGTTTTTCCTTCAGTGCTCAGCTCAAACGCATCAATTGTCATCGGTAGACCTCGCCTGTGATTGTTTCATTCGGTTTTAGCAGCTCATAATACACAACACCCTTCTGGTCCCACCAAATGTACAGAATAACCTTCAGGCCATGAATATTCTGAACGGCCTTCGATGTTGAGGCATGTCCGAGGCATCCATACGTTGCCCGACGTTTTGGATTATCGTAATTTACCCATTTTTCATCACCAGTGACGATTTGATGCAAAAAAGACTTCTTTTTGTGGCGTTCAAGCAGCATTTCGGACATACAAAATCGGCGTTCGACGCCTCGTGGCTTCAATTCATACGGCACCACATGTCCTACCTTTCGGATCATTCCCATGGCTTTCAAACGATCGGAAATGGTTTGCTGAGCGACGCCAAGTGATTTTGCAAGTTCTTCTTGCGTTTGTGACGGATCTTGATCGAGCAATGCCTCCAATTCATGGTCTTCAAACTTTTGCACCTGGCCGGGTCGTTCTTTGCCTTCGGTGTCGAAAGCACCATCTTTGAACCGCTTAAACCACCGCTGCCACATTCTAACGTCTATAGTAGTACCCGGGCTGGGTAAGCTTCGGTTAGCAATTGATACGCTTCGGTTGCTTTTTTCTTTAAATGAAAGAAGCATATTAAAACTTCCCGCAAATGTTGTTTTAATGGCACAAATGTAGACATTTTACGGCTTTACAAAAACTTGTGTGTTTTCACTAATGACCAATAACCTAGACTGAAATAATTAGACAATGACATGAAGTTTCCGATGTGACAGCTGTCATGGTGAAAATTCACCTCAGAGTAATAGATATGAGATTGTCTGCAAATAACATTTTCAACCGGTAGTCCATTATATTTTTGGAAGACAACATTATTGCTTACAGGGTGTTATTTTCAAAAATGAATTGCTCTACGTCCAATTGTTAATCTATGAATCAGGAAGTTCTTGTAATCGGTCCGATTTTCGGAATTCAAAATTTTCACATATCCCCACGTTTCGAGGTCCAGTAGTTGTATTTCATTGATTTTAGAAAGATGTCTGTGTGTGTTTTTTTTGTTCAATTTTGATTTCAAAAGTTTCATCAACATTATGTTTATTTAGCCAATTGACTAAACTAAGTAAGTTTTTAACTATAAAGACTAACAAAAAGACTAAAACAGTATAAAGTTGAGACCATTTCATATTTTGATGCGCCCCTTTCTGTTTTTCTTGATCCAAAGTGCCACGGCTATGCTTGTACAATTTAAATTAAAGGCGTTGCAAGGAAGATCATAATATCCGAAGATTATAAAACCGGGAAATGGTGAATATCTTTAGAAGAAAAGCGATCTAACAAGAAGCAATTGCATCGCAAGAGGTCGAACTTGGGACCTGTGATTCGAAGATCCTCTTTGCTGGAGAATTATTTTCCATTCGCTCTATGTGACCGAGCCAGTGTACCAGTTTAGTCGTCGTACTTTGGCTTTTTTAAACTACATCTTGATGCAGCTCATACACTTCGTGGTTATATACCATCTCCTCCAGTCGCCTTCCTCAGATACAGGACCAAATATTCGACGAACATTTTTTGTCTCGAAAGTGTTCAGAATCAGTTCCTGCTTATCGTCAGCACTCGTCTCCATAATGCATACATTTCGTATTCCGAGTTAGGAGTCTTGAAACCATTCGCTTTGCCTAACCGAAGTAGCAGCGGTGTCGTAGTCTGAGCCTTCGCCGACTTACTGTTGCCAACAGTGACGTTTTTTCCTATGCGTTGGACAGGTGCTTCTTTGTTAGTTTATAATATGTATTTGGTTTTGTCCGCGTTTACTTCAAGACCAACTCGTTTCGCCTGCTCTGCAAGAACAAGATCAAGAATACTTGAAACATATTATTCACTCGAAAACTTCAGAGTGCTAATTAGGTAATGGAGGACGTTGTGAAAAATTCGCCTCGTTGAATAATCGAAAAGTCTAAAGACAGGCACATGTTTCAAGATTCAATGCTAACTTGATACAATTTTGGAAGGCGCGTTGGGTTGTGATCACAGAACATCCCCTTGAAAAGGAGGCCTCAATGACAACGCACACACTCAGCGATCCAACTGTTCTATGCTGTTCCAACGTATGGTGGCGAACGTCATGGAGCAAACAATTCTTTAGAACAACGGTTGTCCAATGAGATCACTCCTGATAAAACTAGAAAAATAAGTTGGGGGCCTCAAAACGAAGAGATATACCAAAAATTTGAATTTCGAAAACCGGACCAAATACAAGAAATTCCCTATGTTAAATAAAACTATTAGACCATGGCTTATGTATATTTATAATATTTGAAGTTCACAACTTTAATAAAACCTCAACAGTATAAAGAGACAAGCGGTTAACATTGAACCTACAGTCTTTGAATCATGAAAATTTGGGAGCAGTTATCTGTTTACTGCTTTGTTCATGTGACCTTTTACGAAGAACTAGAAAGTAAAAGGTTATTTCAGTCTCAAAAAGGCCATAAGCCCATAGCTCTCTTAAACTCTTAAACTCTTAGCGTTGAACGCAGGCCTTTGGACAACTTGCAAGTCTAAGAACGAGATGAAAACCTAAATCTTATTTTAGACCTGTAATAATGAAAAAAAATGCAGTTCCTGATGACTAGTCGTAAGTATTGTTCAAATATGATATTAATTTATATATTTCTTAATTTTATTTTATCATAATCAAATAAATACAAAATTCAATAGTTACAGAACATTATTGGAAAAAAAATCTAACACATGTTTAATAAAATTAAAGTTGAAAAGATTACCAAGTGCATTTTCCATTATGTTAGGATGTGCCAAATTGAAACCAAAAAAAATATATATATTAAATAGATTCTATAATTTAGGAAACCATTTTCGAATATATCGAAGCAAAATAAATAAAGAAAGAATTTGATAAAGTAGTTTGTATAAAACAAAGTATAGTTGGGGGGGTGAAATTCAGTACTCAGGCGTTGCAATAAATGCAATTTCATAAAATGAAACGTTTCTCGATCTTGTTCATACTACAATTCTTAAAAGATGATTTATTTCATTTAAATCAAAATTAAAAAGCCAATTCTTAATTTCTCTAGTGAAGGAAAAATGCCTCTTCATACAACAAAGTTCAAATCGAAGTAAGTTAAATAACCTGGGTGCAGTTATAGTATACAACTTTAAAGATTTGTAGTGTTATGTGCTGGAATAATGGCCAAACGCCATTATATTACGCAAACTTCGTAACTTATAAAATGTTGGGAAGGGAAAAAGATTTTCAAAACTTTTTGAAATAAAGATGTTTCAGTGGCAAGAAGTGGGTTTTTTTGTTTCCAAATAAGACGTTTAAGATGTTTTTGTGTGACGATAAGTGGTTGCAATTTATTATGATGAGAACTCCCCCAGCATGTCAAGGCATAGTGCAACTTTGATCGAACTTAGCTGTAGTAAGCTGTTTCCAAAAGATAAAGCGAACAATAATGACAGGTGATATTAAATAAATGTCGTGGATAATAGATATTTTCTTTAAGCAGATTTGTGTAAACTCCAATTAATTTTTTTGCCAATATGTAAGCCCAGATATTCAGTTCAACTATTTATATCGTGGTAAGTGTTGGATAATGTGACGTCTGTAGACGTCTTGCAAGATCTAATATTCACTTCAATTATACTTTTATTTTTTTGTGAAAAAGGTTTATTTCTGGTGAATCAAAAACGTCTTTATCTAATCAGTTTTTTTTTCCAGAACAACATAGCTCTTTTACAAAAAAATTATCAAGACCACCAGATATTAGATTATAGTTAATCGCCATTGGTTTTCCCAATGGTAACCATTGCAAATGAGCAAATAAGAACAAGCTCTGAACTTAACTTTTGTCAAAGTGTGGCGCTCCACTCAATGCTCTCCGGGCTGTAATCCAAAGGAAATATAGTATATATATGTATAACCGAGCACTAAAACGAATTCCATTGTATTAATTGAAGGCTTACTCATAATGACACACTCTGTATTTATATAGACTTCGTTGTTCAAAACATAGGCTGTTTGATTTTATGATCAATATCTGTTATATTATTGCTTATCATAAAGTAAACCAAGAACATGTGGCGTTTAGTGAAATGGAGTTCCACATCTTCCCTCGGAATGTTTAACTGTCCTATCCACTTTTAATCAGCTTAGAATCGTACATACACTTACAAAATTCGTAATCTTTTAAATAAAGAAAGGCATAAATGAGCCTAAGTTTTCTAGAAAGTACTTTTCATTTAAAAACTGCAAATGCAGCCAGCGCCAGTAATCAAAACGAACAATTTCAAAAAGCTTAAAGTTCTGCTTTATTTCACTTCTGTGAGACAAAACATCTCGAGGTGAAGGCCGCGGACAGAGCGTTACACGATCCCTGTGTAAATAGTCTTCTTGACGAGGACATTGAAGGAGGTGGATTAGGTTTCATTAGTTAGTATAGTGATAAATTCAAAAAAAAGTCTCATGTAGAGGCACGCCACAAGGTGGAGTCATTTCACCCCTACTGTTACTAGTTGTAATAAACAAAAATCTAAATTACGATAGAAGATAATTTTATTTAACTATTAATATAATACGAATGCCGGTTGAATATGTCGTTATTGCAGACAACTTCATATCTATTACTCTGAGGTGAATTTTGAACATGACAGCTGTCACATCGGAAACTTCATGTCATCGTCTAATTATTTCAGTCAGTTTTTGTAAAGCCGTAAAATGTCTACATTTGTGCCATTAAAACAACATTTGCGGGAAGTTTTAATATGCTTCTTTTATTTAAAGAAAAAAGCAACCGAAGCGCATCAATTGCTTACCGAAGCTTACGCGGGCTATACTATTGACGTAAGTGTGTTCCAGCGGTGGTTTAAGCGGTTCAAAGATGGTGATTTCGACACCGAAGACAAAGAACGCCTCGGCCAGGTGAAAAAGTTTGAAGACCATAAATTGGAGGCATTGCTCGATCAAGATCCGTCACAAAGGCAAGAAGAACTTGCAAAATCACTTGGCGTCCATTTCCGATCGTTCGAAAGCAATGGGAATGATCCGAAAGGTAGGACATTGGGTGCCGTATGAATTGAACCACGAGACGTCGAACGCCGATATTCGCTGTGCATTTGGTGGGACCAGAAGGGTGTTGTGTATTATGAGCTGCTAAAACCGAATGAAACAATCACAGGCGAGGTCTACCGACGACAATTGATGCGTTTGAGCCGAGCACTGAAGGAAAAACGACCGGAAACGGTCGCAAGACACGATAAAGTTATTTTGCAACATGACAATGCTCGGCCACATGTTGCAAATGTCGTCAAATCTTACCTTGGAACGCTCAAATGGGAGCGTATAGTCCAGACCTTGCGTCATCCGATTACTATCTCTTCCGATCGATGCAATATGGCCTGGTTGACCAGCACTTCCGTCATTTCGATGATGTCAAAAAATGGATCGATTCGTGGATTGCGGCCACACCGGTCGAATTTTTCAGAACAGGTATCCATGAATTGCCAGAAAAATGGGAAAAATGTGTGGCTAGCGATGGGCAATACCTTAAACATTGAATTTATATCTATTTTTTCTCAATAAAGCATTGACGACATGAAAAGCATGAAACGACATTTTCAACCGGTAGTCTATTATATAAATACTAGCGCACTCCAAAGATGTTGTCATTTCCGTTTAAAACTCCCTACATATTATATTACTATATAACTGCGACAGACAGTGACTTAATTTAACTTCTTTTGTTGTTTAAATTCTGACTTTCTTTCCAAGGATCTGATGAGGCTGTAGACATATTAGACAAAGCTTCTAATAACTGATAAAAACAAACCAAATTTAATGCATTTACTGCATCATATTCAATTGGAAGATAATCAGCAAAGGCTTTAACATTCCCGAGAAATGGCTGCTCAAACAAAGAATTTATATAAATTAAGAAGTGAATGGGGCTTAGTACAGATCCTTGAGGTACACCCAATTAAATATATTTCGAGTCAAATTCATTAGAAGAACTCTAGAGTCTATAAAATATGAATGCAAGGTTGTTCGATAAGCAGATGATACATTGATCTGTTAAGAAGGAAATAATTAAAATGAGTGCATATTTCTTAAAGTAAACAATATCCAACGGATAAGAGAATATCTGAAAAAGAACAAGAAAAAAAGGAAATTCACCGAGTATGAATACATAAGCATAACTATTCGTAAATATGCTGGTAGAAGTAAAATTGTCTTGCGGCAATAAAATTTCATACTAGTTTTTTTAAGCCGCATTTTGAATATTTTTCGAATCACATATTTTAATGTTGCAATCGAAATCCGATCGAGAGTATTCAAAATTTCCAGAGTAAAGTTATGCGAATTATTAAAAGATGTAAAAGATTTGCACCGATAAAATATATGTTAGAACTCGAAACTCTGTGAGCTGTAATTAGGAAGAGAGATGAAGCCGATCCTTAGTTATTCAACAAAAAAAATGCAAAGTGTGGGAGAACAACGGCTTCAAACTAATGTACATCAAAGGGAATTTAGTAACTAACTTAATTGAAGTTAAAACGAAAATAATTTAAGAGCCTGTAAAATCAAATGCATAAATTTGGTGAAACAAAATACCAATTGTAATTGTTTTTTTTCTCTTTTTGCTTTCAGCTACTGTAAAATGAGACTGATTTGTAAAGTAATTATGTAATATTAATGAGCTATTTAATTCTATAAAAATGTTTTTCTGTTAATTATTTTCTACGTCATCATGGAAATGGTTTAAACCATTAAAGAAGTTGCAACAATATCTCTCGAAACAGCGATGTGAATTCGAGCCTTGACACCGTCGGATTTTTCTCTTTTGCATTTTCTCAAGCAATTCAAGAGCTAAAGGACGAAATAATTGATTTGATTTGATTTGATTTTTTATTTTATTCTTTTCTTATGAATTTTAAGATACAATTCAATATATATACAATAATTATGTCACAGGAAAAAAATAAGAAAAGTTAATGGCATTTTATATTTTAATTTAAAATAAAAATAAAAATAGTGTCAAATGCCATTTCAATCAATAAATAAAACAAATATGTTTTGGGTGGGATGACCCTCAAAAAGCAACTTCATACAAAATATTAAATAAAAATTAGTTCATGAAAAATGTAAAATTCATTCAAAATTCAAAGCAATTGTTAAGTGATGCAGTATAAAATAATAAAAGTAAAAGCAAAAAGCAAAAGGAAAAATTAAAAAAAAAATATATAAAAAAAAATAAACAAAAGATACCAGAATACAATTATACCAGAATATCAGAAAGTAGAGATTCTAAATCGACATAGTTGAGACCGAAAATCCATATTTTGGGGCATTTCATAAACGTTGCAGGTATTGATATTGCCCTGATCGACAGTGGGGGTTTATTAAACAACCGGTGAGAAAGAACAGAAAAGAAATTACGATACGCAGTGGTACGGAAAAAAGGTACAAATAACACGTTCGAGAGGTTTCCCCGTAAATTATAATTTGAAATAAGACTAAAGTTACGGTTCCCAGACTTCGTGGAAAACGTTTTTAACACTTTAAAACAATACATGTGACGAACTGGAAGAATATTTTGGTCGCAGAACAAAGGTTTGTGACAAATTTTCCTTTAAATATATTTTTGCAAAATTAGCAGCGGTTGTATTTTATTTAGGTAGATACATCCCCAACAGGAAATTCCATATTGCAGCTTAGAATGGAAAATTCCATAGTAAGTAATATTTAGCAGTTTAGTTGAGCATACATTACGCAAAAAATAAAAATGTCTAAGCGTGCATCGAAAGTACTTTTTCAAAGAGTCTGCGTGATTCGAAAAACACATTCTTGAATCAAGGGTGAGCCCCAAGTATTTGAAGTCGTTGACTACCTCTATTAGAAAACATTTATCACTACAGTTTAAACTACTACAGAAAGTGGGAGAGAGTTTGTATTTTTTACACTCAGGTGCGTGGAAGTACACATTTGCCTCCAGTGTGGGCGCGGATGATAAGTTAAAAAACATTATTTTAGTTTTGGAGCTTAAGACTAAGTTGTGTGTTGCAAACCAGTGCCTCAATAAACTTAGATCCCAATTGATATCTAATACCAGGTCCAAAGGACTGTTTAGGCCATAAGAGAAACCTATGTCATCCGCAAATGCAGTAGGTGACCCTTTGATCATAAGATCAAATAAAGAGTTTATGTAGATTAAAAATAGGATTGGACCCAAAACAGAGCCTTGAGGAACACCCAGAAGACAGAACTTAATTTCGCTTCTAATGTCATATATTTGAACTCTTTGCGACCTATTTTCTAGATATATTTTCTAGATATAACCAATTAAGGATAAATCCACGGAAACCAGTGTTTTTCAGATTTCTCAACAATATATTGTCGTACATTTTTTCTCATCGAGGTCGACCTTCCTTTTTGCAATCCAAATTGGACAGGATTGAAGAACTTTGAAGAATGAAATATACTGGTGGAATAGAGAAGTAACTATGACTGGATGTCTACCCCCGCCAATGCCATTGTTATAATTTTGTTTTTAATTTTATCATAGCCCACCCTTTATTGAGTTTCCAATGTCCTTTTACTTAGCAGATTTATAAAATCAGAATATAAATCATTTCATTCAAGTCCTCGTTACACGTTTAAACATATGATTTGTAAATTTAGGTCAACTAAAAGTTCCACTCACAAGTTTTTATACAATAAGTATTGCAGTCTTTAAAACACGCATAATAGTAAAATATACTTTTATACAAATATCCAACACACAATAAATTAGCCAGCATAGTAAAGTTGACTATATCTTTCATTCTTATCGTTTATGATAATAATAATTTTTATATACGATGCGTTAAAAATTAAACAAATACGTTCAACGCGCCATGAATAAGCTTCAAGCTTGCATTACTCAAAACATCACAAGTTTCAAGATTGGCTGCATATCAGTTCTTCTGTGCCTTTAAGTGTATTTGTGGAAAAATCTTCTCCATTTCATCACGTCAATGTAATAAAACAAAAATAAATAAATAACAATTTATTTCCAACACTCATGCAACAATCGCTTTCTCACCTTTGCGATAGCAACTATCTACAAACTATAACCGGGGGTATATAACGAAACACATCAAAGTTTTCGAACTCATTTTAGACGACGAATGATCAAGTGGATTTTTCAACATTTACGCGGGCCTCTATTTTATTTAATATTTATTTTTTTTTTGAATTGATTTGAAAGTTGGTGTTGAGTAGGAGCCTGTGATAAGTGAAATATATAATTTATTTTATTAAATTATTAAATAAAATGGGGCAAAGAGAAAAAAAACACGTTATCTAAGAAACAACCTGTTGATTCGAGAACTCGTATGTGTGATTCATATATGCGGCATACTCGTATGTCATGTGATAAATATTATATTTGTTGCCCATTTTGGTGAGATAAGATTGTGTTTCAGTTCGAGCAAGTCAAAATATCAGCAAAGTTCTATTGAAAGTATATCATTCAAAAATTTTCATTTTCTAAATAAAATTTGTAGAAAATTTCATATTCAGACTATCGGCACAAATTTAGTAGAATTGTGTCCTCTGTTTATTTTTTTTTTAAATAATTTCCGCAAAATTAACAAAATATTCACAATCTTATCTTAAGAAGTGAGTTGATAAATGTTGTTTTGTTTTTGTTCGTCTGACAAGTGTTAATGTTTAGTGTGACTAACATGCCGTAGAGGAATGCCATTGGGAGTGACTGTTCAGAAACTTATTAAATTACTATTATGGTTGTATTTACCTCATGACTTTAGGCGTTAAGCCAGTGTTACGACAAGTTTTCATCATACCAATAAAACATAAGAGTGTGGCGATATTTTTTATTAGTTGCAATCAATTTTGAAATAATTGACAATTTTTTAATTTACCACTTTCAAAAATAAAATATTAAAATTTGTCTTTTGTTACTTTAACTATTCAGCAGTGCCTCTCTTGCTGTTATTATGTATTTTGGATGATTTTGAATGAACAATTCAAAGTTAATGAAAGACTCTAAAACATTTTTTTTTTAATATTTATTATGAAGAAATTAAAAAAACGATTCTTATTCGACTTTTTTTCTGCAGTTTCTTGCATTTTTTCACTTACACTCGCTCGTAGAATCTTAATTCCATGACAGAAACTTTCCAAACTAATCTTAGGATTTGGCAGTTATAGCAAATTCGTATCTTTTATTGATTACCGAAAATGAGAAAATTCAGATTTTAAACGACTACCTCAAAGATAAGTGTAGAGGGCATATTTCAGTGCTTTTCAAATAGTATTTTGAACTCATGCCGACTTCCAGTATTTTTCTTAATTCTTCATTAATAAAGGGAGCTGTCTTTATCGGCCAAAAACTGCAGAATCTGCTGGTTTGAAGGAGGGATCGAATTCAAAAAGGATTAAAACTGAATCCGTGTATATGCTGTACTGGATTGCATGATCGAAAGATCGATTCAGTTCGACAGTTCTTCTGTCTCGAAGAGCTGCAAACATTTTGTTCGTCTCTGTTTTTTTTTTTTTGCTTCTTATTTGGAATATTTCTACTCACCATTTTCTGCTATTTTTGTTCTGCACGGCATAAATATAAACACAGAATGACGAGAAATCTCTATGCCTTCATCAAACTCAATCTTTCAATCACACACAAATTTTGTGATCGGATCGAGTAACCCTACCTGCGTTTATACCGCACTTGATCCGGATTGAAGCCGGATTCAATTCGTCATATAAACGGGATCATTGATATTTGGAAGAAGCTGAAAACGCACATTCATACCTTATGTGAGGCTTTTTATCAAATTGGAACCCTAAAATTGTTTACAATTTCGAATTACCAGTTGTTAACCGCTTCATAAAAGGATCGTTTTGAACGCGATCTCATGCCGTGCAAAGTCGGTTTGAAACGATCATTTTCGCGGTGGATCTTCCTAATCGATCAACGTCCTGATTTTTATCACTCGCGCTGACTTTTTGAAACCGTTGTTGCACTGAAGTTAGTGTAATTCATCATCATGTATGATTACTTTCCACAAGCTCGACTTGCATTCTTTCGATTGATTAAAATTAGAATTAAATGCACATCATGGACTTTCATCTTAAACTTTCAACAAAACCTGCAAAAACGATTTTTCCCGCTCAATTTCTGTTGAAACATAAATACAACTAACACAACATCCGGGTCAAATCGACTCCCGAAAATACCAAGTAAGCAACCAGCTAAATTGACCATTGAAAGAGGCCACACCTCTTTTTTTTTGGGAGCCAGCGCCTGCTGCACTCTTTATTTCGCCTATCACAAGTGAGAGTTGAGGCCAAATTCTAGGCTATTCAGCAACACAAATTCTGATGATGGGTAATGTTCTCGGAGATTCTATTTTCTTTTTTTAATGTAGTCTTGACAAAAATTTGAAGTGTGCTAAGGCTGATTGGGCTAAAGCTGCTTTCAATCCTCCACCGTTGGTTGGAACCGAAGATTCGGTCTTCCCTTTTTCGTGAACGTTAAACTGGATTCGAAAGTACATTGCAGTCAAAACTTTTTCTCCTCCATCATCATCCTCCTCACAAGATAAGTCCTGCTTCATTTGGCTCCATTTAGAAGACCTGTCAAGACGAGTATTTTGTAGAGCATGTTTTTAGGATTTGAGTTAGGAGTTTTGATCCTAGATGTTCGGACATACCGGAGTAAAAGTCTTTGGCCAGGCACAGATGAAATCCGAAGCAAAGGAATTATGAAAAAAAAAATACCTTGTTAAGCCTGGAAGTTCAGCAGTTCCAGAAACCAATATACAGATGACTATCTACAACGTGGGAGTCGTGAAAAAGTTCTCAAGTTGATGAACACCAGGGGAGTGTCCTAAGTCCTAAGTAACCGTTCATTTGTTGATTCATTCCGGCCTCTTCTAAGGAATGATTTATATCAATGGAAAAGTTATTCCCGAGTATGAAAAGAACAAACGACGAAAATCATCAAGTAAGTGTATGGTTGGAAAACTAAGTTTTATTTTGTGACTTAAAGAGATGCTCTATACTGAAGTTATACGTCCGGCTCACATATCAGACCAAATTAACGGCAGCTGATATGAAGATACTTCGCATACTTCATCAGGAAGCATGCACGCCGAAAACCACGTCTCGACAAGGGTGGTAAGTGCCTGATTCAGTTGGTGCCATCACAATGACACTATCAATCAACGGTCCAATGCATAAGAGAGGCGAGGCCTATGAACACCAAGATCACAGATTTAATTGGCTTCAGTGATGAAGTGGTTCCAAACCGAGGGCTTTGCCGAAATTTAAAGGGCAAAACGCTTTTAGTTTATTATTGGTAATGAGTCTTTTGTTTTTCACTTTTTAAACCTTACTGAACTGAAGTTAAGAAAAATAGTTGATGAGATTGAAACGAATCCTCAACTGCAACCAAGTGATGCCAAATTTCATGATAAAGAATTTTTCAAAATTATTCAAATACAACTTACGCATATGACTATAACTATGTACTATGTACATATATATAGAACCTATAAAATCAGTTCAAATATTTATGCAAGCCGATAAGACCGTATCTCCGTTAAGATAAAACTGATAAGCGATTTCTTGCGCAAAATATTTTCTATTTCCTAGCGGTAACCAAGAAGAGAATCGTCAAATCATATAAAAACTTATTAGTCTTAAGTTGAAAGCATTTTAATATGTGTATGCATAATTAACACGCAAAGCAGGACTCATCTTGAAGTTATATTTCTTCTTAATTACGGGTACAATAATATTTCATTTCATTATTCCTCCTCTTCTATCTGTATTTTTTTTTTTTAAATAAGATACGCAAACAAACGATGAAACAGTTGAACACATACTCATGTTTTATACAAAAAATATTGCTGAAACACTTTGGCGTTATTTCTTTCCCGTTTTGATAAATAAAAAATCATTTAGTTCTCAAGTGTTAATTGGTAAAACTCGAACTACATGCGTTTGTCTTTCGCTTTCTAGACCTACAAATTAAAAGCATCGATCCAAGACTAAACTAAAGTGGACTACGCCATTTGATTTGAATTTATATTATTTAAAAAAAAATATCAAAGAAATATAAATATAC
Organism: Orthonevra nobilis; assembly: GCA_963555765.1. Taxonomy (NCBI): domain Eukaryota; kingdom Metazoa; phylum Arthropoda; class Insecta; order Diptera; family Syrphidae; genus Orthonevra; species Orthonevra nobilis. The sequence continues at coordinate 11,889,939 of OY743226.1, read as the reverse complement.
AGCAGTCATAAGTGAATTGAGGTTAAGTCAACTAAGATTGCACGATAAAATTTATAACTAAACTTACATAATAATATTTTTTAAACAAAAAGCCTGTAAGTGCATTTTCCAACACGGTTACTTTATTTTTTTCAATTCAAATATGCTTTTGTTTACAGAGACTATTATGGCTCTTCATTTCTGATATTTGGGCCAACCGGTAATATTAGTTTAAATAAGAAAAGATCTATCTACTTAAGACCTTTTTCGTCTTTTCTAGATAAAACGTTTTGAGACAGTTCCAAGGAGGAGCGGCATATTGTAGAGAAGGAACGAAGCACTCTTCAGGTTAATTCAGTAGCAACATAGACTTCCATTTCAGGTGCGAGACCGAGTTTTTTTTCTTTTTTCGTGAGATACTTATCGGTTCATATTTGTCTTGCACAAACAAGTGGAAGATAAATGGAATACATAGCCATTGGAATCGGCGCTAGCTAGTGGTGGGGTGGTGCTGCACCTAAGCTCGACACTTGCTTTGAAGAGTTTTTCAATTTAGTTTTCTTGGGCGTGTGCTGTGAAGGGTTTAACTGTGCCTAAATAATTGCCAGTGTTGTGTGTTCGAAACGAAAAAAAAAATAAGGTATCTGCGAATACGAAAATAAAGAGAGCTGTCCGTGGACAGTCTAGTTGTGGTACACTGTCATGGAATTGCTCTCTTTGTATGATATTCAATAATCACCAAGTTTTCTGAATATTAAATATGAATTGTAACTAAATAGAACTAAATGAAATATAACAAGTCTTTGATGGGTTCTTATTGGTTTGGCTAATACGTCATCTGATAAAGGATTCAAAAGGCTTGCGCAATTCAAAAATAATTTTCTAATAATTTCAGGTATTTTTTTATGAACAAAAAGGTGTTTTTTTAAAAATTGTTTGTTTGTGCTTAATGATTAAGTTATATTAGCACCGATGTGTTTTTTTTAATTTAAAGCTGGATAGAATGTTAGAAATTTGAATTTATTAAATTTGTATATACAAATAAATGAAATCCATCTATTTTAAAGTTTATAAGCGTTGTTAACATATTTCAATTAAATTTATAAAATAGTGTTTCACCATGCTGGTTTATTGTTTAAAGGAAAAATATCGTCCAAAAAAAGTCCATTCTTCTCAATACACTCCTGGAATTCGACTTTTTAATTTGTGAACAAGCCAACTAGCAGCAATCAAAGGAAGATTGCTGATTTAATTCAAGGTGTAAAGCTATCTTTATAGAAACAAAAACGTTCGGCTAAGGAGATGATTTAATTTTGGAAAACATTAACCTCCTCTCCTTTGAAGCTGGAATTATGGGACCAAAAATACATGTAAGTTGTGACTCTGTGGCTGGCTAAGAAATAAGGAAAAATCATCCCTCTGAAAGAAATTTCACACTGCACTATCTTTTTTTGACTATTCAAATATTTTTGATGGCATTCTCGTTCCGGTTTTTTTTTTAAACATAGCCATCTATATTTAAAAAGCGCTGCATAACACATACTTTCTAGCATCGTAAGGCTTATCATAGAAAAACTGAAACCTGATTTAAATTTTTTATTGATGAAATTTTAGTTTTTTTTTTTTTAGAATAACGAGCACTGCTGATTTATTTTTATTTAAGTTCACTCGGCGATTTTCCTTATAGATCTACGTTGACTGCGGTTCGTTCGTGATGAAATTGGAACCCACGGCTAGACAAGCTGCGTGCTCAGCATCACTTACTCAGATCCTTTAAACCTTTTTTTTTGCCTCAATTTTTGAAGAAATCAAAGCACTTCAAATGTTGTTTAGTTATGAGTTGTTGCGACTGACAAATCGGTTCGGTCTTTCCCCCTTTTCGTGAGCTTGATGGTTTCGATTTCAAGACAGTCTAAGCTGGACCTTTGTTATCCATTTGTTAAATGTGGCCGAACTATATAAACGACATCATTGTACACCTCGTGAAATTCGCGGTTGTGCTTTCTCCCTAATTCTCCTTTCTCGCAGACATGGCTTTTTGCTTCCTCAGGTCCCTTAAATCTTTTCTACTAATTGTCCAACATTCAGCTTCTTATAAACGAGCTGGCAAGATTTTTGTGGAACTTGATTTAAGGCCTTCGAGCAAGGATGCTACGATAGTAGCATAATCTCCATCCATGTGCTGTTTATGGAGAGGGAGGTGTTCCAATTATTGTTCAAGGTATCAATTTCTTGTCAACAGTATGTGTCTCATTTTATCCTCATAAATTAAAGACTTACTCGCCTGGCCTCTTCTTCAATTGCAGAAAGAGCTACAACGATGGTGGCAACGTTGATGTCAATATCGTCTGCATCTCCCAACAGTTGGGCACAATTTTGAAGAAATTACATTACAGTGCATCCCCTTACTGGAATCCTGTGCGAGGCTAGAAAAAAAGCGGAGGTCCAAACTGCAAAGTACAATCGCGTTTTCGAAATATATCATCATGTCATATGAGGCTTTAGAGTCGTTGAATAAGTGGTGAGTATTGATTCGAAATTCATTGGCATTTTCTTGTCGTACGCATATGATGAAATTTAGTCCATGGCCAAATAAGCATCAAACGTTAACTCTTCCGCTGGAAAACCTTTACAAATTCTTGGGACGTCAATTCTTTTGTCAGCCATGGCCTAACTTCAGCCACAGAAGCTTTGTCATGGCAGAGATAAACACCTTCGAGAGATGAGGTCGTGAAAATATGTAAATTTATTCTTTGCGGCCACAAACATGGCACGGTCATCAGCCTGAAGCACGAACCAATTAGAATAGAGATAAATGTTATATATGTATGTATTAATACAAGGCTTTCTGAGTTCATTAAACTGAGGAAGAGGAAATAAATGAGTTATAAAAATAAAGAAAAAAAAATGCTATTCCCTTGAATTTCTTTTTCTTATATGAACTCTTCTAAGTCAGGCTCTGCTGTCTGGGCCTCTAGAGACATTATCGTTAACCAACACGCGTAGCTGTACCAAATCCTTTTGAGGCTACTATCGGGACTGAACATAGCTCACATTTTTCTGACCTGACGTAGCGAACGAATTCGATCGAAATTCAATATGAGTGATTGGCCTCATTTCCATCTGAAAGGGATACGTAAACAAACTCAATATGCGCTTCTATGGTATTGAGTTTTCACTTATCTTGTTAATTCCCGGATTTCACACCAGCACCAGTTAGAATAATATAAAAAGGAATTATAAATAAACTAAATATGTACCTATGTATAGATATATAATATTTCTATAAATGTTGCCAAGTCTGCACCGAGGGTTCACCTCATTTTGAAGGAAAACAACGAGGAACCAAAATTACTAGTGCTGTCCATGTATATCTGACATATCGCGGACTGAAACCTTCCTGTTGAAGCGGAGACAATCTTCTGAACTCTCAGGGCTGTGAAGACAAGCCCTGAGACAATGTCTTTCAAAAACAAGAATATTTTCCATCGAATCGAACTTCACGAGGCGACCAACGGTCTGACGAGGGCCATACCAATTTTGCTGTTGTACTTAAGCTCAACTTTGCCATCTGATGGTATTGGCTCTTCTGTGAAGGCATAAGACTTACTGCAGGGTTTTGAATTTAAGCCGACGAACTTACAACAGAATACAGGAATAACTATTTACAACATTTGACGAATTGTCTTAAATACTAAGAAAGCTGAATAACAAAATTGGCATCCCATTAATAGCTTGCTTAGTTACTGCTACTACTACTATAACTACTACTATTACTGCTACAATAGTAGAAAAAAGAAAGATCCTTGAGATCCTTTAAACTATAGGGCGATAAGTTTCCTGCCTAATGTTGGGAAATTTTTTGAGATAGTTGTAATCAAGTCAATCTTGTTAGATTGCGAAAAAAACGAGGTCATACCGTGGAATCAGTTTGGACTCTAAAGAAACAACTTGGCAGTACACGCTGTTACAAAATTGTATCCGATATCAACTGGGACTTGGATAACTCAATAACATTCGCTGACGATGTCATCCTTTATGCTTATGGCTTTAAAAGAATGCATATACAGAACGACCTCCTCCAAGCTAAATTCGGCCAACTTCAAGCAGTCTGCCGAGTGTGGAAACATAAAGTAAACAGCTCCAAGTGTGAAACGATACTGTTCCGCACCCTAGTAGGACAGTTCTGACATAAGCGGGTCCAGCTTGGTGGAACATTAGTTCATCTTATATGGAAAAGTATAGAATATTCGAGAGAAAGTGCCTGCGAGCTTGCACACGACTGTACAGAAGTGCACATTCCGAAAAAAGTCTCTCATAAAAGACCATTGAATGCTTCCGGCATGTTAAGGATTGTCTTATCCTGGACCTTGTGAGGAATCATTTTTGAAATCGGAGGTACTAAACTTGAAATCAAAGACAGTGATGTACTAAGGAATAATCGACAAGAAACTCAATTGGAGGAAAAACCTGGAGCAACGGACTACTAAAGCCAAGAGTGCATTCTGGATATGCAAGAGGGCCTTTGGGAAGTCATGAGGCCTTAAGCAAAAACATGTCCACTGGATATGCAACTGGATTCTGAAACCACCCCTTCTTTAGGGCATTATAGAATGGTGGAGTACAAAAATGTTGTCGACAGGCTTACTAAAGTGCAACGTTTGGCATGCTAGGGAATAAAAGTTGCACAAAACACCAGTACAAGTTGAAGTGAAAAGAAAAGTAGGACTTTTGGCCATAAGGCTCAAGGCACTGGGTCAGTTTGATGACAGAAAATTGTGAACGTTGTAAGGGCAATGACACCACAACTTGATCGCCAAAGCGACCTAGATGAGAAAACTTTCGCCTTCAAAAACAATTTTTTCCGACCAGAGCTTCTTGAATGAACGGAAACACGACAAGAGACCCCGTCGTAGTCACAATATATACGGACGGTTCTAACATATCGTCTGAATCAAGGGCAGGGATCTACTGTCCGATACAATACATCCTGATTCATCCGACACGTTTTTTCAACAAGAATTTTTCGCAGTGCTAACTGGAGTAAAAAAGCTCACCGACCTCAATATACGGGAGAAGCAAATACTCATCAACTCCGATAGTACTGCAGCTATCAAAGCTATAACAAACCCTCTATCGGTATCGACACTAGTAAGGAAATGCAAACACAAACTTAGCAAACTAGCAACAGTGAACGACGCCAGTCTTGCTTGGGTATCGGGGCACGAAAGTGTAATGGGGAACGAAAAGCTGACGAACTAGCTAGGAGAGGAGCAGGAAATTGCCAGCAAAACCCTGTAAGGGTAATAGGGTAATACGAGAAAAGCTATTAACGAAAAAATAACTGGTTCAACCTAACAATGTGCAAAACAGAAAAAAACGATAATAGGAAAATCGACTAACAAGTCAGCGAAACAAGGTCTGAACTCCAACAAAAGGAATCTACGGCTATGGTGAGAATGGTAACAGGAAACATTAACTCCCTCTGCCACTGTCCAGCAACAGCGAGAGTGCGATAGAAAATTCTTGGGTCGGCACTGATCCCGGATCTTGGGCACCTCAAAGAAATAGGCATCGGTGAGATCATGGACTACGCAAAACGAACGAAAAGATTTCTCGACCATACAAATCAAGACACTTCATAGAAATCCCTCTACCATCTCCCCGCACCCTCGTTTTCACTACAACCTCCCTCTTTAACCAAAATCTTTGCCACAAAGGAAATAGGGGAACACAACGAGCACAACCAGAGGCCTAGGTGAAGAGCAAACAAAGCTCATCCTAACCAACGAACCATGTACGATGTGGGGCACATCGCTCATTTATTTCTAAGGCAGATCTCCTGGTTATTTTTGGTTCACTGAGAAGTAAGAAAATAGTGGGAATCGACCAAATACCAAACATTGTTGTGTCGTTAATTCGCCGATTTTATTCACTATTTTCACGAGTGATCTTGTAGGTTCTCTTCACCAAGCTATAGCGTACGCAGATGACTTGATCGCATACAGATCAGGTCCAAAAAACGAGGCCATTGTAAGCCTTTTGCAATGCGATTTCAAAAAGATTCAGCGTTATTGCGACGATTGGAAGTTGAAAATCAACTTTCAAAAGTGCGAAACTATTTTATTTAGGACACCATTGTCTGGGGCCTCTAGGGATACTAGAAAGAATTGACGAAAGTTCTCTATCGCTGGACATCTTGGGCAGCCACTTGCAAATCGGTATCAGTCCACGACAAGGAGGATGTTTTAAGACAGTATACATATTTTTGGTGGCTTAATGAAGGAGAGGAAACGCCGTCGTTGTTGCACTCACACATATAAAAAAAAATTTGTTTTTTCTTTTTCTCCAAGGTCAAGGTGCCTCAAAGTAAATAAAAGCCTGGCCGGCTTACATAGTTTATAAGGTATGTTAAGTTCTTAGTTAAGGTAGTATATATTTATTTACAAATAGCACAGCACAACAACAAAAAATATATAATATATATAGTTGATTACGTTTAGAGATAGATTAAGTTAGTACGCTAAGGTTTATATTAAGGTAGTTTTTAAGTTAAATTTATTCTTTTTTTAACAATTATTTATTTACTAAGTTTTCTTGTATATTTTTTCTTAGTTCGCAAAAGTAATATTTTTCACGGTTCTCTTTTTTTTATATAGTAATTTAAGCGTTTTTGTCTAGCAATTAAGGTATTCTGAATTACAAATAAAAAAGCATAAAAAAAAAAGAAAAACAAACCATGTACGATGTATGCAAAGGGTCGTTATCGTGTTGAAAAACCGGTGTTCTTGGAAAATCCACTTTCTCTAAATTTGTTGGCAAATTTTCTTCCATATTCCCTTTCTCATCCATTGTTAAATAAAGTTTTCAACTCCAGAATCCGCCTAACATCCCAAAACCAAAACAGTACTGTAATTTTACTACATCACAATCATTTGTAATTTGTTTTTCGTTCACATAATAATCTCATAAAATTATGCCATAGAAATTGACAGATACTTTGGGTGTAAAAAAAAAGAACCAGTCTTTCTAAAACAGTTCCAGAAAGCTTTTCTAACAGCGATCCTCAAAACTACTTACAATCTCAAAGCTTATGCTCAACAGCTTTCCATAATAATTCCAAACAAACATTCCCCACCACGCAATTATGCAGCGTGTGTTGATGACTGTATAGCAATACAAGTATATATAAACATATTTATGTATTTATTTTGGGTTATGTTATGCGTCTTATCAAATCACCCCACATCTCACAGACCATCCCTTCTGCTTTGGCACAATACTCATAACAATGTGTCTCTCAACGATACTCTCCCACTCCCACTACGAGTGTTTACGCTAATTATTTTGTTTTCGACTCAAACAGGTTTCTTTTGAGTTCTAAGTTCCTAACTCCTCCAGCTTTGTTACCATATAAAATGAAACCACATTCAACAAGTTCCAATCGAGAGCCCCGTACAAATAAGAGCGATTCGTTTTGAACAGTCAGTGTGGTTCCGCCAATTCATCCGGTCATAGACGTTCCCTGCCCAACTAAAGCAGTATTCCTTTTGCTGAATTAGAAAAACTAGATTCCTTTTTAAATTTAAAAAAAAAATGGCTCTTCGCGTAATGATGTTGTCTCGCAATGCCAAGCTGTTGGCCGATACTTTGGAATTCACCATGATCCGAACCATGTGCACTGGATCTGCATCCAAGAACATTGGATTTATTGGTCTTGGCAACATGGGCGGACACATGACCACGAATTTAATGAAGAAAGTGAGTACCCATTTTATTTTTTTGGTTTTTTAAATATTCATTTTATTCTTATGTAATACATGGTTACACTTATATAAAATGATTGTTTGTATGTGTTGGAATAAAAAAAATAAAAAAAGCCTCTCAATTTAAAGGGCTGTCTTGATAGATACTTTTTTGTGTTGGTTTTTAAGTGCGTGTTAGATACATTTGTATGTAGACTAGCTTTAAGGTTGCATAACATTACTCTACATACTAAAGTTCAAGAAAAAAAGGGGGTGTGTGCGGTCTTAATTGTTTTCTGATCTTTTGTGACAAGTTCTAAGAAACAAATCTAGTAGACTTTATCTCCACATATCTACTCTTTTTTTTAATTTTCTTACAGTGATAGATATTTCCAAATTTCAATGCCAATGTCAGATCACACATGCCACACCGGCAGTTTTTTTGTCAAAACTTTGTATTTCTATTTCTCATGCGTATGAAGGGAGTGTATTTTTTTTTTGCAGATATAGTTTTCTTATTTCTCGTTAGAAATAGAATTGTATCTGCTTTCTTATCACAGAATGCTTTATCTCTAGAACCAGAGTGTTTTGTTTTTTGCTTTCGATTTTACTAAGATTATATGAGATGGATTTGGCTAAATTATAATTTTCGTAATCGTTTCCTTATATAATTCTTGAGTAATAAAAATGCAAGCACTTTTTTTTTGTTAGAAATTGACGACAGCATTACGTATTTAGAGGAAAAAAAATTATTTTTAAATATGAAATTAAACTTGAATAGGTGCCTTGGCCACGTGTCGCGAGTTCATACGAAAAAAAGCAAAAGCATTTTTTGGCATACGAAAGTTAAGAACCAAAATTTCCTCTTAACATGTACTATTTAATTTTTCTGCTTGTGTTTTGGTTTCTTTTAGACCAAGTTTAGAATGAATAAATTACTGAATCAGAGATATGCACAAAACTTACTTTTTACTTTTGAATTTGCTGGCGCTCAAGGGTTTATGACTACCCTTATAATGTTTAGAGAAGGATTACTAGCAGAATTGAAAGATTTATTTCAAATTGGTGTAAACCAAAAGATAGTTTATTTCAAGCCGCTTCTGTATTGAGAGTCGAAATCCCACCCACTCATTTTGTAATCCTTGCTTGAGTAAATTTATCTATGTGAAGTTGAAGTTGATATCCCATTGCAAAGGTGGAGTTCGCGTTTTGCTGCATATTTAAACATTTTCGGTTCTGTTAATATTGGAAAGGTTACGCAAAAGGGACGGAGAATTTAAAATCGACTTATTTGCATTCGTTAAGTTAAATAATTCGGAGCTTATTGGTTTAAGCTACCTCAAACGCCTAGTGAATGAGACAGTTTTCCGGGGAACTCGAATTTAACCACCATATGCTTGTACGGTTTTTAATTCAAAGAAAAGGTGATCAGTTTTGTCTTGAGACTCATTGACCATAACATTGCTTACGCATTAAAAATGTACAGCAGGTTTGCTATTCTCCAGCTTGTTTATAGGTAGCCATGCAAGGTACTTTAAGTAGGCGCAGCTTCATCGACCGGAATCTTATTCTTCTTATATCCTATATCCCTCTAAAAAATGTCTGAATTTATCTTCAATTCAATGTGGATCGGTGACAAGGCTGGTTTTCGAATCTAAGACAGAAAAAAAAACATTTCTACATCCTTCAATGTCCTCAAAGTGGCAAACTAGGAGGTGCAACTTTACAACAGCAACTTCTTATACGACAACACTGGATCGTGGACAAATATTCGTAGTATTTCTAGTTAGAGACAAAAAACAGATTCTATCTTGCAAAATTAAGTAGTTAAAGACGACATATTTGTAGTTAAAAGTTTACTATTTTCTCTACGCACATCGTCCTTTCCATTTCGTGATGACTAACTATAGTCTCCATTTTAAAAGTTGCGCAATCTATGATAGTTCGGTTTTGTTTTTGTTTCTCCAGTGGCGTTTAATGGGATAAGGGAACTGTGACTTCACTTCAGAGCCAGAGTTGGACCTATTTGTAAGACCTATGCAACTCAGGGCTTTGGAATGCAGCAAGAGAAAAAAAAGGATTGAAAAAAAGGTGATTGCTTACAATACTCCTTCCTGATAGAAATACTTTCAAGCTTTGTTCTCCAATTAATTTATTTAAATTAATGTATCCTGAATTCCTGAAAAATTACTGAATGACGAACACGTTAAAGACTATTTGTAGCAATAATGCGCGTCTTACTTGTAAGGAGGAGATTTATCGACCGGAGTTTCCCTAGATTGACTGCATCATAATAATTTATTAAATCGTACTACACCATCGGTGTTTTCCATCACACTCCCACATTTGCGAATTTTTTAAATAGTTTTCGAACCACGTTGGATCTTTTAGTTAAATCGTATTGGTATTCTTCCATTCAGCTCAGTGTCAGCAGGTCACATTTGATGGATTCCCATGCAGCCACACTTCACGTAATCTCGCTTTGTCACGTGAACATTTTGTGCCACTAGGAAATACAACATTTTTTGACCAATTTAACATTTGGTCACCCTGGGTTAAAATTGAAATTTAGATAGAATTAGAAATAGCTTTCTTACGCAAACCCGCGATAACAGAAGCGCGTCAGCCTTGAACTGACAGTGATCTTTCTTATACAATTTGTTTGTTTGTTTTAAAAAACCGTCTTTGAAATGTTTTTGATGAATTTGTTTGCCTCATTTTTTTAGGGTCATAAACTGCATGTTTTTGACATTTCAAAAGCTGCCTGTGATGCTGTTAAGGCAAAGGGTGCCACCGTCTATTCGAACACCAATGAATTGGCCAACAACTCTGACTTTGTCATCACAATGTTACCCAACAATGACATTGTATATAACACCTACAACGAAATCGTCAAGGATGGTGTAAACAAGAATACCGTCTTCATTGATTCCTCAACCATCGATCCAAATGTGGTTAAGGCCATTCAAAAGATAATCATCGGCAAGGGAGCTCGTTTTGTTGATGCCCCCGTGTCGGGAGGTGTTCCTGGAGCGGAACAGGCCACGTTGACATTTATGGTTGGTGGAACAGCTGACGAGTACAATTCAGTCAAGCCTATTTTGGAATGTATGGGCAAGCGTATCACACATTGCGGTGACTATGGCATGGGTCAAGCTGCAAAACTTTGCAACAACATGATGTTGGGTATTTCTATGATTGGTCTTTCTGAGGCCATGAACTTGGCCATCCGTTTGGGCTTAGATGCTAAGACCTTCTCCGATATTATCAACTCTTCGACTGGCCGTTGCTGGTCTTCAGAAGTTTACAATCCAGTTCCCGGGGTTATTCCAACTGCACCAGCAAATAATGAATACAAAGGAGGTTTCTCAACTGATTTGATTACTAAGGTAAAAGCTCAGCTGAGCAGAATTATTGATTAGACTTAAATTATACTGTTCTTTTATTTCAGGATTTGGGATTGGCTGCAGGAGTTGCCACTGCCTCGAACACCCCAATCCCAATGGGTGCTATGGCTCATCAAATCTACCGCACTTTGAAGGCTCATGGCTTGGGCAACAAGGACTTCTCTGCTGTGTACGATTTCATGAAGAATGAAAAATTCAACTAAACATCAAGACGTAGATTTTACTAGTCTTTATTTTAAACAGACCCCGTCTAAAAAAATGTGCATTTATTTTTTTTTAATTGTTAATTAATGTGAACATGTATTTTTGTAAATAAAAAAAAGCTTATTATAGTTCGCTTTTTATATTTTTAACATTTGGTTAAATCATCGGTCACAAACTTTCCGTCATCTTTGGTTAAAAGACACTTTCTGGATTCATTTAAGCAATGGTAGTACATACATCGCAACTAAAATGCTACCTTCAGTGTGGTTGCAGAATTCAATTCTTCCAATTAAAGAGTTCAAACAGGGTAAAGGGCTGGGTTGATTCGCTACCACAAGGCGGAAGCCAGTCACGATTCCTGTCAATTCAAAAAGAGCGGTGAAGCAGTGAACTAACCCATTCAGATGGGGCTCACGCTCACCCTAACCACGAAAGACTTTCTTAGTTATAAGAGGGCAAGCGGCTGACGAACCCTGGGTAGGATCGGCAGCATTGAAGAGCGAATGATGCTTCAGACTGCTCAAACGTTTGCATATATTTTTGGATTCGGATTCGTCATTGGAGAACGGCTTTTGATGAGGCTATCAATATCTGGTGGACAATCGATTGCCTTGAAAGATGGCAACTATATGCATGAAGAATAAAGCAAGAGTTAGGCTGCTAAATGATGATGTCCAAGAGAGATTGATTTAGAGTATAAAGGTGACCTAACTCCAGCTGACGAAGTAATGCTGCTACCAGTGGCGGGTGGAAAAAGTCGGGTCGAGCTAATTTTAAGTTTTAAAGAACCAATGAAAAAACTTCGGCTCTCTGCCAGACACAAATCTGCAAGGATAGATTTTGCGAAAAATACATATAAATATCTTTTTAAGTGACGAGACAACATTTAACCTTGGTGGACGATGAGAGTTTGTTGAGGTCTGGATAACCACGCTAATCAGAATATTTGAAACACTAAATAAAAAAAGAGGTACTACCAATTGTTAAAAGCATCATATCCGAAAAATAAATGGTCTTAAATTTCAGTAAAAAAGTTCTATTTTTAAAAGAATTTCGCTGATATTTTCATGGATTTTAGTAAATTTGTTTAAATTAATAATAAACTGAATACTGAAAAAACAAGATTAAAAGTTGCGGTGTTTTTTAAGAATAAAAATAAAAATGTTCAAGTTACAATAATGATATGCTTTGTTATTAATTTCTTTTAATTTATACTTATTTAATAATAATAAAAATTAATTTAATATTTTAATTTAATCAAAAACGTTAAAAATTAAATTTTTTATGTAAAATTGCATTTATTAGCGAAATATATGTGCAACGGTTTACTTTACATTTTTAATGCATTAAAAACAAAACGAATTCAAGCCAATATTTCATTTTAATTTTACTCATATTTGTTTTGTCTTCGAAATTCTGTCTTCCTTAAGCTTTTGCCGCACCTCAAATTTGGTTAAGGGCCCAGTGTAGTCCCACTCACTATAGAAGACGCTTAAAAACCACAACGCTTTGTATTTTGATGCCGTACAAACTGAGTTTTATTTTTTAAGGCTATCGAGGCTATCGAGCTCATAGCTGTAAAGACTTTTGGAAACACACAAATCGGTCAGTTTGGGTGTGACTTTCGGTCCGTTTAATCGAAAATAGACCAACTTTTTTTTGGTGGAGATCTGACGATGATTCTCATCTAGGATAAAAACTCACAACTCGAAAGATAAAAGTCAAGCACGCAAATTCTAGGAGCTGTACAATGATGTCATGATGTGTCTCTTGTGTGGAAGAAAAAATCCGTCTTCTCTTATCCGTCTTCTCTTCGAAACCTGGTGGTTCATTAAAAAGAGGTAGACCGAACATCCGATTCAAGGAATTAAGCCATTGGGGATTCTACGAAACTTTGTTTTGGCAACTGCAAGTACATTCGCAGGGACCGTGATGATTAAAAAGCAGCTATAATTCTAGGCCCCTAAGAGAAGGTGACCTGACAAATATCCGTAAGTAAAATATTTCTGAATAGGAACTAATATTCCGCTAGAACAACGTACTAAACTTAAATATTTACGACACCATTTGAAAATATAGAATCCGATTGGACTTCAAAAATCTAAAGTAAAATTGAGAAGTGTTATTTTTAGTAATGCATGCAAAAAACAGCTTATTTATTTATATACTTTTGCCGCAACTCGGAATCCCGCCTATATTAAACTCTACCAGTCTGCGCATATATTGTGTGTATGTATTCATTTATATTATGTCCTGATCCTCTAACCCAAGGTTTAAAAAACGATCTGCATAGTGTATCCAACCAATGAAACATAAGAAATGTAATTAACCTTATCGTGGACAAATTTGTCAAAAACCTATGCCATGACCCAAGGAAAGGAAGATAACATTTTTTTTTGTTTCATTTGACGTCGCTACTGAGGCTAAAAGTTATTCATTTTACTGACCCTATGTCAAGCGGTCACTTTTTACGTCTGTGCTAAAATTCAACAGAATCATGCCACATTCGAAAAACTCAATTAAAGTTGAGAAAACGCTTATCACTACGCGCCTTGGCTATGTTTGCTTTCAAGTTCTTATCGTAAGACGACCGATGTTATACATTTTTGTTGTCGTATTGAGTCATTAGCAAAGCACATGTTTTTATTCGGTTTAATGGTCAGCTTGTTTATTAGGCAACAAAAGGGAAGTTTATTGAATGCAATACGGGATAATGACGTTGATATAAACCTCGTAGTATTACTTATGAATATGATTGTGATGTTCTGTTCAGCAATCCATCCTTTCAGTGATTTTAAACACCTCGAATTTTCTTTATTGTATGTCTACTTTAGGTGATTATTTAAAAAAGCGTTTTTCGACTCTCATTAGTAGATTTGCCAGCTTTTCTTTATTGTCTTTTTTATTGAAAGAAGAGACCAATCGTTATTTTTTTTTCAAAAAAGATTTCAATCATATGAATGATTCTACTGTAGGTCTTTCTGTCGACCCAATTTTTCAATGCGTTTTAGATTTTTTTGGTCACAGTTTTTAGGGTTCCGTGCCCAAAGGTCCAGAGGAACCGTCTTGCTAAGTCTCCGCTGTCCGTTCTTCTGTCACAGAGTCGACAAGCTGGGTGGCGGAGTTGGTAGAGCGCCTGCCTTTCAATTGATTCAATTGATAGGTCCCAGGTTCGATTCCTAGAGTAGTGGTCTAGTTTTTCGAATCTGGTCCAGTCACCATTTGCCATTGGGATCAAGTTAATGGCACCATCACTGGATTGGTCGACCAGTGATAGAAGTCTGACTAATGGGTGGCTTTGTTGTTGTGGTTGTTGTATCGGCTTAGTTCCTAATTCGTGTTTTCAAAATAGCTCTGTTTGTGTAGATTGTGTGTAGATGGCTCTGCTGTGAAGGCATAACACTGACAGCGGGGGTGTCTAAGCTAAATCTTCCAAACTTTCAAAGTTGTTGAATGTCGAACAAAATCCTGTGAATTAGGTTAAAGTTAATAGGTCGATATCAAAATCCTCCGTCCCGTTTCGGGCTCCACCCACGGAAGTGAGTTGAAAAACCACTACACATTCTTCTCCGAATTCTTCCGCTCGCTCTGTGCTACAAGCATTATAAGAGTCCTAACATCCTCTTGAAGAGCGAGCAAATAATTAAAAAAAAAAAAATTCTCCTAAGACGTTATAGGAAGACACTGCTATTGGCAATTCAACAACAAAAAATGTAAATGATTTAAAGTTAAAAATAAATTGGGGCCACCATCCCAAGAAAGTGTTTCATAAAATTGCATTTCAACTAAATACCTCAAAGAAGACAATGAATTTCTTGGAGCAACATAACAACTTTTTAAAGAAGGC
Source organism: Orthonevra nobilis (assembly GCA_963555765.1). Lineage (NCBI taxonomy): Eukaryota > Metazoa > Arthropoda > Insecta > Diptera > Syrphidae > Orthonevra > Orthonevra nobilis. The sequence goes on along the minus strand of OY743226.1, from coordinate 11,874,757 downwards.
AACAATCATGTCCATCCCACAAAAGAAAGTATTTTGCAACTTGTGGAACGAATTGAATGTTGTATAGTTCTATACCCCCAACCAAACGAAGTGTCACATTCATGTATACGTGTTATGTTTTCGCGACGGAATTTTTCTCAATCCGAAAAAATTAGTTACAATGTCATCATGTCATTTTGATGTGTGTTTAAGTTATGATTGTTCATCCATTTCAATTAATCACTTAAAATAGAGGGTTGAAAAATAAAATTGAATGACTTTGTGTGTGTTGATTATGCATTTAAGGCACACAATGTTTACATACATTTTTTTCTTTTTTTTTCAATCCCTTCTTTAGAGCAATTTCCTGAACACGTTGACAACTATAATTTAAACACGCGTTTAATTATTTATTTACAAATAAAGACTTTTATAATCACTATCCTTAGTTCCGGTAGCAAAACACGTACACGGATTTGACAAGCATAAGGGTACGAAACTGAAACTACACTTTGACATTCATCAACGAATTCCGAACGAATTTGCACTCGATTTGAGATGAATTTCTTGCATTAATTTGCCAAAAAACAATGTCAGAATCATAGGCGAAAACATTGCTAAAATAAGTCTGCATGAAATAATCTATTAATCTTGTGAACGTTTTGAATCCTTATTTTTTAAACTTTTAAATTTCCCATCTGAAAGTTTTTCTTCTTATTGGAATTACAATTAACCCAATTTCCAGCTTATATTTTTTCTGGCTCAATCTTGCATATTTGTGGGCGATGCTATAAAAAATCTAATATTAAAGAAACAAAGTGTTGCATACTCTTGGGAGACGCGGAACCCTTTGTGTGAAAATGGTAATTTCAATTAGGTAATTTTTCTTGAATATCTTAACCATATGATTCATGAGTGCTTGAATCGTTCTTTTCGAGAACTCGCTAATCGATCAAAATTCAAGTTGACAGTTGTCAGGTAGTTTGGCTTTATTTGCAGTCAAATAAATTATGACTTAAGTTTCAGTGAGTTGATGGAGATATTTGTAAAACAGGCGTGCGAACGTTTTCTCAACAATTTACATCATGGTTAAATTTGCCATTATCATCCTTTATAATAGGAAAAAAAAACCATCATACCAACGCCTTCAAAAACGGACTAATGATGAAGAAATCTAACAAGATTTTAGGATTAATCAAACTTCGTCCAAAAGCATTCAACATCACGAGAGGCTTCCCGAAAACTTGTCGATCCCCCATCATATGCTATTTTCAGCTTCAAACACGAAGCTCGAACAAGTCCAAAAAGTGCTGAACAAATAGCAAAATTACCGCGGTGGTGCAGTATGATTTATTCAACTGACCACAGCTTAAATGAAGTTAAGGCGGTATCAATTTTGAAAACCCTGCTGTAGCTGGCGCACTTCCTGCCAACCCATAACCCAATGCCATTACGACATTGGTTCATAAGGGCAGGAGAGTCAACCTCCTCTTAGAGATAGTGGCTACAAAATGATTTGTCATGATTCCTCATTACACAAAAATGTGAATCTGATGCCGTGGCTCAGTGGTAAGTGCGTTTGATCCTGTGCGTGGAACCGCGGGTTCAAGCCGAGTAAGAACATCTGGCTTTTTCATGGCTCCACCCTTCGCGAGTGAACTGGCAAATCACTCCGATGAGTTAAAACTGTCAAGTAAAGCTTCTGGGGCCATTCAGAGTCGGTAATAAACTGTAGGTCCAACCCCCGCCATATGCGGAAAAATTTAAGACCACTACAAATGTGAAAGCTAGGCTCTGTCCCTCAGAGGAGCTGTTGTGCCACCGATTTTTTTAATGCAAAAATGTGTTAACAAAAACTTGAAATAAATACATTTTTTTTTATTAAACCTCAAAGTTTCTTTTGTTTGATATTTTCATCTAAAATTTTAATTATTTGCAGTGGCAAATTTCGCAAAACTGGTAACTTTGATTTTATTTCATTGGTCTTCGTTTGAACACATTAAATTGAAAAAGAAGCAAACACTTGATACACGCTAGAGATAATTCCGCCTCTATTAGACATTTAATCGCCCGCTGATCGACAGACAGAATACCAACATAAGTCGAACAGTTTTTCTAATCAATTTCAAAGAACTAATCCGCCAAATAGAATGTGGTTTATTTTGAGTGGATATGACGGCTATTTCGGATCTGGACAGGGATATGGATGTCTGAAAAATATTATCTCGGTATTAAATTTTAATTTATGGGTGCAAGATTCGGATCCTTAAAAAAATCTAAGTTTTGGATTCGGTCCAATTACGGTTTTCCGTTGGGATCAAATTAATGGCGCGATCATAAGTGGTGAGCCAGCAATAGTATTTGAGTTTATTAATAAGTTAGTAAAGTGGGTAGTCCTGCTGTTGTCGTAAGTATGTCGGCTGCTAGAACTCTTATTTCGTGTTGTCAAAAATAATGTTTTTGGTGTGTGATCTGTCATTGGGTCTGCTGTGAAGGCATACCACTCAAAGCAGGGTGATGAAACGATCTTCCAAACTTTTAAGTACATGAATCACCTTATATAAAATAAAATGTTGAGTATTAAACGAATATAATAATAAGTCGGTATCGATCTCTACTCTACCCATGAAGCGATCGAATTACCAAAATTCACCATTATCCTATTTTGAATAAGCGCCTATCTGAAACTATTCGAAACTTTTCTATCGGATTCGGTTACGGTGTCGTATAAATAAACCGGTGACGGTGCTCCATAACAACCATTATATATTTTATAAATAAATAAAAAGATACATTTGTGGTAGGTCTGGCAGTAGCTGTCAACCCCTTTGACCACATGCTACTACAATGTGGAATTGAAACACGACTTCTGCCAAATGTGACAGAAACCGAAGGCCGATTCAGCATGGGTGTTTTAGCGGAGGTTGATTTTATTTATTTATATATATTAAATAATTCCTCACAGTATATTCTCATTTCTTTCGGTTTAATTCTTTAGCTTGCCGGGGACGAAAATAGTGGAGAAGGCGCTCGTACGTTTGTCTTCGAAGACGAGGGTCACACGTTGGGCAATTCTCTAAGAACAATCATCAGCCGATAGTGAGTTGAACAAATCGCAAATTTTCTTTTTTCAAAACAAACAATTCATCCTTAGTCCGGAGGTTGATTTCTGCGGCTATACCATACCCCATCCCACGGAAAATAAACTCCACTTCCGAATTCAATCCCGCCATTCCCGGGCGATTGATGTCCTCAAAAGAGGTCTAGAAGACTTGGATAAACTATGTGATCACACAATCAAAACATTTGAGGATGAGATAAATTCTTTTAATTCCAATAAAGTGAATTCTTAGTCACGCATATACTTTTTGAAGTGTGTTATTTAGATTTGGGCTCTCGCCTTCTTTGGGTCATAGTTAGCCTTGCGCAGGTGATGGTAGTTAGGGAGAACTTTCCTTAGAAAATCCAATTGCAATGTCTGCGACTGAAAGGAGTATTTCCATTAAACTGAAGGTAAATAGCTTAAGAGATAAATTTTACCCCTTGCTTTTCGATTGCTTCCCTCTGTAGACAGGTTTTTCCATAGATAACTGAATTCTCTGCGAGATCTTGTTTTCCTTGGACACTACAACCGGCTCCTATGATGCATCCGCTTGACACCGAAACATAGGGCGAGACATAGCTCTTGCATTCGAAGACGTTCTTTTCACCAATTTTAAAAGCTTCGACGCGACAGCCCACCTCGAAGACATTATTCGGTCCAATGGTAAGGACTGGGGTTTTACCTTCTTCGAAAAGAGGATGGTCGCTCGGTATCCGATGTATTATTGTCGAATATTCTTCCACAATACAGTTCTCTCCTAAAATGATTGGGCCAGATTCGGCAATTATAGTTGCACTTGGGTGAATTGCACATCCACTGGAGATGGTGATGTCACCTCGCAGTTGGCTCTCCTCGCAAACGAAGGATTTTGGGAATATTTTGATACTGCAGGAGGAATGTGTCTAGACAATGTTCGATTATATATCTACACATACTTACTCACTGATTTCAGTTCCTGGCATGTTAAACTCTTGTTAATCGTTGAATTGGAAACAATTTGTTATGAAAAAAACAAGGAAACGTCAATGCCCGAACGTCAGATGTTTTTCAAACACCTCAAGGGATACGTTCAGAAAGTGAAATTTAGTTTTCAAGTCATCAGGAATGGTCAACTTTTTTCAGATTGAAATATGACGTATAAACTGCGTTTTGGTATGTTCTTATCCTATGGAGCTATGAAAGATTTAGAAGTAAAAGGGCAAATGACATGATTTTGATTTTAAAATCACCAATATAAGAATTGGCCAATGTGTTACATTGATTCAAAATCAAATTCTATGTATCTTTTATGTGCACAACTAACTTCTCGCTGTTTGTCAATAGATGACTCCAGCAGAGCTAGTCGATTTGAAACATCAAAAGCGTCATGAGCCGAGGTTAGCAAACTGTTTTGACACATTAACGATTTTATTTTAGCCATATTATCGTCATTTGAAGCGTTTGGAGAGCTCCAAAAAGTTAACGGAGATGCTGCTCTGAGTGAAACAATGGGCCGTGAGTTTTTCCGTCATTTTAAAGACGGTGATTTGGATGTTGACGACCGTCCGCTTGAAGAAGGGATTCACTACATTAAACCAAAGCTATTTCCAAGCGATTGAATGCGTTGGGAATGATTGAGAACAAGGAACTTCAATTTTTCGCCTGTGAACAACTGCTCAAGCTCGAAAATAAGGAAGGGTTTCTTCATCGCACCGCGTCGGGTGATGAAAAATGGATTTATTACAGCAATCCAAAGAAAAGAAGTCATGTGGAACTGGCAGTTCACGCTCCTACGTCATCGGCTCGGCCGAATATTCAAATTATGGTCTGCTTTTGGTGGGTTCAGGTCGGTTATGTAATTGAACTGAGCACGAAAAACGGCTACAATTCGAGCAGAGGACCGAAAAAGTTGCCAACGAGTTAAAACCTATCTGAAAACGCTCAAATGGGAAGTCTTACCCCATCCGCCATTCGGTTTTTAATTGTTCCTCTCGACGGCACATCGTCTCGCTGATTAGCAGTTCATTTCATAAGAATACATCAAAAATTGGCTTGATTCGTGGATAATCTTAAAAGATGAACACTTTTAAAGTAACGGTGTTCGAGGTATGTCTGAAAGACGGGAAGGAGTTGTGGCTATCGATGGGCAATACTTTGCATGATGCATTTGTAAAAAAAAATTCAGAAAAAAAACAAAGAGCACTAAGTTGCAACCTTATCAACTAGATTCTTAAATAAGGGCTTTGGTTAAGCTATGGTAGAACATTTTAAGGCTGTGTCTGAACAATGCACTTTTGTCGCGATGAGCTTGATATGCCTCAGTATCCGATTTGAAAAATCGAAGAATCTTAAACAGCTTTTAAGAGCACTAAGTAACTCGTTCTGAAGAACAAATTCAGCCGGAGAAAGACCTTTTAATTAACGCCATTCAAATCGTATAAAGAGCTTCAGACAATATTATTGAAATGTAATCAATCATTAAAAAATAAACCAAAAATCTTGTGTTCTCAAATATTTCAACAAAAATTTCCCTTAAATAACCTTTATCAGAAAGGTTTGGCAGCACTGTATGGTGTTCAGGGAACAAACTCTTCTTTCACTGCAGCACTATTTTCTTCCTCTTTGCACGGCCGCAAGCAAAAGAAACAATTTTTGACGTTCCTCAAATGTCATCAAAAGAAAGTAGATTTTTAATTGTCAAACAGTTAATTTCCAAAGTTATGTTTTTTAGTGAGCTTACAAATTTTATTTTCGCATATAATTGCGCCCAATTACATTCAGATAATGCGGAATCAGCCCTGCAATGACGGCTGCATAATTTTTTCAACAATAAACAGATTTTAACCCCTTTGTGATAAACTAACCGAAAAGTGCGCGCGCCAAGCCTTTGGAGCATACATTTCACGAGAAGCGCAGCCTGAGCGTTATTTACGAAACCCTCGCACCCAAAAAAAATGTCTCAGAAGCGCAAACCTGATGAATACCATGACCCAGACTATCCACAGAACAATGAAAGCAAAAGAATACGCCCCGATTCGGTGCTGTCTGAGGAAAAGACCGCCCGAATCAAGCAAATCATCAACAGAGAATTCAATCGTGAGATTCAAATGCGCGAGGAACAATTAGAAGAGATCAATTTGAAACTGGCGAAAGCTAAGGAAATCCTCCATCAAATTCGATATTCAGCCGTGTCCGATTATTACAACAAGCAAAATCTTCAGTTTAGTGAAGCCGAAGCGAGTGCAATGCGAGGGCCTTCTCTATTTGATAATGAGCCAGACGGACCGCAAATGCCATTGCACCCGGCAATAAAAAAGATTGTTGGCAAAAAACCGAAAACCTATGATGAACTGCTGAGAGTACGTCCGACAGTCCGTGAAGCGGCGAAAACAGCAAAGACCACGATTAAGGAAAAATCGCGCACCAAAAAAGAGGAGAAACGAATTCAGCGTATGATTAAGCAGCGTGGAATTGTTATTGATCATTCGAAAACCGACCAAATTAGTCCGAGTAAAGTCGCTTCATTGTCTATGATGGGCGTTCCAGATACAAGTGGTCCGATTAAAATTCCACGACATGTTGAGCCGATAAAAATCGATAAGCCGGTACCAAAACTAAACTCCGCACGACTAAATAACCAGACAAAGCATTTGATTGTCGTCGGGAATACATCGAAATTCATTGGAGATGAGAAGCCTTCAGATAATTCCTCACACAAGTGGATGGTGTATGTTCAGGCGAAGTCTTCAATTCCAATTGAGAAATTCGTAACGAAAGTTAGATTTTTCCTGCACTCGTCTTATCGACCAAACGATGTGGTCGATGTCGAGTAAGTAACAGCTCCTTGCGTTTTTACATTTATTTGAATTTCTATTTCTATTTAGTTTGGCTCCATTTCAATTGGCACGACGTGGATGGGGAGAGTTTCCTATACGACTGCAACTATTCTTCGATCCACGTTTGCAGCAAAAACCTGTCCAGATGGTACACAATCTGGTTCTGGACAAAACGCTTAGTGGACTTCAAACTATGGGTGAGTTGGAAAATTCTTAAATTTTACGAGACATTTGGAGTACTAGAAAAAAATTGGAGAAATTGGTTTCACGATTCTCATGATGATTGTACCTAAACCAATGTAAGAAAGCCTAATTGATTACTCACTCGCTCATCAGACCGCAAGTTGACTGAGAGCCCCTTTCAACTTCGCATCGGAACATGGAGGGCTTTTGAGGGTGTCATTAGATTTATCATTCGAACATGACAGTATCGACTCAGCCCACGCATTTTAATCGAATTATCTTTCTCTGTAAAACATCTAACTATACTAAAAATGCTCTTAACGATTTATCTTCAATACATAGCCACTGAAAATAATTTTTTATTCATATATTTATTAAAACTTACTTCTTCTTTCAGGCGCCGAAACCCTTGTTGAGATCTGGTTACGAACTGAGAACATTATTCCTGCACCATTATCGCCTGCGGCAGCATCAAAACTACCACTTCCCTCAGAAACAACAATATCAAAAAGCAAAGCTCTTTTATCGCCCACAAAGGCGTCTGAAATTATGAATCCCAAAGCTGAAATTGATGACAATCTTTTCGATTTCCTTGACAAAATCGAGTCGCCAACTATTTGTGCCGATATAGAAAAGATTGAACCAACATTCATGGACTCGCCGATGGTCGATACCCCGATTTCTCGGAAACCTCTAGGACTTCCGCCGTCGCGTACGATAACTGAATCTATAATGCAACTAAGTGAAGACCCTCCTCCTCCACAAGCACAGCCAACCACGACTTCTATCCCAACCCTCAGTGATGATCAATCAGAGAACAGAATTCCATCCAAGAACCAAGAGAACTATGACATAAAACAGTCGCCCGTGCCAGTAGAGATAGCAGTTAAATCGGAAACATCAAATTCGACAAAAACAAGCCTTCAAACGATCACAAGGAACCAAACCACTAACGGGACCAATCAACTTATGACTAATCCAAAACCTCTGCAAAAGAAGCTCGTCCAGTTCATTGACAAGGAAGGAAATGTCAAGTTCCTGCAAATGCTTATTGGATCACCCTCGTCGACACAAGCAACAAACGTAAATGGTACTTCAAAATGTGTGCCACTGAACACTGATACCCCTAAAGCAGTGCGTATTGTGAACAAGGCTCCAACAGGTATTAGCCTAAACGGTAGTATACACCATACGAAGCAGGAAAAGGAAATAAAGTTGGAGATGCCTCTATCCACAGAAAACATCGTTCTCAAGTCGCCCACATTACTTCGAGCCAATGGTCCGCAAAAGAATCAAGTGTTTCACAAAGAAGGAAAAGTCTATATCATAGATCCTCTGCAAAATAAACTAAAACAGGAGCAAAAGAAGCAAATCTCTCTGCTCAAGCCTCAAATAAGTCTGCTCAAGCCGATGATTGCTCAAAACGACAACCTCAGCAATTGTATACGAAACAATGCCAGCAATGTTTTTAATCACACCTCCATAGCAACGGATCATGATTATACGACACGCTTAAATCCGAATCGGCTACCAGCTAATACAGTCACAATAACTAAACCCCTGACTCAGGTCCGTTCCAATTTCCGCCAGACGAATACGATAACAGTTCGAAATTTCCCCAATCCGGCGAATTTCATACCCTCGAAGGTGCCGGAGCTCAAAAAAGGAAACTTTTTCCCGGTGAAAGTCAACCACAAACCAGTGATAGCTTTGATGAAGAAGCAACGCAGAGAGTATCGTCGAGAATTGGAGCATCAGTTTCAGGGTATGAATTTCGAAAGCATACGCAGTGCTGTGGAGTTTCTCTTGCGGCGACTGCCGATGGTCAATAGTCTGGCGTGTGAGAATGATTATCGGATGGCCTTTCCATTTGTTGTTGGCTCATGGACAGAGTTTCGCAAGACTATTCCCATAAAGCTTAAAGCATTAGAGGTGAGTACAAAGCCAACTCAAAATTCACTTTGAGGCTTTTCTTTACCAACAAAACAGACCAAATAATTTTACTCATTTTGTTGTCGCTAGTTTGTGTATGCCTACGTGGATTTATTAATTTAAGTTCCTTTAAAGGAAAAAAACGCATTCATTATAGGATCACTTTGTTATCTGTCTACTTGTCACCGCCCTTTGTCTTAGGAACGCGTTGAAATTAATACAAAATATTGATGTTTCTGATCTTGGCCTACTGTTTTGTACTTACGATATTAAACTGTCTACGAATGTTCCTGTTCCTGATACCTTTAGATATAAAGACTTTAATTCTATTAAACCAAGTGTACTTCAAATCGTTTTTCTCTCAGCAGAAGCAATGTCGACTTACTGATGTTCCGAATGAAAATGTGAACTTATTGCAATCGATCGATCGGTAAAAACAGTTAAATACAGAACAAGGTTAACTTCCGATGAAGTTAGAGCCATAAAGAAGAGAAAAAGATGTTAAAGGAAAACTATTTTTTCTCTTAATTGAATACATCCCTCCCAACAAAGAAATTGCAATTTTGTTCTTGAACCTGACGAGTTAAATATTTTGCTTTTAGGTTTTTTTTTGCCGCAAGGCTCGATTCGTGGTCAGACAAATTCTTTCGGCAGGTTATCTGAGGTTGAAATATTGGATCGTAAAAATTGGTCCAATATTGTTCTTACAGTAGAGCTGGAGTCTTTCGACCCAACACAAGAATCTATGTACCAATGGATTCAGACCCTACCTGTGAAATCCACACGATTGCGATCTGCGCCAGATACAATCTCCTCAAGGGTATTTACAGTGCTGGAATTCTAACCTTTTCATAAAATCAGGAAGCACATAAGGCACTATCATCCAACCTAATGGACTCCAAAATTGTCAAATGTTGCTATGATGCACTGCAATCCCTTGCCAGGCACAACAAAGTGAAGCTGGGCTAGATCGCTGGCTGCAAGGGGATTGTAGAAAACGATCGGAAACTACGTTCATAGGTCCTGAAATATTTTAGTGTCAATTGGACAAAAGCTAAGAAGCTGAATAACGCATGAGAAAACAAACTTCGCGTAGACCATTGGACCAATGGGGAAGGTCTTTGGAAATCCAAGCGATTAACTACACCCTATTCCTTTAAGAAAATCATCAGCAAGAAAAGTATAAGAAAGCTAACGAACTTTCTTACTGGCCACTGCGGCTTGAATTACCACCTTAACAAAATGACCCTGTGCCGCCGTAATGTCGTCTATGCCTTTTATGCATATGTCCAGCTGCTTAAGGAAACGTATTTTCCACAGGGAGAAACTCACTTCTGAGGAACTAAATAGATCCACTACAAAAGACGTACTATCTTTCATAACGGAAGCAGTGCGTCTTCTGGTTAAGCTCTAACCCATCGTTACAATAGATCTCTTCAGGTCGCTGTCAAGGCGGCATAAGTTATACAAGAGGCAAAAAAAATGGGTCGCATCATCGCAAGATTTGTTTGGATAGACACAATTAATGATACGATCATCATGACTGATTAATACGCTTTGATCAATGCAGTCTTTCAGGCATTCATGAAACAAAAGCTTTTTAGAGCAGGAAAGTCTATTTAGTTTCTGTCTGAAGAAGACGATCATTGGTAAAGGTATCGGATTGCTTAGAACGTGAGGCTTCGAGTTTAAATCCGGTAAATAACATTCAAATCATAAGCAACCCTCCGATGAGTATAACTTGCAAGTTTCAGAAGCCGGTCGAATTTGGCAACAATTTGACGAACCACATCTAAAATATAGTAAGCACGCCAGTGGTGAAGCTACGCCTGTAACGAAAATTCGTAACAATGCGGCTTTAATGGTAGGCCACCTTTTTTGTGTTGTATAAAACGAACGAACGGCTTTAACTTTATTCGTATTAATTATCGTTAATTAAGCTTGGATAGATTTATAGTTTTTTTTTTTGCAGAACTTTTGTTAATAATTCTTTTTAATTTCAGTGGCTGCGAGCAAAGTACATTTTAAGAAACATCATCCAACACCCAAAACTCAAGACTGTGGACAAATGGACAACAAAGGAAATAGTCATATTCGCGCGTCATCACGCGTATACGCCTGTGATAAATTCCATGGAAGAACACCAACAAGCAATAAAGTGTAACAATTTTGGAAGTGAAATCAAAACAGAAAAGGACGCCAGCCTTACCGATTTGGTTAAGAATGAAATTGAAAAAGAACAGCTTCGCTATCAAACAATAACACCCAATCATCGAATATGCGATTGGACGGAGGAGGCTAGAAAATGTGTCAATACTTACTACGACGCTAGTGATACCATTATTGACGTCGATAGTTTAGATGATCCGGATAATGAGTTGTCATTGAAATGCTCCGGCACCGGTTCACCTATGAAGAACTACCAGGGCAAGCAGTGGTTGTCAATCGATGAAAAACTAGAAAAAGAGGCTTATTTAGTGAATGGAATGTGCCAGGACATTGGAATTCGTCTGCAACCGGAAGAAATACATCGAGGTAAGAATAAAGTCAGCTGATTATAATTTTAATTTCAAATTTATCATTTTATTTTATCCCTAAGATGTTATTCATCCAACGGCGCAGACAATAATGGCTCAAACTCTTCGATTGTTCATACAGGATCTCGTTCGACGATCCGTAGCATTTAAAATGAAAAACAAAAATGAAAAGTAAGTTTGTTTTCGAATATTAAAATTGTTACTGAAACGAAAACATTTTTTTTAAGATCCACAAATAACGTTAGTCTTGAGCCGAATGATATCATTTGTGCCGTCAACACCAGGCCAGAGTTTGACTTTTTAACCAACAAATGCTTTGGCACAACTAAAGCAAAGGATCTGCTGGAGCTTGGATAATGACTACTGAAACATCCTCTTGTAAAATATGTAAATTCAAAATTATCGCTTTGCATTAAATGTTTTCGTTTTTTATATTTATTTGCATAGAAATAACCACAAATGTACATAAACAATGTTAAAGTTAATGTTCTTTTTAAATAAATAAATTAACGCAATTGGATAACGAGGATTAAATGTTAGTAATAAAATATACAATGGTTTATTTATTACCATCCAATTGGGATGTCATATTCTATTGCTACTTTCTCTAGCCAGTCGAATAGGGGTTGATAATATTCGATTAGGGGTTGCGCGGATATTTCTCGACTTCCGGTCAACATGTATAACACTTCACTCCAGTGAACAGACGAGCCGAGCGCAAGAGCTTTTCTGAAAAGAAGTTATGAAAATCATCGCAATGTTAGTTTAAAAATTCGTTGGCATTTTTACTTTAATAAATGTCCAGCTCGCTTGGAACCGTAAATATCACAACGATGCAGAGGCATTGGTAGGTCCTGGCCGCCGTTTAATTTTCCGAAAATCGTTTTTTCACAAAGTCCTTTGAAGATCTGAACTTGAAGGAAGCTCGAGAGGAAGTATCTTAATAAACAAGAATGAAATGTAAAAATTTGATGTGTAAATATGAGGAACAGAAATCAATACCGTAAAATCGTTCACAGAAAAATAAAAAAAAAACAAGACATCGAAGATGACAACTATTTCGTAATGTCAGATCCTCAGGCCAAATGTGAAATAATAGTGGGACCCACTCCGCAATAATCAATATCTGGCGGAACTTAATTCAAAAAATTAAGTTGGTCTACTATGAACAAAAATTATGTTTACCGTGTGTTTACGCCTTTTCTTGCTGCTGTGTATGCAAGCCAATTTGTAACATTTTCTGCTTCTCTGACTATTTCAAAACCAGGAAAAAGAGATATCCATATAATTATTTTTTTTTAATTACTATTCGTTGTAGAGTCTGAATTTCTTTCAGCTATAATTATAAACTGCGAAAAAGAATGACTCCGAAAGATATTGCAACTAATTGCTTCTCAAAATGCAACAACATCAAAATTGGTAAGGAAATCCAATTGTCTGGAAACCTGAGTGCATGACTCCAGACTTAGCAAGTACCAGTTATGGATCGGCTGCAAGACCCGTAAGGTAAGCCTGCAACTGCAAATTTTATAAGCCAACTCGTGAAACGAATCTGAGGCAGAGCGATAAACACATACCCAGGCCAAAACATTCTCACAAAGAAGGCTCGTAGACGTGAAGTTAAGTGTTCCCCAATACAACATCACGGGGCAAAAAGTTTAAGACGCTTCTTGAAGCAATTCAATCCATTCTTGTTAGATCGTCCAAAAAGCTAAGGGACAATCTTTAGTATCGCACGTTTATTGAGAACAAATCATATAAATGTTTCCTTTGCGATTGCGTCAGCTGCCCAAGGATATGAACAAAATTGGGAGTTTGTTTACCTTGAAATTAATTAAGCCTTCACAAACGATACTACAGTGGAGATCCGTCAGAGAATAATCCTAGGCAACCGTTGCTACTTCGGTCTGTCAAAAACAGCTAAATCTTAACTCCTAACTTGAAGGACAAAAATACTGCTTAACAAGACGCTGATTTAGCTGATCATTCGTTGGATATTTGGCCCTATCTGCCCGGAGGGCGAATGGAGGAGAAGGCATAACCGCGAACGGCAAGAATCTGTCGACTACACTAGATTGGCAACAGCGGGAGGAGCGTATAAGTATGTAAGTAACTAGATTGAGAGATTTATGCCCACAGTTAAAAAATATATAATCTTAGGCCCGGTACCAAGTAGTCTAAGGAGCCACGGTCTAGCTTCATCAAAATTGTATGTATGTGCTTCAAAGAAATCACGCTCTGGAAGGCTTCTCTCGCGAGTAAAATATAAACGTCACACCAAAATCCAAAGAAATAAGGATTCAATCGCTTTGTTGTCATATGGCGTTGGGTAAACCTTTTTGAGTCCTAAAACTTTTCTACGTGCACGAAACATACGCGGACGAAGAGGCAGGACTAGTTTTTGATATTTTTGGTTGTTTATGATAAGACCCCATCACTTACCTTACGTAAGGAGTATTATCAGCAACATGATACTTTGCAGCAGCATCAAACATTTCATGCCGGTCTTTCCAGTCGGGCGGATGTACGCCTTGCTCCACAATGATCATCTTCCATAATAAATCATTTGCATTCTCCATTGAAACTTCACCTCTAAAAATCTTCCATCTCCATTGATCCAGAATAAATTCAAAAGGTATATGAGGTATCTTTTCCAAGGCTAACCGCAAGAGATGTGACAAGTCAAAGGCATTAATCGACTTATCATGTTTGTCTTTGAACCGCATAAACGCATCCATTTGGTCATTTAAAGATTCAAAATCAGGATAAGTACGTCCATTAACTGTGAAAATATCATCAGTAGGCGAATTAGTTTTCGGTGCATTGAGAAATTCTGGTGACTCCTTTGTTTCATGGACTACTCTCATTTCTCTAGTGCTTAATGCTTTTGTTGGTGCCAAAAATTTATCATCCAGCAATCCCAATCGATTCAGGTGCTGTGGAGTCATCATTGCCAAATATATCGTATCCCCAATAGCTTCTCCGAACGCTGAGTTCGTTGCATCTTGGAAGAGCGGTGGTTGGTTATGCAGCTGCATGTAGTAAGCAATGTGTCCCATTTCATGAACGATCACATAAAAATCGTTAAGGTTTCGTTCTGCACAAACGATCATTCGGTAATCATCGCCTGTAAACATGTTTCCAGCACTACCATGACATTTGGTGCTGTTCGAAGTCTTTTCAAATTTGGAGTTTTTCCAGAATTTCTCAGTCATTGGAGTCATGCCGATGGAGGTAAAGAAGTCTTCACTTCTGGTCACCTAAAAGGGGAGAACACTTTTGAATATACCATGCAATAGGTATCGGTGTCAAACCATGTCTAGGTTACTCCAGTTAGTCCTTCGGAAGTTATCTTCAATGAATACCTCGGAAAATGGCGACAGAAGCTTGTGATAACTGCTCCAATCTTGGGACCACATGTTCCCTGTAATTTCAAATAAGAAAACTTAAATTGCCTGCGCGAGATCTCTTTAAAAAAAAAACCTAATATGTGTGCGGGTATTGGACCATTTCTTTTAAATTCTTTTGTCTTGTGTTTCCTCAGGACATTTCTAAGGATACCATGAAGGAGCTGGTAGTATGGCTTAACCTTCTGCCAAAGTTTCACTGTAATGCTTTCAAGATCGGGGATTTCCAATTCCTCACGCCAGCATTCTCCAATATCGTTGTACCCTAAAAAAATTATACTATTTTTTATATTGTCGCCACTTCTGGTTCTGGTTACCGTTATTCTGTGCTCCAACATTCATCAAATATACAGCACTTGGATAGCTGTTACCGATGTCTGTATCCACTGCCAATCGCCATGCCTCCCAAGCCCATCGAAGAATTACATCGCCAGGTAGAGCACAATCGGAACGCTGAAGTGGTGAAAAGTCGCCAGTCATAATGGTTTCCAGGTCTTTTTCGTTAACCAGACACAACTTTTTAGAGTTTCGAATTTCTTCCTCAGTATCGACTTCGTTGGGGATTTTCAGCATGTCCTTGATTCCTCGAAACACATAGTAGTCATCAGTAAGATTGCCATCGAAAAAGTTCAAAGGATTGGGGTCAAATGATCTAAAAAAAAACAGCAATTACTACCAACAGTTCGCCACAAGTCAAGCTCACAATCTTACAACCTAGGCTTGAAATTCCCGAAGCTCATCTCTGTGATTTCATTGCTTGGAGTCCTTTTGTAAGTGAAATCCCAGATTCTGTTGGAATTGACACAGACGTCGAAAGATTTTGGAATACAAACTTCTGTTTCTGTATAGATACTTTGAATCTTATTCAAAATTGCAGACAGCTCACTGCGGATGAGTCCAAGTATTCAAATATTTATAGACTTTTAGAAATTTTATAAATCATACCCTCCCTGGTATTCGGTATATTTGGGACCGCGGCACAAAATCCAAATCATACGTTTTTGAGCTTCGGTTATAGTATTGCCCGATAAATCTGAAGCTTCTGTGCAACGTTGGTTCTGCCATTTTGACCGATGTTTACCCAATTCGGATGCCTCATGATTGAGTTCGCTATTGGGATTCACCATAAGGTTCCATGCGAAGTTCGCTGAGTACTGATTCAGAAGAAGATATTGTTCGTTGACCTGTCGGAGCCAGTCGTCCACGGAGTTATAGGTTATTCTGTGAAGATCTAATTATACATTTGTATGTTTATGAAAAATTGATTGGAAAACAAACTTTGAGGAAATTCTTATAAAAATACGTGCGAGCTATCGTTCTTCTAGCATAGCATAACATTTTTATCTTTAAAACTGGCAAGTTGAAATATCTTTTTCAACCCCTATAAATCATGTCACTGGTCGTAACTGCTGATGGTGATTTTCATATCAATTTCAGATTTTAAGATTTCCAACCTTGTTATGTATTTTGTTAGTTTATTGATAAGTTAGAAAAGCAAGGAACAACGAACAAAAATTTGACAGAAGAATTTATTCAAATTCAATTCAATGATTCGAAAAGGTTGGCGACCTAATTAGGAACGTTATGAAAATGTTTACTTATTGAAGGAGTTGTTTTGCCATGGCTCAATACTTCGTACGAAATCCTTTACTCGCGATCATGGTCTTACAATTCAATGGCATAGATGCAATAAGATCGCGGCATTTTTTAGGTGGTATGGTGGCCCAATTTTGTGCTTGCCAATTGAAGTTTAAAGTTTAAAGTTCATACCACAGGTTTTTTAAATCGTTTAAACTTGGATTAGGAGCTAGCCACACTTAAACATTGACAGAATTTTTTTCTGAACCATTATTTTGTTGCCTTTGCCGTGTGTTTTGGGTCATTATCTTGCATTTATCTCCAACCAAGGGGCAGTTCTTCCTCAATATATGCTAGCATGACATTTTTTAATAATTGTATGTAATGCTCCGGGTTCATTATGCCCTCTAATCCATATAAAGGTCCTGCTCCTTTGAATGACATACAATTTGAAAGCATAACATTTTATCTTCCGTTTATAAGAGTCGTGTTTTTCTGGAAAAAAGAATGCCTCATTTTTCGGATGCCTCTTTTAATTTATGTTTCATCGTTCCATAATATTTTTCTTTCCAAAAGAGGGCATTCGGGTCGTCACTTCCTTTTGAGTTTTTTTCGAACTCATAGTCGAATATTTTTGGCAACACGAACGATTCTTCGATACTCAGCCTTATATGTCTCACGCGGACTTCTGCGTCTTGCTACCTTTTCCGTAGTTTGATGCTTCTTACTGAGGTAACTGCATTATTCCAACTTTTGAAAACGATAACTTAGCGATATTTCTCGTCTTAATAATTGCGTTCCGCATGTGTGGTGTGCAACTCTTATTCTTCCTATTTTTTGTTCAATCAAGCTCTAAGGCATAAATAAAATATTTTTATTAAATTTTGAACAGTCTCACGTTAACCCATTATTTCTGTTTATTAAGAGTCTTCCATTAGGAACTTGACAATTTTGATTTTAATTTATGAACGCACCAATTCACGAATCAACGAACTGTCATTGTCAATTTATTCAGTAAACTTAACATTTTTACCATGGTGAAGTACACACACGAGCAATGTCTGCAAATTTTAAAAATTTTCTACCGAAATTCGGAGTCGGTGGCCGCAACTCTAAGAGCGTAAAGTCCTATTTTCGGTCGTAATTCTTGCCTTAGTAGCCAGGCAATAACAAGTTTAGTGCAAAAATTTGAGTCCACATATGCGTTGCGTGATGTTGTCGTATCAATTAGACAACGGGTTAATCGAAGTGTCGAAAATATCGCTGGCGTCCGCATCAAACGATCCAAATCAGTCAATTTCACGGCTTGGTTCACACCCATACCATATCAAGTTGACTCAAGAATTGAAACCGACGGACCATTTGCAGCGATGTACGTTCTCCGATTGGTTTCTGGAGAAGACGCGCCAAAATCATGAATTTCATTGCAAAATCATTTTCAGTGACGAAGCTCATATTTGGCTCAATTGGTTCGTCAAAACTGCAAAATATGCATTATTGGCCGGGTGAAAATCCACAAAAAAACTGTTTGCACGCCGGCGGCGTTTTTGGGCCAAATTTTTTCGTCATTGATAACGATCGTCACGTTACTGCGAATGACCAGCGTTATCGTACCATGACATGTGGTTTTTACAGGGTTGTGCCACAAGCCACACGAACACCTTACAATCATCTTGTGAGAGTTAGTTTGTTCTCTCAAGAAATGGGCCAGTCGATTGGCCGCCTTGTTTGTGCGTCATCAAAAATTGGATCCAACAAATCGCGCGCTGCAAACATGCCGGCGGTCGCCATATAAACGAAGTCGAGATTATATGGGTTCCATTCATAAATGCTTTGATTGTACTTCAAGGCGATAGTAAAGTTTTTGAAATATCTCAAATGGTTTACGTTTTATTTTTAAAAAAAGTTGTCAATTCCTTATTGGAAAACCATTTATTATCAATTTTTCTGCAAAATAACTACCCTTTCTTGCGTCGTTCTCCAAACAAACTTTACACTTCAACAACTCATGCGCAAATAGCTTTTGTAAACGAAATGATAATAGGACTACCGGTTATGTCGCTAGCCACACATTTTTCCCATTTTTCTGGCAATTCATGGATACCCGTTCTGAAAAATTCGACCGGTTTGGTTGATCCATTTTTTGACATCATCGAAATGACGGAAGTGCTGTCAGCCAGGCCATATTGCATCGATCGGAAGAGATTGTAATCGAATGGCGCAAGGTCTGGACTATACGGCGGGTGGGGTAGGACATCCCATTTGAGCGTTTCAAGGTAAGTTTTGACGACATTTGCAACAAGGGCCAAGCATTGTCATGCTGCAATATAACTTTATCGTGTCTTGCAACCGTTTCCGGCCGTTTTTCCTTCAGTGCTCGGCTCCAACGCTTCAATTGTCGTCGGCAGATCTCGCCTGTAATTGTTTCATTCGGTTTTAGCAGCTCATAATACACAACACCCTTCTGGTCCCACCAAATGCACAGCATAACCTTCAGGCCATGAATATTCTGGACGGCCGTCGATGTTGAGGCATGTCAGGGGTATCGTTTGTATCGTCGTCGGGTATACGTTGCCCGACGTTTTGGATTATCGTAATGTACCCATGTTTCATCACCAGCGACGATTCGATGCAAAAAAGACTTCTTTTTGTGGCGTTCATGCAGCATTTCGGACATGCAAAATCGGCGTTAGACGTCTCGTGGCTTCAATTCATACGGCACCCAGTGTCCTACCTTTCGGATCATTCCCATTGCTTTCAAACGATCGGAAATAGTTTGCTGAGCGACGCCAAGTGATTTTGCAAGTTCTTCTTGCGTTTGTGACGGATCTTGATCGAGCAATGCCTCCAATTCATGGTCTTCAAACTTTTTTACCTAGCCGGGGCGTTCTTTGTCTGTGTCGAAATCACCATCTTTGAACCGCTTAAACCACCGCTGACACATTCTTACGTCTATAGTATAGCCCGGGTAAGCTTCGGTTTCTTTTTTCTTTAAATGAAAGAAGCATATTAAAACTTCCCCGCAAATGTTGTTTTGATGGCACGAATGTAGACATTTTACGGCTTTACAAAAACTTGTGTGTTTTCAGTAATGACCAAAAACCTAGACTGAAATAATTAAACAATGACATGAAGTTTCTGATGTGACAGCTGTCATGGTCAAAATTCTCCTCAGAGCAATAGATATGAAGTTGTCTGCAATAACGACATTTTCAACCGGTAGTCCTATTATATCATTTTGAAAATCTCTTAGTTGTTACAATCAGAGCATACGAGACCAACTAAGTAACGAAACCTTTTTATGGGTTGTCATCTTCAATTTATTGTGTTTGTGATTTTCTAAGCGATTACTCTTGCAAAACCTTCTTGCACGAAAAAGATCAAGAGAAGTGACTTCCACCTCCTTGAGATCGGAAGTACTAAACATGAAATCAAAGACAGTATCAAGTACTTGGGATTGATAATAATCGACAAGAATTTCAACTTAAAGCAAAATCTGGAAGACCGTTCTACTAAAACTGAGAGAGCATACTCGATATGCAGGAGGGCTTTTCGATAGTCCTGTGGACAAGCAACTATAAAACAAGCTCTGAACTCCAGCAAAAGGAATCTACCGTTGATGCTGGTAACAGGGCACATAAACCTAAATCTCCACTTACTTAGACTCGGACTAGCATAAACCTCAGTATACAAAAGCTGTGAAGAGGAAAAGGAAGATATGGAGCACTTCTTCTGCTACTGCCCAACAACAGCCAGACTGCGACATAAAATATTGGGATCAACACTGATACCAGATCCTGATCTCCTCAAAGATATACGGACCGGAGAGAACATGGATTTCCCAGAATGGACGAAAAGATTTCCCGACCACGCAAATCAAGCTGCACCTAACACTACAACCCCCTACTTTCCCAAAATCTTTTCCGAACAGTAAATAGGGGAACACAACGGGCCCAATCAAAGGTCAAGGTGAAGAGCAAATAAAACTTACCCTAACCAACCAACCAACCATATACAGAGACCTTCATTACATTACAACTGGTTCAAATGTGCTGGTGACCACCTATCCTAACTTGACCTCGCAGCGTTCAAAGCGTTCAATCTTGAAACCAAATTGAATTTCCGAGACTACATGTGTACATGGCAAATAAATTCACCCAAAAGCTGAAAGACGAGCATTAATTTTTAAATTGACGTTAACGATAACTGAAATCGGACAAACTTGAAGAGAAATGTATGAGTAATTTGTTGTCCAAAGTTCTAAAAATAATTTGTCTTAAAAAAATTTGCCTATACATATTTTCATGTACCACTAGACGAGAGCATTGTATCAAAAATTCGTCATACTTGAGTTTGTTATTTCCAGGCAAAATATATTCCCCAGAAGCAATTATCTCTTCCAAAATCTTTGATCTGCCAACGGCTAAGCAAATCCTCTCCGCAACGATAGTTCTCTCTGGAATCGAATTCCTTAGTTCGCGAATTACTCGCATTTGAGCGACATCAAAATTCTCAACGCGTTTCAGTTTTCAATTTGAAATCATTGTGCCAACATTGCCTCCGCTGCAAAAAAGGTGAACGTTTCGAAAATGCGTTTTTCAAAACTCTGCCAAGTGTTTATGGTTTTGCTGTTCGGGGTACTCTTCATATGTCATCAAGTTAGTGCCATCGATGAGACGCAACATGTGCACCCGAAGGAAAGTGAAGAAACGACGCATATTGCGGCGATAAAAATTCGCGTCATTGCTAACGATCGAGAATTATGTGCGAAGCTGTCTCGCTACCGTCCACACTATCCGCGATGCCAGGATTATTGCGAGAAACTAGGCCACTGGCTGGGCATGTGCCGGAGGAAGAGTTATTGTTATTGCTATCGATAAATATTGTGTACGAAAAAAAAAAACACTTCCCACACGTTCAGATCGGTTGAAAACGATCGGTTTTTGAAAAAAGAAAGCAACATTCTACGTTTAATTCATGAGATGTTTTTTTTATGCTCGTGACCTTAAGTGTTAATATTATGTTGATAAGATGAGTTGAGCTTGTAGAACCGAATAAAAATGATTATTAACGACAACTGGGAATAGTGTCATTTATTGCATACTTGTGAAAACGTGAGACTTGTGGTGGGGAATATTGTTGTTTGCCTTGATGAAAACGACCGACCTTGTTACATCAGAGATCACCTTCGCCGTAAAACATAAACAACGCTATTTTAGGAGTGTATAATTTTAAGATGTCTGTTCGCTATTTGAGTTAAATTGTTGATCATGGATTAAAAAATGAAAATCAATTTGAAGGGTTTTCAATTTGGTTTCCATCAAATATAATTGATTTGTGAGACAAATGGACAAATAACCTTCTTCCAGGGACAATCTTCAGGACATATTTGAATGATGCGAGACCAAAGACACTGATTTTTGAATTTTCCTTACTTGGTTATCAGGCCTTCAATGACCCAGGCTCTCGGTTTTCAGTTGCTTAGACAAAATCTAAAGACATCTGATATGATTTTGGATAGCCCACCCTACTTCTTTTATATACAGTGGCGAGCAAAACCCATCGAATAAAAGTACAAAGCCCAAAAATCTGGTGTAATTCATATTTTTTTCGTTATTATTGTGATATTTTCATGTTCTAGAGTTTTTAATGTTACTACAAAAACTATAAAGTTGGAAAAAGTGCATTTCAAATAAGGGTAACAAAAAAACACAACAATGAAATATATACATATACACATATGCCCACATTAGTCCACTTTTGAACGTTTGATTTTAGTTCACAAAATGTCCTCATTTTTTGTGACTCTGTTAACTCTTTTTGACATGCATTCTACAAATTTTTCAATGCTTGAGTAAGTTGCCATTCAGTCTGTACTCTAGTCCAGATTGCTGGGTACATCTTCATACTGCGACATTTTTTTTCACGAATGCCCAAAAATTTTCAATGGAGTGCTAATCGGAGCTTTGGGCCGATCCTCAAACCATTTTTTTAACGATTATTACATTAAGATTTAGATTTTATTACATGCATGAAAAATAACAAGACATTACCTTTTTAATAATACTACAGTTTAACCGCATTCAAATTTTCAAAAAATAATTAAGCTAGTGAATAAATCAATTAAAATAGTAATAAATTAAGCAAACATACCAAACACAAAATTCATATATGTATGTAATTAAAATTCAATTCAATTCAAAATGAAGAATAATAATTTGATAGCAATACATTAATAAAACATAAGCTTAAAAACATATGTTTTCAAAAGACAAAAAAAATCAAAAAGTTTAAATCCAAATTTTCATTCTTCATTCAATTTCACATTAACTTCCCCTTAAAAACTAAATTGTTTGCCTCTCGAAGCTGCGGGATTGAAGCTTGAGGGATTGAGTTCCGTAGCCGTAAAGAGTAGACAAAGAATTGTTTGCGGGTTACTTCACAGTTAAATGTTTATTATGTTAAATATTTTTTGAAAGGCATATTAAAAACTCTAAAGGCATATTCAGAGACTTGGTCAATCTTCGTTTATTCGGGCTGTTGCAGCTTCAACCAAACCGAGGCGGTAGCTGAGATAGTCATGTACGTCATTTGCAGCGTTTGAGTACTTTTGGCAGATCATCGTTGAACATTTTAAGTAGGAGAGGACTGAGGTTCGACTCTTGTAGAACTCCTGCTTTAATGTTCAAAAAGGACGAAATCATTCCACCCACAGACACAGCCTGACTCCTTCCGCTAAGATAGCTCTCGAGTAGTTTAAACACGATGTTTTCGAGTTTCAAAAAGTGTTTAAACTTGCAGAGCAGTATCTTGTGGCGAACGGTATCGAAGGATCCGAAGGATTGCTTCTGATTTTATTGCAAACACAGCTTTGGTAACTTCGAGGGCATCAACCCTTTCAAAACAGAAACCGGTTGTCGATTGGGACTGAATGGCGTTGTCAGGAAATGATTCTTCATCGCCATTAGCATCAGTTTGTGATATTTGCGAGGTAGCGGCAAAGTTTCTGTTTAGATCATTTAGGTCTGAAACTTTATATCCTGAGTTGTATTTGACTGTATGTTTTGGATCCCCATCATGTTAAAACACCATTTCATCAAATTGGATATGTGGCGTCACCCATAAATTCAGGTAGATTTGTTTGCCGAATCTTAAGGTAGTCTACCTTTTCCATAGTGCACGGTACTTTTAACATGGGGCCAATATGCCACCAAGCAAAACATCCCCATACGATTAAACAGCCACCCCCGTTTTTTAAAGTAAGTTTAACGTGATGTTTTGACGCCAAAAGTATTTCTTACTATCTGATTGAAAACGATCGACTATCGTTTCGTCGGATCAAACTAGATGTTTCCAATTTTCTGTGGTCCAAGATTTGATGTTTTTCTTGGACAACTGGCTGACACCAGTCCAATTCTGACTTCGTTGTTGATTGCTTTTGCATGTTATCATGCGCTCAATGAACTACATCTGAAAACAGCCTTGGCTGATCCCGAAACTCGTACAGCTTCCAAGTTTCTTTCTTTATTTATCACTAGCGCTGTAGAGTGACTGACAGTGGAACTAAAAATTGATAGTAGAAGAGACGTACGGAAAGAGCAAAACACAAATATTGAGATAAATTTTGATTAACATGCGTTCTTGGAGCCACAAGCAAAACGTGCAAAAGTGGACGAATGTGGGCACTTAACTATTTTTTTGTTTAATTTTTGTTTCCCATATTTGAAATGCATTATTTTGCTTTGTTTCCTTGTGTGAACATCAAGGATTCGATAGCATTAAGAAATAAAAAATAATAAAATAAAAGTTTGAATAATGATTATGAGGATTTGTGCTTCTATTAAACCGGTTTTGCTCGCCACTGTAGATTTAAAAATCGATTTTTTTTTTAATTTTCAAAGTTTAACTATTCAAGAATATATACAAGAGGATTTTTCAAAATTGAAATTATTTTCGGAGATATTGGTGTTCGGCCGAAACTAATCGAACAAAAGACATTAGGGATTTTAAGTCTACCTGAATCCATTTTTCTCAGTGAAAACCTTTTGTCCTTTGTATATTTTGTAATACAAGTACCCCAGGTGACTTGTATCTTTTATATTTAGTCTTCTAACCTTCTAACCTTCTACCACGTGGACGTACATATGCATATGAACATTTATTGCTGCTTGAATTTTAATGAAGGCTATTTAAAAAATTATGGAGCTTATGGGAATGAGAATTGGCCCGGAAGCTCATTCATTTGCTGTGAAACGAGACAACGCCCGGATTGACCGCTCCGAGATACAAGCATCCAACGCATCAAAGAACTGCTCGATATGAAGAGAGAATCGCGGAAAATAGTTTTTTCGAAGTCGGGGAAGGTCCGATCAATGAAGCAAGAATGGCTAACATTGAATAAATGTAAGTCTGCAATATCATTTCATGACTTAGACTGCGAAAAACTTTACGCGAAACTTTAAACGCGTTTTTCTCGAAACTCTCTTTTTCAAAACAATACCCACGATTTCTCAGGTTCTACTGAAACGAATCCGATCCTGAACCGATCCTCAAATTTTTAAAGAGTCTTCTTTATAGACTTTATAGACTATGTCTGGAACTATCCCCTTCCTCAAATTTCTATTACTTTTTGTTTTTAATTCGAAATAGTCAAAGCGTTCTCTGTCGGAAGCTGCGAAACTTTTTTGGTTTTGGTGACAGGGCCATTAAACTTATGAAAAGCTATATAAGCGACAGATTACAACGAGTCGTTGTTGGAGAGAAACGTTCTGCGCTAAGATTCCTTAAGCGTGGCGTTCCACAGGGATCTATATTGGGCCCCATCTTATTCTGCCTATACATAAACGATTTGCCATAAGCTTGTAAGCATTTATCCATTCATCTGTATGCAGATGATGTACAACTCTACTTATCTCAGCCGCACGATGAGCTAGATGAGCTTGTCTTGCGGTTAAACGAGAATCTAGCTGCTATAGATAGATGGGCTGTGAAACTAGTAGAAGTTGCTACAAGCCTTGGTTTCGTTGTTAATAGAAAACTGTCGTGCTATAACCATGTTAATTCTTAAATAGGGCGCATTTATGGATGCTTACGAAAACTGTGGATATCGGCTAGCTTTACTCCTCTCGAAACCCGTCGTAGGCTTGTTCTAACATTAATCATGCCTATTATTTCATATGCCGCAGTAGTTTACAGCAATCTGGATACTATCTTTTTTAGAAGGCTTCAAATAGCATACAATGATGCTGTTAGATACGTTCACGGTCTTGGAAGATTCGATAGAATTTCGATGTATTCCAAAAACGTTCTGGGATGCACATTGCAGCAATATCTGAATAAAAGAAATTGTATATTCCTCCATAAAAATTATTCGAACCCAATCACCAAATAAATAAATAAAAATTGAATTGAATTGAAGAGTGGTAAAAAAATGACTTTTTTCAAATTCTGTGAAAAAAAATCTTTCCACCTTTTTCGTAGTTCCAGATATTGTGACATTATTCTAGATAAATAATCTTTTTTTTGCGGTTTGAGATTGCTTGGAGGGTTTAAATCGTGGGTATGGTTAGGCGCCAATTTTTTAAGACCCCCACTTCATCAACTGCTAATTTTTGAAATTTTCAACTTTTTTAATTTTTTAGATTTTTTTCTGTATTCTTGTAATGTTAATTAATAACTAATAAAAATAATTGCCTTTTTTTATGATACTTCAAAAATTACATGAAATTCATGCCTCTAGAATACACCCTTATGTCATCGAGCGGAACCCTATTATTAAGGCTCGTCTGCCTGTCCGTCAAATAATAAATATAATATGAAATAAAAAATCAAGGGGAACCTCCATATAGTAAACCTCCTGTTAAAAAAACGCAACTTTAAACCCATGAAGTAGACTCTACGATATTTAAAATTAAAATCAAATAGTAATTGTACTGTGTTATGGAACCCATCCGACTAGCACTTGATTGTCTTTTTGTCATTCCGTGTAGCAGGGATTTTTTTCGAAACTTTGCAATCCTATTCTCTATCTGCCTTCTCCCAAAAAATTAATATTTTTATATATTAAAGAAGAAGAAATATAATATTCTCGATACTGTATTTATTTTATGTCTGATTTGTTTGTTTTTTTTTTGTACAACTACTTCACAAATGTGGTTAAATTCCCGATGTTTTGTTAAGACGTTTACTTTTTTCATTGGTTTATTTATTTGAACAAAAAAAACAAAATCACCTAAAAAATCCGTTCCGGTACACTGTTTCAAAACATATAAACACAACAGCACTAAAAACTTCGTCAACATTTTAAGGAGTAAACCGACTAACTGCTCGAGAAATTCAAAATCAACTGACACTTGTTTGATTTTCGAACTGGCATTTATAAAATAAAGCGGCGAAAAAAATAGATAGGCCAACACTTGGATCATGCGCACATACTCGTAGTAGAAAGCAATTTTAATGCAAGGAAAAAAAAAAATATTTAAGGACATCCGCGGCAATCGACGCACTTCAAATTTCAAATAATAAAGGTTACAAAGTTCGAACTTGAATAATGTTCTTTGAACAATTTAACTAAACTGGTCTCTTGTGTATTGAAATAAATTCTTCTTCCTGCAATGTGCAATCACTGCTGGAGATTTATATACTGTATATATCTGCAGACAAGAGCACCGGCAGCAGATACAATTCAATCTATTCGTATTAAGATAAATGTACACGACTTTGGAGGATATTCAATTCCACCCCAAGGATCATTCGTCAAAAGCGTGGGTATGCACAAATCCTGGGGAATCCTTCTTTACATCAGAATTGTAATATTGCTTTTCACCTAGTGGCACATCGCGCCATTGGATTTAAATCTTTAAAACTCATTTCTCAACACCTTGGGGGTAGGTTTTGTGTTAATGAAACGCGACAAGTGGAAATTTATTCGACGCTATTTTTAATAATTAGGGTTTAACGCCGCTGCCGTATGCGTATGTGCTAGGGGACTAGAATTGACATGTGCCCTTTAGAAAGTCAAATTAAAGGATATATTCACTCGATACTTCGTGAATGAATCTTAACCGTATAGAAAGCACTTTGAATTTTTGAGATGCAATTGAAAATTGATAATGAAATTGGTTCGGATGCGATTTTGCACTAAACCAGAATCCATATTTCTCGTCTTCTTCTTCAATCTTGACAATATACTACTGTGTCCAAAAAATAAGGTGACATATGAATTTTAACTGCGCGCGTCGAAGGATTTGGACATTTTTCTTTCTTTTTAGGTTGGTAGTTTGAGATACGCGTCGTTTTTCGAGTTTTTCGTTTTTTGCGATGTCGAAATTTATTGAGCAAAGAATTTGCATTAAATTTTGTTTGCGGAATCGATTTTCTGCTGCGGATACGTTTAGGATGGTGCAGAAAGCCTTTGATGATGAGGCTATGGCTAAAAAAAATATTTACAATTGGTATAGTGATTTCCAAGCCGGTCGTGAACGTGTCGAAGACGAAGAGCGTTCTGGGCGACCATCAACCTCAACCGATGAAGCTCACGTCCGACAAATCAAAGATTTGGTGTTGAAAAACCATCGATTAACGATTAGAGACCTTGCTGATGAAGTTGGCTTATCGAAAGGCTCAGTCAATACCATTTTGAAGGATGCTTTGGGCCTCAAGCGCGTCAAATCTCGACTGGTACCGAAAACATTGAATTTTTTGGAAAAAAGGCGTCGCCTTGAAGTGTGTGAAACAATGCTTTCCGACTACCAGGATGTCATGAAACGCATTATAACCGGCGATGGGACTTGGATCTATGCTTACGACCCCGAAATCGAGCGAATATCGTGCCAAAGGAGAGCCGAGACCAAAAAAACCGCGCAAAAGTCGCTCAAAAATCAAGGTCATGTTGACTGTTTTCTTCGATTATCGTGGTGTTGTGCTTTATGAATTCCTTCCAACCGGCCAAACAGTCAACAAGGAATATTATTTGAACGTTATGCGTCGTTTGCGTAACGCTATCCGCCTAAAAAGGCCGGAATTGTGGAAAGACAATTCTTGGTTTTTACACCACGATAATGCACCATCCCATACCGCACTCGTAATTCGTAATCATTTCGCCAAAAACTCAACCCAGATCGTTCCGCAACCACCGTATTCACCTGATCTGGCGCCGTACGACTTCTGGCTGTTCAACAAGTTCAAAAGACCGCTCCGGGACACCGTTTTGATACGATAGAAAGAAAAAAGTAAGTGACTACAACCAGTGTTTCAAAGATTGGAAAATCCGTTGGCATAAGTGCATTGCATCGGGAGGGGATTACTTTGAAGGGGATGAAATTGATTTGGAAGAATAAATAAAGAATTTTCAAAATAAATACAATGTCACCTTATTTTTTGGACACAGTAGTAGTACAACGTATCCGCAGCAAAAATTATTTGTAAATATTTGTATTTGTAAACAGGAAAGTTATGCCATCGACGATTTCATTGGATTGGAAACCAGCTTATTCCTGATTGAAAAACTAATTCATATAAAGGGCCCTTCGGATTATTACTTGTTCGGAATGCAAAGCTAATATTTTGTGTCCGTCACGCCTAAATTTGACACTACGTTAAATTTCTTAAAAAAATTAAATGTTGCTCAACAAACTGTGGCATGGAATTAAAAAAAAATATCGTCAGACCGGAACTAACAGCAGGAAAAAACGACCCCATTAAAAGATCGTTTTGTGGTGCTCCAAAGCTGGTGGCATCGGTTCAAGACTTCGGTGGATCTTAAAAATCAAAAGTAACTACAGAAGTTTACCTGCGGGTTCTCAAAATGAATTTGAGCCCTCTGTGCTGGAGCTTTTAAGTGAAACTTGCAGCTTCGTTTTTGTAACAGAAAACAGAACAATGTTTCATGCCATGCAGCCAATATTGTAAGTATGGAATTTTATGATTAAAAGTAATTTTTGCGTTTCGAAGAAAATAATGTCGATGTTATAAGTTGGACTCCCCTTTCGAAGAAGTGCCAAGAGTAAATTATAAACCTAAGAACTTAACTTATCCGGACCTGGAACACCATTCCTGCATTCACATGATAAAACCTATCTAAGTCATTGTCTCGCCGATGAGCGAGATAAGTAAAGCAAGAGGAGGTCCAGCGAAGAACTAATTAGATAGAAAATGTTTTTGAGACATAATAAATAAACAAAAACACTGCATCAATAAAGCATTTTTCTTAAATCGCTAAAAATGAGCCCAAAAAACAATTTTTCGGTTCTACAACATTTTTCTCCTGTGATCGCGTGTGAAAAATGTATACACTCTAAAAGTATCATGACATGATGGGAACCGCATAAGAAAACAAAACCTTATTAAAAAATATGTAGTTATTGAAAAAAATTTTATGAAATTCGAAAAAACTTGACCAACATTTTTCTAACGGCACTGTATATCACACAGGCTAGAAGAATGTCATTTTTTAAACAAGAAGTTTACTAAAAACACCATTTATTAACTTTCCATCTGGAAGTTCTTGTAATCGGTTCGATTTTCGGAATTCAATCTTTTTTCATATCTCCACGTTTCGTTGGATTCCACTGCTTTTAAAAAAATATCTGTTTGTGTGCGTACATCCGAAAGTACTGTCGTGAATCTTAAATGGTTTCATTCGAAGCGTATTTGAAGAATGAAGACCTGAAAAGATTTTAGTCAAATTTGACAGGATGGTTTTAGGTTGTGTAACAAAAAAAATGTCGAAAATATGGACAATGTCACTTGTTTAATTAAAATCAAATAAGTTTTCAAAAGAAAAAAGTTCAAAATCCATTTAACTTAAAGTTTTCAACTTCCTTATAAGATATAAATTTATATATAAATATATACACTGCAGTTCATAAGTTCCCGTACAATAAATTTTGTCAAAGAAATTTTTTATGAAATTTTACGTTTTTTCACCATCAATTATACAATATTTATTGCAAATAGCTTTATCAAAATAACGGTTAATAAGCCTTATAACAAAATCAGGCTATCGCACTAACTTAAAAGACAATGTTAATAAATTATGGTTTGTTTTCAGTTTCGTTCAAAATCTACATGTTTGAGTGCTTTCGATCAGAGGACTACTTGAAAGACCTCCCTTAATTTATCTTTAGATGTTGGACACTGTTTTATGAACCTTACTCTCAAGTTGTCCCAAAACAGTTCTTATAAGTTTTCTTCTATTACGAAATCGTGAATAATAAAAGCTTTTTGTGCACCCTATTCATGGTTTCGGATGAGGTCTGCAACAATGGGGCACGAAAAACGTCCTTAGACAATCTATCGCTGTTGTTGATGATAGACTTGAATCTTTCAAAGTCATTAAAAAGCATTTTATTTATTCGATAAAAAATTTAGCTTGATTAAAATTTGCTTATGATCACATCAACTGGACTGTAAGGAAATGGAAGACCGTTCCTTTTTCGAACAAGTGCAAGTTCAAATAGTTTTCGTCATTTTTGAAGGCCAGCCAAAGAGGCGCTTTATCCACGTTACACCAAAACCAACGTATGTAAATCATGGAGGCGGAAACATATGGTGTTTTTCAGTGTATGAATTTGGACCAGTTCAAAAACAATGTGGTACAATGGCTTGTTTTTTGTTTAGAGAAATGAATTTGGAAAATATAATACTGAGGATCAGATGCCTCGAAAATGGATTTTTCAGCAGAGCACCGTCTTGACGCAAACGTTCAATACTGTAAAGAAGTGGTGTCAAGATAACCCGATTGACGTGTTGAAATAGTCAACATAGTTCCCAGATCTCAGCTCCATTAAAAATCTTTGGGAGATTGTAGATCGCCGAATATTTAAACAAATTAAATTGAAATTGGAATGTATTGTTCGTTATATTATAAACAATTTAATAGAGCCGGCAAGGCTGATAGGACATGCTATTGTACGCCCTGATGGGACACGTCCAATTTTCATAATGACAAGAAAGTCCTGTCATTACTCTGCAGCCATCATAACTTTTAGTGCTGGTGCTCTAGATCTTGCACCTCCTCCTAAATCCTCCTACTAAATCTGAGAAATTCACTATTTTGGGCGTACGCGAACATTCATATATGGGAGCCTTCTGTTTTAACTTATAGTCTGCCTAATGATTGGACCGCTTCATCCAATTCTAGCTGCCTAGATATCGAGTTAAAATTGCTCCTTATCTATTGACATAGATTTCATATTTTTCACCAAAATAGATAATTCTATTCCATTTCGATTGAGGTCTCCTCTTATGCAACTAGCTTCAATCTTTTAACACGCGCATAAAACAGCATTAGGAACCACGGATCTGCAAAACAATACAATATTTCCAATGGTTACCTTGCTGTTAAAAAGACCATGCAAAATGATCATACTCGTATATGTATGTAGATGGCATGCTGCCGGCTTATCAACTGGCATCATCTAGGCAATTACACAAACCAATCAGCATGAATATATTCCAAAACCAGGTTAAATACACGACAAGTAATCCAGTCAGTCAGCAACTGAGTATCGACATCATCAGACGTATCCATCCATCCATTCGATATGATACACCGAGTTTCATTAATAATATTGGCACTCGCTATTGGCTTAGAACTTTGTGCTGCCGAGGGCTTTTTCGATCGCTTGCAACAATTGCAACAGGCAGCAGCTCCGCCGAAAAGATCCGAAGATCTGATTAAAGTTGTGCACGGAAAAGTGAAACGGTTTGAACAGCTTACAGTGCCACTTCTAACCTATGATCCAATACGTCCCATATACTATAATAATGTGAGTTAAATATTATGTCATTGTAATCTTAATTAATGTCGTCTTTAAGCCTCGATCCATGTGGCAAGCTTCAGCCAATCTGGTACCAGATGGCCCCGATTCGATGGCCGCAGGAACGATATCCTTCCAGCAGTGGCCAGCGAACAATTTCATTAAACTTAGTGTAAACGTCACGGGACTTCCGGTGGGTAAGCACGCATTGCACATTCATGAGTTTGGAGATGTTAGCCAAGGCTGCATGTCTACTGGGGGTCACTTTCCAAACAACTTTGTAAGTATCTATTGACTTTTTTCGATTTCAATTGAGCAATGATTTTGTTTTTTGTTTCAGATTGGCAACGTAGATACAAAGGAGGACGGTAGTATTTCGAGTGTGTTCCTAAGTTCCTATTTGACTTTATTTGGCTTCCATGGAATAATTGGACGCTCAATTGTGATCCATAGCAAGCCAATTGACATAAATAATTCTTTGAATGCTGAAGTCTTTTCGTCATCACTGCAGGCGCTTCCAGAAGCAGTGGCCTTTCAAAATGAGGAAAATTCTGTTGGCCCGGCTATTGCGTGCGGAATAATAAGCATTACAGCAAGTAACGTTGGGGACGGTGCAAATATGATGCCACCATCACTTCCACCGGCATTGTAGTTTTGAATTAAATTATATTTGTTGAACAAATTAACGGTAATCGCCTATAGAAGTTTTATTCAATTTCAAAATTCTTCTATAAAAGGGTTTGTTTAACGAAGTTCTCCCTCAATAGAGGTTGAACGTTGTAATTGTTCTAAATGAAGCCTATAGCGTTGATATTAGTGTACTTCGTGTTATATACCGAAGTTTGTTCAAGTTCGGTGATGGACCTTGTGCAGCCAATTAAGGCTCTTATTAACCATTTGGATATCCCTCTAAGAATACAAATTATGGTTTGTTGGAATTTTGGTAAGTAGCAGAACTAGTTTAGTTGATTGTTTTCTGATGGTTATCGAGATCCATCGAATCGGTTCTCATAAGGATTATATCTGATTGGAGAGAACGTGAGGAGAATTGCCATTCGCATTGAGAGCGAAGGTCAAACCTAGTCTGACCACAGAGGAATAGAGAATATTTTTTTTCTAAAAATATTCACACATAAACGAGTGAAGTACCAAGAGGCTGCGCTTTGTAACGCGTCCCGCAGTTTTGTAATTAGACAGAGTTTTCCCAACCAATCTTATATTAAAAGTGCATAAGATTATGGTCTAACTTTGAACTCTTAAAACTTCCTTAACCAAAGTACAATCACGGTATTAAGAATTGAATCCTCTACCTTAGTTCATGTAAATACTTATAAATTGCAAAATTCACAAAGCCGCCTCGGGCAATACTTTATGAAGTTATTTGAATTTGCTTGAAAAACCCCAAGTACAACAGAATTGTTCTTGAGTTTTTTTAGAATATTTTTCTAATAAAAGTTAAGGATAACATTATTGTCACAGCATTTTCCCATTGCTTTCATCCATGTTTTTATGGTAGAAAAGACTATTTAACATTTCTGATTTCATTCTGTTTCTAATTTTTACTTGAGTAAATTCATAGAGTTGAAAACTCTTTCAACTTCGGAATAGCTAAATGGTAGTGATAAAAAATCTAAATACGAAGTTATTATTCATTGTATTTTTTCAAGCAACAGTTTTTAAATTCTCCACTTCTTGAATAACTTTCGAAATGTTCTCATTTTGCGTTTTTGAACTAAAAATTATTTTGAAGTAAAAATCAATTCATTTTGTTCAATACGTTCATGTTCTTATTCAGACGTTGATCTATTTGCCTCAACATCTTAGTGACGAAATGTTTGCATATGATTCTAAATTAAATTCTTCTTTCAGAGTCTACAACCTTACGTTTATAGATAAGGGGTTTCGAAAGTATACAATGTTATATAACTTATGTTCTTTTTGAATTTTATGATTAAGAAGCTTCTTCACTTTATTTTATTTTTAACATTTAAGCCTTCTTAAACTATAACTTTTTTATTTACGTTACACTTCAAAGCGTTTTACTTTTCAAAAGAGAGTAAAAAACTGCCAATTATAGTTTTTAAGTTTTGCTATAAATTTGAATAAATTGAATTTTATTTTTAATTGCTTAATTGTTTAAAGTTTTTTTTTTCAATCATGTCTTTTATATAATAACTTTCAGTTGTATATAAAAGACATAATATTGGACCTTCCAATATTACGAATCATTCTTTGTTCCATTTATGCTTCTATATCACGAAAAGTTTAAAAATTTTAAGTTTGTCATTAAGGGAGATTTCTTTAAAGTTTGTATTACCAGAGTATTCGATTTGTACCATCTAGACAAATAAAATAAATAAATAAATTGTAAAGACATTGGATATTTCTACAAAATGGTTCTAAATCGAGACTTCTTACGAGGACCGGTGAATTCCCAAATATGAAACGAGCTCCTTTTTAGTGCTTTCTCAAGAAGCGCAGTAACAAACTTCAAATGACCGCGATAATTCTAAAATTATAAGAATTTCATAAGAAAACATTTTGTGTCAAAAAAAGGTTGAAGCTTGATTTCTAAGGACTTATTGATAAATTTTTATTTTCTTATATAAAAATCACTTGTTTTCTTAGTTCTTATATTGTTTAGCACAAAAAAATACGATCGATATAACGAATTTTTCGTTATAATGACTGGCTGTACGTCCACTTTGGAATATTTTTGAGAGAAGTTTATCATCACACTGGTCAAACCTGCCTTAATTTACAAACAGAGTGGAGCGCAAGAAAAGAATAAAAAGCAAAGATGAAGGCTAGCCAGAGTGAGGAGCAAGGAGCAACAAGAAACAAGAAATGTCCATTCTTTTTTTACATATGAATATATTTTTCTTGTGAATAAGAATGAATTCTAATATTTTTAATGTGTATGCACTTTAATTAAAACCGAAGTATCGTATTTCTTGATACGCAGAAACAAAGAATTTACGAAATTTACCAATCGCAAGGTATCCACGGTTAACTTCATCATATGTTCTGAGAACGATATATTGTAGAAGAAGACCATGTAAGGCTCAGAATATTTCCAAACGACAAACAATACGTTGGATTGTTAAATCAATAAAAATCACCCCAATCATTTCTTGCAGTAACTTAAATGCTAGAAGCCTCTTCTTTAAGTATTGTTTGGGGTCGTGAAGTCAAATCAAAACTACATCAGAGGGTAGTTTCCGTTTTTAGGTAGCTCCCATGGATGGCAAAACAAAATCATCCAATAAATCATTGAGAACGGGAGCACATATAATTAATGGTCACCTCACTATCAGCTGAATCGGTAGTTCCCTCATGTAAACTTCCACCAGAGCATAAGAGCGTAAATCGATCTTGCAGGAATACAAGGCTATTAAATATATCTAAAGTGATTTCCAAGACCCATCTTCACAAACTTTTTGTGTAAAGGATATTTTGAATCCACATTATGTATTCCTTTTGATCATTGAACAACTTAAATTATACACATTTATATTCGAAAAAACATACTGCATCCACTCCAAGTCAGCCAGGCTGCACTCTGTGTGCTGGCCTTTGACTACACGTGTTTGAATTCGTCTCTTTGCTCCACTCTTTGTGTACACTTGTGTTGTACAAAGACAACGCTCTAATCAACGCTTGCACATTGGCTAACCATCTGTGGCATTACGTTGAAATATGTAGTGTCAAAGGCCTTAACCTTGACGAGGGACCTTATGATATAAAACACGAAGCAGCCCAGAAAGTTTGCGAAAAATGTTTACTCCAAACACTGACTCCGGTGAACACACACAAGCCTTGTTTCTTAAGCCTGCAAAACTTACTTAAAAAAAAACAAAGAATTCTTGGCATGATAGCTGTTTACAGACACAGGGTTGGAGCTACTCCTTATTGGCGACTTCGAGCAATCACAGAAGCTTTATCTTGACAGTTGTACTTATGGCGAGAGCTAGGGCCGTGAAATATGCCAGATGTTCCTTCCCTGATATAGCCCTCAATAGCCGTGAACTTAACACCGAGTCACGGACACAGACTCATTTAATTATCAGACTACCGATCTATGGATGATTTCAGCCAAGGTTAAAAATGATTTCCATCATTCACGATTCCGGATACGTTGCTTCAAGTTGGTTAGCTCAAGCTTCGTGGCACCAACGATTGCTTGATCTTTCAACTTGAGGTGCGGTCTTCCTCTTTTTCGGTGACAGAGACTCGAAGACATTTTAAGCTGGAGCATTATTACCGATTCGCTCATTCGATCGACAGATTTTTGCTATCCAGACATAACGATGTACATTTCATAGTCCTCGTTCATGTACTTCCATTCGTCTCCTCCTCGAAGACATGACCGTCTATTACACCGGAACCCTCCTTAAAAAAACATGTTTTATGTGGTTTGAGTTAGGAGTTTTGATTCTTGTTGTGTTGACAGGCCGAAGCAGCACCGATTGTATCGGACGAGTTTTCGTTGGTGACGATTGCGGGGTTGATATATTTTTTTTTTTTTCAAAAACAAATAAACTCCTTGCAAGATCTGGTGAGGTGTGAAAACTGTGATGGTATTAGTGAATTTAAGTGCTACAAAGAGGGTACATCTGTTCTTATTACCGACGTTTAGCGTATCAGCTGTTGACTTCTTCTGTACTCAGTCGTTGTCATACCATCTCGTCTAGGTGACTTAAAACCTTACTTGATTTCGACTATTTCCTGATTTATAATGCAACATCGTGACCACTTATTGTTGGAATTAGTTGTAGGCAATGGCTCATTTGCCGTTCGGTTAGGCAGTCTTTTTAGGCTTCAGCGATTTCAGTGGCGCTGGAATGGCCCATATGGAACACCTCGACGACAGTCGGTCAGAGTGGATATTAGTGAACGTACGCACATCCAAAATGTCTGACGAGTGTCTTCCGTCAGTCAGCATGTTGTCGATTTGGTTGGTATTTCCAGCGTCTGCGGATAACCAGGTTGCCGAGTGGATCTTTCTGTCAACTGTTTCGTGGAAGCTGTGCCTTACGATCGTTCCACCAAATGTGTGCTTCATCGGTTAATGAACGTACGCGTATGAAACTAACATTGTAGAATTTCCTCTCGATGGGGATCACAGAAATATACGTCTTTTGTACTCAGCTATTTTCCTACGACGAACCCGCATACCATCATTTGAAACCTTTCGTGAAAGCTTTAATATACAGTGGGTCCCATTCTTCCTCTCAAAGCCTTTTGTCAAAGTGAGACTCAATGAATGAAGCACTTTTCTTGGTTTCTTTAAAATCTGCCCTAAAAATAAATCGTCAATCAAAAATACGTTTCACGCGAATCGAAAAAAATAAATACACACATCTGGAAAGTTTTACACCTCTTCCGTGGGCGCTGTTGATTTATTTTTAATTTGTATCTAAATATAAACATGTAATCAATTGAATTCTCACAAAATAGATGTTCGCTTGGAGTTCTATCGGCAATTTAACAAACCCGACGGCCAGAACGGAAGTCGTAACTATCAAGTTTCGATGTCTAACGCCGTCATTGATGATTTTCCAAACGTACTTGAGGAACATGAGTATTTAATTATAGTCGACTTGAATTGCAATGAGACTCAAGGCTTATTGTCTGAGGTGGGCATTTTTTTGTCTCAAGATAAAAGCATAATATTTAATTAGTAACTGGCACGCAACAACTTTGTACTTGGAAGGTGGGCATGAAACTAACGCATCGCTTCAGATGGATTACATTGGATAGGGACAGGCAACTCGAAAACGTAATAATCTTCAAGACTTTTCAGAATCTACGGGTCTTACCCAACAGTGAGGTGTTTTGCTTATCTAAGGTGAAGGATAAATCTGGTGTTACCATCAAACAAGGTGAGGAGTTTCGGTAAAAAGAGTAACGAAGCTTATTGGAGACTTTAGTTTACAGAAAATCTATGCAACATGAACTTGTGCTTGAATTATTTGGGATTTGGAGTAACAACACAATTATTGATTATAGAAGCTCACGAATAACATCAAGGAGACGTCGAGATCTTCGTTATGTGACACTTCGGGCAAGTCTTGTTTTGACAAACAATGATTCTATCAACCATCTATGTGATGGAGTGTAAGAAAATGTTGTGGATGATGAAAAATCAAAATAACATTACCCTTTATCTAGGGACAAGCAAATTGACACCATTAGCAAGGTTAATTACGTTTTGACAAACCAATTGGGAGACTTTATTGGCGGAAACATTCAGTATTCCTTTGTTGATTCGTGGGGTTACTTGGACAACTCATCAATTTGGAATGGAATGATTGGAGACTTGGTGGACAATCGATCAGATATCGGTGCATCAGCGTTATTCTTCACAAAAGATCGAATAAAATTTATCGATTATATTGCCATGCCAACTCCGACAAGATCCAAATTCGTCTTTCGATCTCCAAAGCTATCGTATACAGAAAATGTTTTTTTGCTACCGTTTGATAAGGCAAGAAAGCATCTTTGGCTATGATTTTTTAAAGTCTTATTTCAACTTTTTTTTAGTTAGTTTGGTTGTCAATAATAGGTTTGATCCTCACGACATCAGCTGCTTTAGGGTTTTCCACATGGTCCGAGTTCAAGATCAAAGGCGATGAGGTTATATTTCTATATTAAAATGAACTTAATTAGATTTCTTATTTTCTAAGGACACTAAGGATCCGGGTGTGCTGCAACCTTCAATTGTAGATGCATTCATTTTAGTTTTTGGAGCGACATGTCAGCAGGGCTCAGCAGTTTCACCGCGCAGTCTGACTTCAAGGATTATTATGCTCCTGGTTTTCTTGATGTTGATGTTTTTATATACGAGGTACATTAGATAAATTATTTACAGATGATTTGTGTAGAGTTTAATAATGATTTACAGCTATTCAGCAAATATTGTTGCCTTGCTTCAATCACCGTCCAATAAAATTCAAACTTTAAATGATCTTCTTGAGTCAAGGTTAAAACTTGGAGCTGACGATACGGTATTTAATCGCTACTATTTTCGGGTGAGTATTTGAATGAACGTT
This sequence comes from Orthonevra nobilis, assembly GCA_963555765.1. Classification (NCBI taxonomy): domain Eukaryota; kingdom Metazoa; phylum Arthropoda; class Insecta; order Diptera; family Syrphidae; genus Orthonevra; species Orthonevra nobilis. The sequence continues at coordinate 11,835,407 of OY743226.1, read as the reverse complement.
TAACTAGATTTCCTCGTGAAGGTTGCCATTGGATAAAGCTTTTTCTGTTCTATCGGCTTTCATATTAGAGTTTCAAGTTCACTTTATTTACTTACTTAACAGGCTCCCGACCTGTGAAGAATTTTTGCCTGAGACAAGGCAGCCTTCCAATCTTGCCGATCTCGGTACTTCCAGATATCTACACCAAGTGTTCTGTCGGTCTTCCTTGTCATCTCGAACCTGTGGGCTGTGATTCGAAGATCCTCTTTGCTGTGGCATTATAGCCTATTCGCTCGATTTGGCCGAGCTAGTGTAGTCGTCGTTTTTTGGCTTTTTGAACTACATTCACATCTTGATACAGCTCATAGAATTCGAGTTTATGCACACCTCCTCCTTTATTCACCCTCCTCGCATATGGGATCAAATATTTGACGAAGTATTTTTCGCTCGAAAGTGGCCAAAATCTGCTCTGCCTTCGTGATTATCTTCCAAGCACTCGGCTCCTTATAGCAGAGCTCTCGGTTTCCTAGGGTGAGTCTTCGTGGGGTCTCCCGTGAGGTGACATTGGTGGAGTTGATACTTAGTCCGAGGTACTCCTTAACCACCTCGAAATTACTGTTGCCAACAGTGACGTTTTGTCCTATGCGGTGGACAGATTCTTTGTTGACACATATACTTGGTTTTGTCCTTGTTCATTTTAAGACCAACTCGTTTCGTTTGTTCTTGAATTGCTGTAAAAGCCTCTATGACGGCGCGCTGGGATTGGTCGATAATGTTGATGTCGTCTACATATCCCAGCAGCTGGACTGATTTGTTGAAAATACTGTCTTCCATGCGCACTATCTGTTCCAGCACGAGATGATGGCGCATCTGCTTGCCGAATTCCGGCGCACATTTAGAATAGTTCGAAGGAACTGTTTCCAAATTGCACATTGCATCGTTTGCTTTCTAGCGTCACAGCTGGATTACTTTTGACGGCATCCCGAAGTCGGCCATTGCCTTGTAGTGTTTAAGACGATGAATGCTATCATATGCGGCGGCGGATGGTGAGTCTCAAAAATTCGTTGATTTTTTTTAGGATTTGTCTTAGTATGAATAATAATTGGTCGATCATTGATCTGCCGGACCGCACTGCGACGTGCCGATTAGTGTATTGAAGAAGGCATCAGACATTCACACAGTACGTTGAATAGGATCTTATATGCGTCATAACGCGGGATTCTTCGGTTTCTTGAGCTGGGACACTGGATAGGCTCTTTTCATTTTACGCAGGATTTTCTTCTCCTCCCTTCTTCTGGCTCGGTTCTCTTCCCTAGTGTGCCCTTATTTTGCTGTCATATTTTCCGTCGCAAGCATTCATCATTAAGGGCTCTTTTTGGGCTTGTAACCCATGAATGTCTCGGGTACGTCCTTGATGGTGTCGTGGTGCTGGTTCAACAAATTGTCGGCTTTTGTGGATGGTAAATGGACAGCGGAGAGTCTCGCTCAGGCGCTCTCTGTAGGCTCTGGCCACTATAGGTGTGCTAAGTCCTTCTTATTCTGAGCGGTTCGCAGCTTCTTCTCGTTGGATAGTCGAGCTCTGAATTTTGCTGCACCAGGAAAATGGTCAGAGCCTACTTTTACCCCTCTGAACGTTTGTAAGAAATTGGATGCGTTCTTCGCATCTAATAGCATATAATCGATTTGGCTGGCGGCTCGACCGTTTGGAGACCGTCAGGTTGCTGTTTGGATTCGTAGTCCTAGTGCATCTCATAACCGTGTTACGTTTCGACGCAAAATCGATTAGCCAGAAGCCGTTATCTATTGTTTTGTCGTGGGGGCTGTGCTTTCCGACAAATCCGCCAGAGATGTTTTTATTACCGATTTTGGTATCACACCTTAGACAGGCTCCGTATAGAGTCTTCAGCTTCGGTGCTAAGGGCGTGTGTACAAATTATGCTGATGTTTTGGAATGTTTCCTGGATGCGGATCACGGCCAGGTGATCGTCGATCGGCTTATAGACAATTTCTATTGAGCGCAGCCGATTTTCCACGACGAATCCGCATCCTTACATGAACAATCTTTGTGACAGCTAGAATAAATGTCGCAATCTTTACGTTTTCAGATTCAAGTTTTTGAGCAGCACAAGGAGTGTAAACGCGTACGTACGTTCCAGGTGCAGACTCTCAGTTTGTAGTCCGTGGACGTTCCGAGTCGTGATCTTAAATAAGGGGGTCCACTATTATCCGAGGCTGGTGTCTCTTTCGAAACAGGGTCTTTTTAACGTGCTTAGGAAGTAACCCCAACCTGAAGGACCAGTTTCATTCTTTTTTAAGCCCGTACGACGAGGAGGGACCGGTTTGAACCGATGAAAGCAGCCATCTTCAGGGATGTGAGCGCTGCCGTTGGTATAATAAGGGCTCAAGCGCCTCTTTTCAAAAAATTAGACTCTTTCTTGGAAATCTTTATCGGCCTGAGCTCCGAATATGTCGAATTAGCCTAGATTAAGGATGTTTTGTTTTCGCCTGAAGCTATAACATCATGGATGGATGTTCGTCTGCTGTCGTCTTTATAGTGCTCCATTTGCTCTTTTTCAACAAACGCGCATTTAAGTTCAGCCTGCGCATCACACCACTTTGAGCCAATCAGTGTATACCCTGTTACTACAGCATCCAACCATACAAGTTCGTGTCGTCAAAAAAATTGGGTTGTGAAGACGATGTCATTGACTCTGCAGAAACACTGACAGCGGAGTGATGGAGCACTCTACCAAAATCACAAAACTGCACTTTATTTTAAATCAACTAACGACGAAAAAAATACTACGAATTAACTGAATGCAAATAAGCCCACAGGTAGTGTTACAACCTATAAATTGATCGGGACTAAACCATAAAATCTAAATGTCAATTCTTTCCTCGAATCTTCCAGCATGCAAAATAGGTGCAGTGCCAATGTTTGGGATGCTATCATTCCGCCATCATCTGGAATTTTCAAAATCACTTTAAATCGGTCAATAACTATAATGCAAATTTATTCCAGATTTAACTATTTTTGAAATCCGAAGACAATGGATTTTTTTCGAAAACTAATAAATTGAAATCAAATGAACCTTTTTTAACTAATAATATTTTATGATTAATAAGCATGCAACAGACCAGATTCGTCAGCAAATTTATCAGCAAAAAATTATAAACAAAGATGGATCGCAAAATTTCATGACCTTAGAAAACGGCGTTGAACTTTTACGCGAAGGTCTTTTTGCGTTTCACATGGAAATCGGCGTCGGATACAAAGTTGTCAGCGAGATTTTTCGCGAAGATGAAAAATGTGGCCTCCAAGAAATACAATACCTTCAAGTCATCGATCCGTGGTATGCCATACAAAAGAATTCATCCTACAAGGAACTCCTTAAAATTGGGTAAGATCTAAGCCACATCCAAATTCAGGTTTCTGTAACAATTTTCCTTACAGCATGATGCGTATCCATGAGCATGGCATTCAAGAGCGCGAAAACTCCAAACTTTATACGAAAAAGCCAAAATGTTCTGGAGGCAATAGTAAATTCATTACCGCTAGTCTGGTGGACACTAGACCTGCCATTTTTACACTTCTATGGGGATATTTCTTTGCTGTTGTTGCAATCATATCCGAAATCTTATTCTATCGTCTATTGGTTCGCTTTGAACTTGAATCTATGCATAAAGAATAAATTTACTTCAAATGTTCCTTTTATTTTTAGTTCCGAAATTGATTTGTTACATAATAATGATAATAATTTAGTTTTTTTTTTTAGAGAATAATAGTTGGCTCATAATATATGTATATATATTTTTACTTAACTTTTTATTTGCTACAAAGTTTAATTTTCGCCATTAAAATAATTTATAAATGGGATTAAACATTAAATAGGATTTTAACGATAAATAAATATTAATTAAAAATACATTGAGTATGTTTTACATAAATCTAAAAGGCAATCTGCATGTAAAATAAATGAGAAAAAATATATTTCATAAATATTTATAATAAATTTGGATTAAAAAATGTAAAATGTGTCAAGAGATGTGATTTGAAGCAGCACTTGCCTTGTGATGATTGACGTTGTTTATAGTATTTAATTTGAAATAACTTTAAATTGTTTTAAAAATGGTAATTATGCTAAAGCAATGTTAATCTCCGTTTACATTTGAGTCTAATAGTAAAGGTATAACATTTAAATATATACGTATGACTAACCATTTTTATATTTGTTTTGTTTCTGTTATGCTGTTGGTTTTCTTTGTTTTTATCAAAATATTTTACAGTATTTTTATTCCAACTTGTATCTATCTACATCTCACTTTGTTTCTTGTATTTTTGTTTTTAGACTTAAATGTGTGGTTGCTTCAGTAAATTGTCTGTGCTTTAATCAGTTCAAGAAATTTTGTAATTTTAAATAAATTTCCTGTTAAAAAAATAAATACAACAAAAATAAACTCATACCTGCATGTAACTAATCAGAAATCAAATTTTTTGGTTTGGAAAAATAAAGGAGAAGCTCAAAATCTACATAAAAGGCTTTCTACCTTTGAGGTATCGAAGTTAATGGTTAAATTTAGGTAGCCAGACATTCATAAATGAAATCGTAGTTCACCACAAACTTGTGATTCTGCTGTTGCGAATTATTCCATTTTTTTTCTAAAGCGTCTTCCAAAAGGGACTTCCGAAGTTTGACAGTTGATAGCGGACACATTGTTCAAGCTACATCTGTCAAATTGGTAGTCATTTATTCAGTTTGTTTTGCCAAATCACCACTGACGGATATAGCGTTCATCAACATGTGCAAATAACAAAATTGTTTTATCAAAATGGGTATCTTGTTCGGGCAACGTTCTGCACGCCTAGCCCATTTTATGGTTGCCATAACCGTCCTTCCGAGAAGACTATTCTCAGTGTGATGGATAAATTTGAGACGGCTGGTTTAGGTCAACCAACACATGTACGTCGATGAAACGCAAGATCTGCCGAAAACTTCGCCGCTGTCCGTGAGAAAGATTTCGCGTCGCTCACAAGAGCTCGCCCTTTCGCAGACCACAAATTGGCGTCGTAATTTGGTTCTGCACCCGTACAAATTTCAACTGGCCCAGAAACTGAAGGTAAACGACCGTAGACAACGACATGTGTTCGCTGAATAGGCTTTGGAGGAGTTTTTCATCGAAAAATCATCTGCAGCGATGAGGCCCATTTCTGGATGAATGAGTATGTCAACAAACAAAATTGTAGATTTTGGGATTATACCAATCCACATGAGATCAAATAGCGTCCAATGCATCACGAAAAGGTTACTTTTTGGTGTGGGTTTGGCCTGGCGGCGTCATCGGTATCTTATCTTTGAGAACGATGTTGGCCAGGCCATCACCGTCAACGGTGAGCGCTTTAGGTCGATGATAACCAACTTCTCTTGGCCTGAATTGGATGATATGGACAGAAAAGACATGTGATTTCAATAGGATGACGCTACGTGCCACACAGGTCACACCGCATTGGAAATTCTGCATGAGCGATTCGAGGGCATGATGTAAACTGGCCAACGAGATCGTGCGATTTGAACCCGTTAGACTATTTTCTTGCGGGGTTTTCTGAAGTCGAAGGTAATATATGTGCGAATACGCCATAAACCTGAGCGGCCCTCAATAGGCCTTTCAAACGAACAAAAAATGTCGAAGATAGGGAGTGCTCAATGAATGACCCTTTATTTTATGAAATAAATTGATAATTGGGCTTTTTTAATTCAAATTGTTAAACTACTTACTCAAATTATTCTCACCACGCTAGTTAACGATACCAGCAAGATCTTAACAAAGAACACATTTTTAACTTTCAGGCATGTAAATTTTACTGGAAGCAGCAAATATATTTCCTATAAAAAACTTTTCGATCGAAAACTAATCATAGAAAATCACCCGGGTGTAGCTGGAAGCTTGCTTCAAGCCCGGGACGCAGGCTCTTCGAAACACAAAAGAAAAACTAGTCACTGAAGCACAGGGAATAGAACGAGCAGCTGCTTAATGGGCATCAGGTAGAGAGAGCGATGGGGCAAGAAGTGAAATCGCATCCAGTCAATACAGAACCCATCTCCACACATCCGGTTGGGAAGAGGTTGGCTCAGCTATCAAAAATCTGAAGAACAACAAGGCCACCGGCTCTGAAGGTCTAATAGCGGAGATTTTCAAGCATGGTGGAAATACCTTGGTAGGGTGCATTCACCAAATTTCCAGCCAAGTACGAGGAGTGCGAATGGAGGACAAGATATAACCGCGGTATCAAGATGTTCTCCAAAAAACCAAAGTACGACGACTTCACTGGCTTGGTCACATCGAACGATAGGACAATAATGCTCCAGCAGAGGATCTTCGAATCACAGCCCCCAGGTTCGAGGCAAAAAGGAAGACACGAACCTCGGTTTTAAGGTGCTAGAATTCGCGGATGACAGAGCGCTTAGTCTAGCTAACTGGATGCAGCGTGCCCGGGTGCGACAAGAGTGGAAGGCTGCCGTGTGTCAGGCAGAGATTATTCACATCTATACAAGAAATTAACCCAGCAAGATCTCATCCTCTATGTATCATTATTGTCAACTACAACTCGGTCATATCTTCACAAATGCTAAAATATCGATTCCCCCATTTTCTCCTGCTGTTAGTGGTTCTTTTATCTAATCCCGAACTATAGAGAGCGAGTGAAAAGATTAAACATAAAATAAAAAAAATTGAAGCACGTTTGAACGCTTTATTAAAGCTGGCATAAAATCTGCATGGGTTAATTGAACGCTGGAATGTGATTTCGCATTCCATTAATGGTGTTTCAGGAATAATTTTGCATCCTTTAAAAATATACGAGTAGAGTTACTGCTTGCCTGCCTAGCCTCCAGAGTCGAAACTACTCACTTGTATGTAAGAAACATGCGTTTTGTTCTCTGTGGGTTTCTCACTACTCCTACTTCATATCAATGATTTATATGAGACGAACCAGAAGCATCTTGCTCAAACTCCATTCTTGCGAAGGCAACTATTATACATCAAATCGAAATACGACCAAATACACTTGACTGATGAATAAATGCAAAAAATCTTTCATTGCGGAACAGGACCCATAGTCCACTTCAAAGCCCCAAATCAACTTTTTCCAAGTAGAGAGCACTAAAACTACAGGATGACAAACTAATCATAAGACTTCAGCGATGGCTGGAGGCCAGTGTATGCTGATATAACAAACATATGATATTGTGGAATCTATTTATAAGTAATCGAATGATCCCAACAAATGCAGAATTACAGGATGTTCAACGTTAAAGGCTTGCCTTTCTGAAAGATATTTACACCGAAAAATATATTTCAACTAAGTTCAGGTTACATGAACTCTATCTTCAAGGTTCAACTGGAAAAGACTCACAAAGTTTTTAACAATTCAAAAGCAAGATCACGAAAAAAATAAAATTCAAAAAATAAAAAAACAAAAGCTTAATTGTGTTTAAAATAATCTTATTGATTCTTTTTATGTTTTCTGATTTAAAAATATGTTAAAGAAAAATATTTTGTTTTAAGGTAAATTACATTAAATTAAAAGAAAAAAACTTAAAACATATAAAATTAATATTACAAATTTATTTATGACAAGTATTAAACATTAGTTTTTGTCTTTGTTAACGATTATATGTTTATTTAACATAAAAAAAAAAATAAGAAATGAGTACGATGTTAAAATATTACATTCAATTTGAGACAAGTTTTTTAAATATTTATATAGATAAATGTTATAAAAAAAGGAAAATTTATTACCTGAAGCTTTGCTCATACTGTTTTAAGTGTAGTTTGGGAGACTAGTCTTTCACTAGATTGGCTCTTTAAGCAGTCATTGATAAATCAAATGATCTGGAGTAAGGAGATAAAGGAATCATCTTCTGTTGTTAACACTATAAGAATAACTTGAATAAACAGCAGTGTCCCAGGAATTATAAGGAGCAAGACGTACATTAGATTGAGTTTAAAATCAATAAATAGAAATCAGTAAGCGACAAGAGCAAGCGAATCTGTTTGGACTCAGCTTAAACAAGCAGCGAAAGCCATTTGTTGTTGTGATTCTTTTTTACATCGTTCCGATTTTCTTACAACTTGTTAAGATTACGATTGATTCACACCTCTGCACAGAGCCCTATTCTATAAGAAAACATCTTGAGAATAATAAGTGAACGAATACATAGTCTTTGAAGATAATTTTATTTTTAGTACGCTATTGCAGTATGATTCTCCTCCCAGTTCGCTTTAAAAGTTTAGGACAAAGTTATTTAAGTGGCCTTTTTGAGAAACTTCTGACCTCCCATCTCTTAGCAAAGCTTGTTTGCGAAAGCCTAGATTAAGTCCTTAAATTTAGTTTTATCGAATGTTATCCGGAAATAAAATGAAATTTATGCTTAAATGAAGCCCTTCTTTAGTTAAAGTCATATATACACGTATATATGTATAAAAAAAAAACATTTATAACTAAAAAAAGTTTCAATTTAAATGATCTACTCGTGTAAATGTAAGCGAGTTAGTTTTAAAGCTAAATCAGTTAAATGAAAGAACTTAATTGTCGTACGTAATTTTATTTTCGACAGACACACACTGGTTTACTCTTTTCATATACATTATGCCCGTGTTTTTTTTTTTTGTTTATATTTATGCCACAATTATTGTTTAATGTTTTTTATTCATTTGTTTTTTGATTGTAACAAATGACTAACAATAATGACGAAAATTTTATATTAAAATAAAAGAGAAAAAAAAAACATTTACATTAACAGGTAAGCTCTAATTTTGTTTCTGTTGTGTTTTCTTATTTTCCTTTCCCTCATCCTCGTTATCATTTCACACTTTACATAAACATATAATATATATATAAAAGTACGAACATCTACTACAAAAATATTGAGAAACAGAAAGGGGTTTCATAAATAATTGTTTAAAATTAAAGTATTAAAAAAAAAAAAAAATAATTATATATATATATGTGATAAAAAACGTCAATCTCGTAGGTCTCTTTTTTTTCTCTGTCTATAAGTCCTGAAAATTTCGTGTAAAGATTGTTTATTTGTTTTTTTTTTATCCTCTATTTTTTTTTTTGTATATATTTTTTGCAGTGTTTTACGCGCGGAGTGAAAGATGGTCTTCATTCTGGAATTGTTCCATTCTTCAATTTCATCTTACCACTGAGACGTCGAAGGCGTTTTGCAAATTGTCTTCCTTTCGCCCACAATCACTTGGCATTCGATCATGATGAAGTTTTCGTGCCTCGAGTTTTTTCAATATAGACGTTTAGTAGTCTGGAAAATATTCAAATAAAAAAAGTTGTTAAATAAATATATTTAAATGCAATTTAAATGATGTTCCAGAACGAAAAAAGACTAAAAGAACCTACAAACTCACTCAAGAACTTACACTTGACAAAGAACATAAATCCGGGATATGGAAGCTTTGTTCAGCAACATCTGGCAATGAAGAAAGCACTTAGGAGCTCTTACAAGCCAACTCGTTACTCGTCAAGTTTAAATTTCGTAACTCTAAACTAGGTACAACAATATTCTGCCAGATTTGAAAAAGTAGCGAATTTGAATTTATTTGAATGAAAATCTGTTATATTACTTGCATGTAGTTTGCAATTAGCATGCGATTTAGAACAACATGCTACACCGTCATCGCTTAATGTCTTGGGAACATGACATGTAAAATGAATGCAATTACACGAATTCGTCCCGTAGCATGTTTTCTACGTGAAATGCATGTTTCAAGCATTAGGACGTTGTGGATGCCTTAAATCATTTTTCAACTTAATCTTGAGCCCAAAAAAAGGTAAGAATTTTAACGTTCTTAACGTTCTTATTTGTCGAAAAAAAATGCTTTCAATGCCTAACCCAATCGTGTTCTGTCAGCACAGGACGGTTAGAAGAATAAATATTCGTTCGCGCAATGGCATCAGATTTTTTGGATTTTTCGATTTGTCGGCATTTTCTATTTGACTTGTTGCCAAAAAAAGCAATCGCGGGACAGTCCTTCTTCGACTTCGAGTGCTAGCGCAGCATGTGCACAAAAATACATGCGAATAATTTCCATGCGGGGGCACCGAAGTTTTGCCTTCAACGACTACGAGATTTTTCGTTGACGTCAGTGCATGTAAATGCAACGATTTACGTGTCGTGTACAACGGGCTTAAAAATTCCAGCAGCCATTCATTAGTCAGACCAATATGGCTGGTGATAGTATCATTGGCAAATGGTGACGACCAGATTCGAAAAACTTGACTTCTTTATCAATCGAACCTGGGACCTATCCATTGTAGCAATTGACAAGTAGGTGCTCTACTAAATGCGCCACCCAGCTACATATAGGTGCAGGTATACTAGTGTCTACAAACAACTGTTTGTTTTGCTGATGGCAGCATACTTATAAAGCTCGTCATCGCAATCATCTGACATAATTACAGATGCAAACAAATACACGCTGAACACAGCTGTGCTGTGCAGCAACAGGGACAAGTAAACAAGTCAACTTAATTAGACTACCTAACCGCATAAAATCATCGATTCAAAACAAATTCGTCGAATTTTCAGCAGAGGAAATCATCCCTACCTATGCAGGCGCACACAAGTAGAGGAATGGAATCTCAATCAAATTTATTTATTTATTGTGTGCAATTTGAGGTCCGGGTTCCACCCTACATTGTATTACCATCGAAGTAAGTTAAGTTTTTGTCGAATCTAAGGAGTCTTCCGACACCACCAGCTTATTGTTAATAAATAAACATTATTTATTTAAACTTACCTTATTTTGCTAGGATTCAAGAGCGTAAATTTCGGTTTAACCTTATCCTCGCCCATAACAATGTACAATTTAACAATGCAAAACACGGCTGCTTTACGCACCATCGATTGGGAGTCGTCAGTCAACTAAAAAAAGCAAAAACTTTAATAACACATAGTTTAATTTATATTTTTTTTAACTTACCCTTGCTAAGTTTGGCATAACACTGTCTAAGTGAATGTCGGTCAGTTCATTGCCTTGTTTCTCGGTCAATTCCGTAAGTAACTTAACCGCGCACAAATTCAATGGATACACTCCTGTCGCGATGACTGGATTGAGGATATTAATTGAAATGTTTAAAGGTAAAACTGGCGCTATTCGAGGTATGATTATGTCAATTTCACGAGATGCCTAAATAAAAAAAAAATAAACAAACACATACATTAAGGGTCTGTTATATTGTTTAGAAAATTTATAAATAATTACCTCTTTGCTATTCTGATAGCAATTGATGATCTTTAACAAGATCAACTCAAGGAAGTTGCTCCAGAATGGTTTCATTTCAACGCTTCGAACAATTTTGCCCAGAACTTGCAGGGCGGATGTCATCACTTCTGAGGCGGGCGATTCAAGCAGGCTTAACAGCATTTTCATTATGGCCCTAGAAATATATAGCGACACACTCATATAACATAAATTCTTTCTTCGACAACACATACAAAAACTAGAAACAATTTGGAGTTTATTGAAAAGGACGTTGTCCGGATGTTGGCTTGCCTGCCACAAGTGAGTTCAGCAAACGTTTTTTTAGATAAATAAAATACCTGGCCAATGGAAATAAACTACCTCTAGTGAAGTTTTCATAACAATAACGCGCACTGTATCCCAGAGGAGTGAAAGTTGGCCCAAAGGCTAATATCCCAAGGAAAAACCTAAAAATTCATTGCCAAAGCATTGGGGCGTTCAGAAAACGTTGATACCAATGCTTTAAAACCCGTCAAAACAATGGAAAATCGCGGAAAAGTCATTAAAAAAAGTCGGTAATCACTGACCATCGCATATTTTTACTGGCAAAATCGAATCCTTTTGCCTCTTCCAGACCGATTAGTGCTCAAATTGATAATCAATTAGGCGCTCGCACAGTCGTCGAAGACTTCAGAATTCCAACCTCCGGGGAATAAATGCAAGGAGAGTACCTCGTTTGAGGGAAGGAAACGTGAAGTCCTGTAAGGATCTCAACCATCTAAGGACACACTTTTACGTACAAAAAAGCAATTTTGTTACAAGAAACAGAAACAAACACATATTTTAAATTTAAAGCAAAGCTTTCGTTACGGAGACACACAATAAACAAACAGAACGCAGCATTTAATCAATTCGGTTAGCTGTGTTTATCAACATTAGTTTGACTGTTAACGTGAGTCGAACCGCACCCTTGCGCTGTTTTTAACTAGGTCATAGCATTAGACTAAGTTTATAGTTCAGACATATAGGCTTAAACAACTTTAACGTTTTTTTTTTTTAAATAATCTAAAACAATTATAAAATTCAATTTCTTTGAAACTTACTTGAAATTCTTATTCGGCAACTCACAATTGCCGCTCTTTATACACACAGATAGATCGGATAAGGTCTGTTGTATTACTTCGGGATTCGTGTCTAAATTTAAAACTATGGCAGCCTTAATTATATCACTTTCTTTGGACCCATCTGCAAAATAAAAAAAAAGTCATGTTGAAATAATACTTTTCTGATAAAATGTAAATTGTCACATACTTTCTAAAATAATTTCACCATTCTCTCCCATTTGGAAGTTCTGATGATGCCTCTGCACTGAAGAGACTTTGTGATTTTGCATGTCCATTCCATCTAGACGCACTGTACTCTCTGGTGTGTTCGATTCAGTTGTGGTTGCCGATTGTGTCTTGGATCCATTGCATGAGTCCTCTTTGTCCAATAATCTAAATAACAAACGTTCATCAGAATTGTTTTACAATGCATTGGTCAGGCCTTTGATCTTACACTAAATGACCATTAAGCCCATTCGATGAAATCACATTGTATTGCTCGGTATGCATTGCGATGCTACCCATTCCATGGTCGCCCATTTGGCTGATACCTGAGTCTTTGCTATTCGTGTCACGGTCGAGTTTCGACTCGAAACTATAGTTTTGTATTTCGGCCGTGGTCCTTCGCAGGCTCTTGTAAACCTCCTCACTGTTAAGTGGATCGGCATTTTCAACAGACGACTGCCTAGATCGGGGACCTACAAACAAAACGAATTAACGTTTTCATCATTTTCCAAAAACCATAAAATGAATTTGATTGTTTTTTTTATAATAATTTACAAAACAAGCTTACATAGTTTGAAAAACCAAAAAAAAAAAAAAAATAATTACAAACAAAGAAAAAAATATAATGAAAGAAAGAAAATAATAATCAAGGTTTTACTTACTAGAATTATTTTGTAAACTAAATGGACCTTGCGATGGACTAAGCAAAGGTTTTGGACTCGAACATGATAATGGCGATGATGGGCTATTTGTTCCTATGGGGAAAGAATTTTACAAGCAAAAGAAATACCAACCAAATTAACAACTTTAAATCCATAAATTTATTCCACCAAAAAAAAAACAAACAAAATATAAAAAAAGAAATACTTTTGAGGGAGAATACCAAAAACAAAAACCAAGAGATATACAATTTAAGAGGGGGCTAAGGTATTTTTAAATTAACTGTGCACAATCTTTTAAGAATATTGTGTCAATTTGATTGGAGCAAAATTGACGAAGTTACGATTAAAGTGTTCGAAACTTTAAAGCCCCACAACTCACGTTTTCAAAGCCGGTGTCCCTCATAACTTCAAAACTGCTCCACCGATCCTTTTGAAATTTTAAACACTATTTCTGTACAGGTAACGCTGGAGAGTTTTTTTTTCAAATTTATGAATACTTTTTTTTTACAATAACAAATTAGCGTTTTTTTTTCTTCAAAGTGTTCCAAAAATTTGAAAAATTAAAATTTTCTAAAACCCTCCCAGCATTACCTGGGGAAAACTCTAATCTTAGGAATGAACTTTAATTTTTTGATTTCAGATGATTCAGCACCAAGTTATGAGGGTCACCGCAGTTCTACTTTTTCCCGAGACACGTCCGAATAATTGCTGCCATTGCCGTGTTTTAAAATATTTCTTCATTTAAATTTTATACAATATCTTTCAATTCACAAAAGCATGCCTTTTTACGTACGAATTAACCTTACTCCACCCTTAATTCATTTCAATACAGTGCACCAAGTTTGTTTAGAATCGTATGGATATGCCAAATGTGGGATCTTACGTGTATGAGGTAAATTCTAAACTAAACCAAGCTACCACCTAAGAAGAAAGCATACTAATGACGGTGAGATACAAAGGAATTTAATCTGTATAATTGAAAAAAGTACCAAATCTTCGTAGAAGAATAATCCTCTTGAAGAATTTTTCTTTTTGGTTTGAAGTCGAAAAGAAATAGAGAAAACAAAGAAAAACCAACGAAAACGAAAAAACGATTATTTGCAAATTTTTCGGAACGCAATTCTAGTCACAGCCTGTTTTTTTATTTTTTTTTATTTTCATTTAAAGTGTGGGTGTCGAGGTTTAATATGTTAAGTGAAACGAAAGAAAGAGAGGAAAAAAAAGAAACTTTTAAGAATGTAGTTTTGATAGCTTGTCTTAAAACGATAACATCGAAAGCCTAGTTTGCTTTGAATTTAAGCTGTACAATGTGCTGTTGATTATTCATATACAACCGAGGTGAGCGCGATCAATACTTCACGTAGATCGAGCGTAGGCGATTTGATATAAAATAAATAAATAAAATAGCCACTCAATCAGCTCGTATTGGTCGTTAGCCCTTGAAGTATCTACGAAACTTCGATTTGTCGCATAAAAATTTCAGTCAACTAAGTTAAGCTAAGAATCAACTGATTTTTCGGGTAGTTGATAGTTCCAGTAATATTACAGTCATGCATTTTGAAGAGGATCTTTTAGGCATCTTTTTACATAATTTCAGTTTTTTTGTTCTTCACTTCAAATATTGAATAAACAGGTATTGTTCGATTTTTCTGGATGATATTTCTTGTTTATTCGCAGCGACCGCCTCACGTTCCGTCAATGTTACTGCCATTTTTACAAAACGTTTTAAATGTTTAAACGTTTTTTAGATTCGGCAGTATGCGATAAACGCCAGCAGCCAGCCGAAACGTGAAAATACACTATAGTCATCGATCCGCTGGGCATGAATCGCAGAATGATAAGCAATTGCTGCTCAGGCTATACTACTGTGTCCAAAAAATAAGGTGACATATGAATTTAAACTGCGCGCGTCGAAGGATTTGGAAATTTTTCTTTCTTTTTAGGTTGGTAGTACTGTCAGTGACATCTATGTGAAATTTCATGTCAAAATATATTCATAGTGTTTGAGATACGCGTCGTTTTGTGAGCTGCTAAAAGTGAGTTTTTCATTTTTTGCGATGTCGAAATTTATTGAGCAAAGAATTTGCATTAAATTTTGTTTGCGGAATCAATTTTCTGCTGCGGATACGTTGAGGATGGTGCAGAAAGCCTTTGATGATGAGGCTTTGTCTAAAAAAAATGTTTACAAGTGGTATAGTGATTTCCAAGCCGGCCGTGAACGTGTCGAAGACGAAGAGCGTTCTGGGCGACCATCAACCTCAACCGATGAAGCTCACGTCCAACAAATCAAAGATTTGGTGTTGAAAAACCATCGATTAACGATTAGAGACCTTGCTGATGAAGTTGGCTTATCGAAAGGCTCAGTCAATACCATTTTGAAGGATGCTTTGGCCCTCAAGCGCGTCAAATCTCGAATGGTACCGAAAACATTGAATTTTTTGGAAAAAAGGCGTCGCGTTGAAGTGTGTGAAACAATGCTTTCCGACTACCAGGATGTCATGAAGCGCATTATAACTGGCGATGAGACTTGGATCTATGCTTACGACCGCGAAACAACCGATCAATCGAGCGAATATCGTGCCAAAGGAGAGCCGAGACCAAAAAAACCGCGCCAAAGTCGCTCAAAAATCAAGGTCATGTTGACTGTTTTCTTCGATTATCGTGGTGTTGTGCTTTATGAATTCCTTACAACCGGCCAAACAGTCAACAAGGAATATCATTTGAACGTTATGCGTCGTTTGCGTAACGCTATCCGCCTAAAAAGGCCGGAATTTTGGAAAGACAATTCTTGGTTTTTACACCACGATAATGCACCATCCCATACCGCACTCGTAATTCGTGATCATTTCGCCAAAAACTCAAACCATATCGTTCCGCAACCACCGTATTCACCTGATCTGGCGCCGTGCGACTTCTGGCTGTTCAACAAGCTCAAAAGACCGCTCCGGGGACACCGTTTTGATACGATAGAGGAGATTCAAGCCGCAGCGAAGACGGAACTGAAGGCCATCCCGGAAAGTGACTACAACCAGTGTTTCAAAGATTGGAAAATCCGTTGGTATAAGTGCATTGCATCGGGAGGGGATGACTTTGAAGGGGATGAAATTGATTTGGAAGAATAAATAAAGAATTTTCAAAATAAATACAATGTCACCTTGTTTTTGGACACAGTAGTATATAACGAAATCTAGTTAAAGATAATACAGCAAATATTTCTTTCATTACTGAAGCTGTAAGTGGTGAAATCATCCACTACTAATTGGGGAACCTAGGAAATGTTGTTTGCGAAAGCCGAAAACGACGAAAAAACTCCACATCATTCCAAGTGTTCACAGTATTCCGTTGTGGACCATGGTAGATGCAGCAGAATGATCGAGGACATACAATGTCGAAATTATAGAAAAATATTCACCCGTTTACTCTTAGATGATGTGACAAATCGTTATCTCCCATCTTAATGTGCATTCTTCAATACAAGTGAGATGAGAAAAGAACTATTCATGATCTCAAAAAAATAAATCAAAAATCTTCGTTACTCCGTGAAGTTGGTTCAAGAGTTGAATTAAAATACCAGTGAAATGAATAGTGAAGCACTATTTTCTGAAACCAATGATGACGAATCGACAAATTCCAGAATATTAGATCCTTTTAATTTGCCGAAAGTAAAGCTAGAGTCAAATTTGAATTAAAATAGCAATCATTGAAAATACACTGCCGGTCTAAAAGCTATTTCAAGTCGTTCAAGGAGGCATTCTGCTATTTGTCGGATCACATTAGCTCTATTCCACCACGAAGATTACCTTCTGTTGCTTATAACAAAGTAATAAGCTATTGGATTGTAGTTCAAATGTTGAAAGAAGTAAAACAGCCAAAAATTGTCGATCGGCATATGTTCAAAAATAGGAAAGGGTTTTGTAATATCAATGCCTTGAAATAAAGTAATCACGTTGTTAATTTACAATCTTATAATCATAAGTTTCTCTGAATTTCAGTTTGTACTTCTAATTGTTTTTTTGTTTTAGTTTTTATATTGACTTTGGTTTGGGTGTAAAGCGCTCTACTGAAGGCCGATTGATTTATGATGAACAATCTCAGTATCTGCAAATTTTTGTGTACTTTTTGTAGGTTCGTTCTCTTTTGATAAAATGTCTTCCAGGATATCATAAACTGAGCTTTTTTCAACATGTGGAGTTACCACAGGTATATTTGTAACTTGGAAACTAGGAATATCTCCGGATGATTTTCCTTCACAACCTTTTCGACGCCAGTAATTCTTATGACACATTCTTCCAGAGAAGAAAACACACACTGCTTCTTGTGTCTTGTTACAAACACTTAATTCTGAGTTAAAAGTCATTGCAGACTTTTTGCCAACCCTCACAATTGCGCAATAGTGGAGGCTGCTCAATTTTACATTTTTACGATTTTTTACTTGATTTTTGTCCAACGATTCCAGGAGACCAGGCACTCAGGTTTCTGTCTCGTTGTAATTTTAACCCTATCAATAACAAAATCGAGTACTTGAATCTGTGATGAAGGATTGATATTGGCCTAACGCCTATAAACTAAATCTAGGCTTAATCTTATATTTGAAACTAGATCTTAAAAAAAATTAAGCAATGTCAGAAACGAGTTGCCTCATTGCTTTCTTTCCACTAGAATTTCTCAGAACTAAGATTTTGAGTCGGAGACACTCTAATGCGCTCGATCAAGGGTGAGTTGTTTATTCACAGCTTTCAGGTAAAGTGAAGGAATATCGGTACTGCTTAGTAGCCTGCACCAAGCCCTTATGGTCAAAAAGCGGAAAGCTTTTATGCTTCTTCTTGCTGTTTGGTGGTAGGTAGCCGTCAGTAAATTAAGTGATGTTTTGGGACAAGAGCCATATATGCAAGCAAGGCATAATATATTTTACTAAGATCCAGCATTTTAGTAAGGTTGCATAGGGCGTTAACATGAACATTACTCCAAGTTAGTTTTGAATTTTTACTGAGAATTTGATTTCGAGCAGCGGCGAGTGAGTTGAATATCACAAAATCAAAATGAAGTTAAGCGGATATGCATCCTCGCTTGGGTTTAAATGCTACTTGGTTTTTTCTCATAGAATTTTTTGATTCTGTGAACCAAAGGATGCGATTGGCTTTTATTTTTTCAAGAATTTTGAACGTGCACGATACCACGTATATTCTGATTTTATTTTATTATTCTCCTTTATATTTCATAATCTTAAGACGAAAACAAAAATGTTTAAATGAATAAATTCCAATCCAAAGATCGGGAAAACGAACAAAACGGAACTCTTTTCTTTCTGTTTTCTTACAATTAAATTTCTATCAACAGCGCATTGTAAAAATAACTATTTCGTTTGGAAAACAAAACACAGAAGTGATATAATGTCTAACTAAGTTTAAACAGTGTACAGTTTGAGAAAAAAAAAGCAAAATAACATTAACAAGAGCTACTTACCAGATGTGCTGCGCTTTAAATGCGTTTGAATGATAGTACGAGCAGAGTCCTGACTCGTTTTCGGTAAGCTTGACAAGATCTTCGTCATCTAGAAGATAAACATGAAATCGATAAAGAAACTGGTAATTATATTTAACGTACATTTGGTGTATTGCAATTGTACAATGCAATTAGACACAACCTCGCCTGGCCTCGCAGTTCAACGCTCTTCTGGTCGCCAGCCAATTGCACTATTTTCAAAATGGCCTTCTCAACCGGACCCTGACTTGGGAAATCACCAGCGGTGCAATAGGAAGTCGCCAAATTTGTTAAAAACTTCAAAATAGCAATTTTCGTTTTTGTCGGCGGTGTTTGTGCCGAATCCGATAGAATTCGAAAAACATCTTTCATTTGAATATCTGTGGGGAAATACTCATGGACTAGCTGAAGGGTCTTCCAGATTTTCCCATGCATTGAGCCCAAAAGTTCTGTGCCCAGTTTATTGAACAAACGGGTGAGCAGAATGAAAAGCCAATCGTGCAAGTCATTGGAGTGCGCCAGAATCAGTTCGTTGACTGTGTCCAGGAAGAGGGCGTAGACCTTTGTATGATTGTCCATGAACATTTTTCGGAACATATCGAGAACGCACTGCAGTTGTTGTGGTGAGAGAATTTTCCCATCTGATAGGTATTGCGTCAGACTGATTAGACCATCCTTTCGTTCGGACCAATGCGTCGATGCACAATACTGAATGATAGTGTCAATATCCTCGATTGGGGCACGGAAACTATCCAATCGATTGCGGGATCCATTCCACGAGTAACTCTAAAGTAAATTTGAAAATATACAAATATAGAATTACAGATTCACAGAGGTAAAGAAAAAAACGAAGAAAGAAACAATAAATCGCAAAATGCAAACCAAAACAACTGACAAAAGCAAACTAACATCATTTCCCCTTCTAAACGAATCGAAGCTCCGCTCCGAACATACCGAAGATGCCTCACTTTCATCAGATTCGTCGCGTGACACCTTTCGACCCAATGACAACCGGGAATAGTCTGATGACAAATCGACATCATCAGGAGACTGCAAATTATTGATAAGTGTGTTAACTTAGAGTGTTTTTCTATTATTTTGTTTATTCTTACTAATGCATCAGCAAGGGCATTCTCTGCTTCTCGACTCTGTTGAAGCATTTTCTGTGCTAATACAGGTCGACCTGGATTAATCGGAGGTCTGTCCGGACGTCTTGGGCTATTGGTTGAGTAAACACTCCGCTTTATCGGCACTCTTGTTGGACTGGTTTCTCTTGAGTTAGCCAACGAACGTGGAATTCCTGATGCTTTTTTAGGTATTGTGCCAGTTGGCTTGTAAGATGAATACGATCCGTACATTTCACGGAGCTTTGACGATGGAGATGTACTTCGAGAGGCAGCTGTTGGAAAAAAAAGGATTATTGTAAAAATTAAGGTACACTTTTTAGGTAAAATTATAATTTAGATCATTTTGCGATTCTTACACAAGAAATGTTAACCATCGTTTTTCATTTTTGTGGTCTTAAAAACCCTTTATCGGGCGATTAGATGAAATACGTCTTTAATTTTTACATATGAAAGCAAGAATGTTCTAGTATCAGACTTTTGCAGAGAGTAGATGAAGAACTTTCCTAATACTCCTGCGAGCGCCAAGTTCCACAGAGATTGTCTCGCTTTAGAACAAAATTCGGTCAGGACGTAGACAAGAACACATAAGAAACTGTTATTTATATTCAGCAGCTTTAGGATGTCGATATGAAGTCTGTTGCAATCTTTTGGAAACTTGTCTGATTTGCTTCGCAAGCTTCTATTCCTTCGCAAGCTTAAATTTAGTTCTACGCGTACTTAGTTAGTTTTGCTGATAAGATTATTCATGTCAGATGGAGAGGACAATTTTTCAGTCCAGCTCATGGTAAAAGAGAGCCTAGTCTTACCGACACAAGCCTTGGTTGTTGGTCGAAGACGAAGCTTGTTAAAAATCTAATTTGGGACGAAACGGAGATTGAGCGATAAGAAAATATCAAAAGTGATGTCAATCTGCACATTGCTCGAAGAATTATAGCCGCAGCATGAAAGCAGTTGTAACCGGTTTAAATTTTATCCTACATATCTTTAAACATAAGCAGTGCTACGTCCGAAATACGAACATTCAATACCAAGGGCTTCAAGTATACAATTTTTGGAGCATTTAAAACCTTCACGAATGATACCAATTAAAAACCTTCATTTAGCAAATTGCAGAAAACCTATTTTTTCATAGTTCTAGAGAGGACATCTTCTGAACAATCATCGGAAATTTTTTAACAATCTGTGCGAGAAGGTATCTTGTGAAACTAGGGAGGAAAAAACAGGATCCTAATGTTATTAGCGTTGATTTGAGTAGTGAGTAGGAAGATGGGTTAATCGTCCTTTGGTTGAAAGTATGCAAAAGGAATTCAATTAATATACTTAATTCGCGGGTTGAGAGTTCGGTTGACTGCGATTGGAATCGTGCTTGAAAATCTGTGGAAAGGATACAGCTATCTATGATATAAACCGCACTCTGCTCTGAAAAGTCTTCGAATCCTGTTTGGAATATGACTTTGTGTATGAAAAAAGACGCAGCAAGCTGCGCTCCTTGTATTAAATTTATTCAGCAAGATGTTCTCCTGCATAAAACGAGCCTAGTTAAAATATTATTTTATTTGTATTAAAAAAACCTACCCTTTCCAAGCGTTTCTTTAAAAACGAACAGTGATTTCGTGACTGAAAATTATTCTTTTTTTCGCTTGTAAATAAAAGTAAAAATTTTAAACTTAACAATTGACCTATTTATTTGCTGCTTTATAAACTTGTTTAATATATTTATATATTCTTATTTAAAATTAACAACAATAAATAGTAAAAACTACGGTGTGGCACACTTACGCTGCGATTGCGAAACGCCAGCCCTTGAGCGTGGTGTCGGCCTGTGTTCTGGAGAAGCATGTTGTGGCGTTGTTGTCGAGCTGGATACTTTCTTGGCTCGCGCTGTAATAATAAAACACACATTTTTATTCCTTAACAAACTCTCTATAAATTTGCAATTAAGAAAAACGAAAAAAAAAACACGAAACAAGACATCACAATGATTTTTTTTTCTTTCGATTTCGACTAAAATTACTTTAAATTTTTCATAATAAAATGTTTATAATTTGAATGAAAAATAATTACCTTGTTGGGCTACATGCCCTTCTGCGTGTTACAACAAACAAAATCAGAAAAAAGAGAAAATGCAAACATTTTTTTTTAGATATTATTGTTTTCTTGCATGAAACTATTCAAGGCAATTAATTTTATTTGAATATTTAAAACTTTGTTAATTTTGTATGTATTCTTTTAAAAAAAAAAAACTTGTTAGATGTAAAATTGTAAGCAAAAAGCGAAACTGTATAATCTTAAAAGCGCTCATGCATGCTTTGCTTAAAAAAAAACGAGTAATTTATAGTTTGCTTGTGTAAGTTTATGTTCCAAAATTTTGATGAGTATTTAAATCAAAAACAAAAAATGTTCAATGTACAATAATTATAACATGGTTTAAATTTTAATATGATTAGAACAAACTTACGCAGCGAGGCAGTTCCGGATGTTACTTTTAATCTAGCTAAATTTGAATATTGCGCACGTGCTCTAGCTCTTTGCGCAGCAGCAGTATCAACGGCCGAAACGCTTCTAAAACCAGCTGCAAAAATATTTTGTGTTCGAATGATGTTAAATTAATGAAGAAAATAAAAAAAAAAATAATAATAAATAAAATAATGGAAATAAACATAAAAATGTCGAGTGTGAAGAATAACAATGTACTTAATGACTTGGCTCAAATATATTATTTATATAAAATTTTGCCAAGCTAGTTTTATTAGACTCAAGACAGTGATAGCGAAATACTGAATTTATTAAAATTCAGCGAAGGGTTATAAAAGAAGTAAATTGATGAATTCGATTCACATCTTGCTTTTATTACTCGATTTCAGCGATCAAGTCGAGATACAAATATGTGCTGACGAACAAGAGTTCACGTTCGTTGAGAATATCGACAAAGACATGCAGTTTGTTTTTTCTTTATTGTGAGCTTTTATTTCCTCTTTTTAAGTTTGTTTGACTATGTTCACAAATTAATGAATCTAATGTTGAATCGTTGTACCTTTATTTCATTCCAGCTTTGGCACACATCGGTATCAGCTAAGCCCTATCCTTTCTGTATGCGAACTAATGAGACAATGTCCTTCTCTGTTGGATTACCCAACTGAACAACCTGAAACTTATTCCTTAAATCAACTATTGAAACACATCGAGCAATTCTACAAGTGTCAAGAGTAGGACACCTTTGAGCAATCCAAGTAAGGCTGTCTGTCCAGAATGCTATTTCACACGGCTCGAAAGGAATAAATCGGCTTATCCCAATTTTTCAAATTTGCATTATATTTAATTCGCTAATAGTACACGCCGTGATGATCACATAATTAGAGGCAACATGCACAAGTCACCAAATCATTATTCATTTGGCACGGGATTGTGTGTTGTGGCAGTGAAAGACGTGTGATGATTTGAGCTGGTCACATAATTAGAGACAACTTTTATTTTGTTTGACTAATTCATAAAAAATAAACTTTGAAAAATTGGTCGTAAGTGGTATAAAATAACTGATGATTAATAAATTCTAGAAATGGGTAGCAAAAATAGTTGCAACCCCGCAATACGCAATACGCAATATTTATATTATATTATATTCGCAAAGGATCATGCGAAAAAACCACCAAAAACCGAAAAAATGGTTTTACTAAACAAGTTCTTTGGAGCGATGAGTCAAGAGTGTAAAATACTATTCCGTCCGCCAAACAACGAACTGTTATGTTATTATTTTGGCTGCATTTCCCTGGTTTGGTGATTATCCGATTTGTCGTGTTAGTGGGCATTTGGACTAATCTTGTAAAAAGACATATTGCGCAACACAATGAAACCATTTGTAGTTCAAGCATGAAAATCCATTTATCTTTAGGCAGGACAACGATCCAAAACACACTGCTCGGAGTGTATATCAATGGTTCAAAATTGAAAACAATAATGTTTTGGACCTGACCTAAGCCCTTTAAGGGCAGATGTGAAAAGGGTTCTGCAGAAAAAAAGGTAACAGCATTTTTACAACTTTTCAAAAACGTATACGAAATATGGCTGAGAAATCCTGACGAACAATATCAGCATTTAGTGCAAAATATGTTAATTTCTAGAAGTTAGTACTTCCTCTTAAAAAAAGTAATACTGTTATTTATGTAAATAAAAAATTTTCTTTTTATATGACCATCACCACTGTGATACAGAATCTTTCATACAAAGCTATCGACTCAAATAAAAACCATTCGGAACAGACAGACTACTGCGGCCAAAAATCCAACGTATGGGCATCCGACTGAAAAATCTTTTCATAAGGATTTCAACAAATTAATTTTTTGGCGGGCGTTGCGAAGTTAAGGACTTCATTTGTATAGTACACATTTTGTCCCACAATAAGTCATATGCGTAACTATTATACTTAAGTCGTAATAACCAATTTTTTATTCGAAGCAAATTCATCTTTAAAAATTATTTTAATAAGAACTTTTGTTTTAAAGTTGCGACGTGTACAAACATTCGGAGAGTGAGAAAAATGACGACTATTTCACGCCTAAGCCGCTGGAAAAATGTTGATAAATTTTGGTCACCGATCGATAAATGACCCGAAGAACTTTGAATCGCACTATCATGTATACGTTGAGAATGTAAAAAGACCACGCGTTGTCAATTGTCTAGGATATCGTTGGTTGGTTACATATCCATTTAAATATGTACTTACTACAGGTAATAAAAAATTCTGAATTTATCAAATCGAAAAAAAACTTTAGAGGACATAAATGTATGGCAATCGATTTTTATTAATACACTTGTTTTTGGAGTTTTCTGATTTTTCTTCAACTTGATAGTAATATCAATAATAATCAATAAACAATAATCAATAATAATGAATAAAAACAGTCAGAGCTTCAAATCCAAGCAATTCGAATGAACGTTCAGTTTTCGAGTTCTCAGTAAAAGGACGTTTAAGACTTTTTGATGAAAGTGACATATTTTTCATCGATTATTTATACATGTGTATAAAGATGAGACTGCGTGTTCATAAGACCTTTTTTTAAGGAAAGGCTTATCCTGACCAAAAAAGACAAATTAATCAGATCGCAATTCAGCTAATTCGACATTCTCACGGTGGCAAATCATTTGTAAGGGAGGACATTATATACAATGGTATTGACTCCATCGCAAGATAACCGAGAAAACGAATAAAATCCATTATTTCGGAATTGTAAATGTTGCAACCGTAGTAGGGAAAACCATTTGTTTGAAATAACTTTATTCTTCAACTTTTAAATGCACCAATTTGAATTGCAATTAAATAATGTAAAAATATTAGCCGGAAATTTTGCAGGATGTGTTACAATGGCCACCTCAGAATCCGGATCTCAATATAATAGTGAAAGTTTAACTGGTTCGCATGTTAAATACAATTATTAGCGTTACCTATGAGACTTGTGTATCCGAATAATTTTTCAGTGATTATTACGTGTCTTAAAAATGTCACTTTTCTTTTCTTTTCTATTCCTCTATTACCTGTTTTAAGTTGAACAGGAAATAAAGTACTTAAATATTTAAAAAAAAAGCTTTCAAGATCGAACTTTTGTTGATCATGGGATGCCAACACTTAACTTGATACAATCGAGGATTATTGATCGACCTTCAAGTCGAGACAAATATTTCTTGGCAGCACGAAACTTGAAACGAGTTTGATTTTGATTTGTGTTTAAAAATGCGAATGAAAAGTTTTTTTTTATCTAAAATTCGTAAATCAATGTCCTTGTCCAAGTAATAAAATATATTCTTTGAGTTGGAGAGTGACGATATAGGAGTTTTTACTAAAATTGGAAGAAGGAATTTCATAGATAAAACCAACCCACTAGAATTATGTCAAAATGAGTAAGTGTTCAAGATGAACATCGACATTGTTAAATTTATTTTTGTGCAACATTAAATATCCTCTGCCAGTGGGTGTTACGGCGTGGCACGAACTACAATTTCAAAGTTCTTCCGTCATTCCTTGACCCTTTTTTTTTTTTTAAAAAGTACCCAAGTGAGAGTTAGCTCTCAAACGAATGGTTCCGCGCTTCGTAAGAGGATGCAGCATTTTATTTCTTTAATTTTAAGGTTCTCAGCATTGCACAAGCATGCATAAAAATGTACGAGTAAGCCAACCAAAGTAAAAGCTCAACATCGTATTACTCGTTATTCCAATGAGAATAAGAACTCTCAGAAGAGAAAATCTTGCTTAAAAAGTAAGAAAAAAAGGGAACAGAAATTGCTCTAAAGAAGAGATTGGAAAATATTACAAAATACGAAAAAATGTATTTTAACATTGAATATCCTTGTGTTCTTTAAATTCGTAGTCAACACGTACAGCGTCATTCAATGTATACATTTTTCTTTAGCCCTCTGTTTTGAGTGATTTCTCGAGCTTGGACAATCATAACTCAAACACACATGCAATACGTTTCTTAATAATTTACATTTAAGAAATGCCATTGTAATAAATTTGTTCGGAATGAGAAAAATGACACATCGAAAGTATAAAACGTATACTACATGGATGTGCGAAATGATTGCATACTTTAAAAAGTTGTTAAGTTGCTCCATAAAACTCTTTGTCTACTTTTAGGTGTTGAGTTGCGGTTCTATGAAACACTCTTTGTATAGTCTGCATTTATTTTTGACTTTTATACACACTACCTAGAGAAAACTGGTGTTTATTTTTCCCTGGTCAGTTTTAAGCATCCCTTTGATGACCACTCATAAAAATGGTCAAAATCTAAATTTGATTTATGTTCAAAAACATATTTAGTTTAGTTTCCATTTATTTAAGCATTGTGTGCTGCCAGATCTGACGATACAATTGAGGATAGTCGATTGCTCTATAAAATACGCCTGCAGCTGTCGATTGAATCGATTAAATTCGATTGCAAGTTACGTGCTGGTTAGGTGTGCCACTGCTCGTCTCTTCCATTTCTCATTTCGCAAGTTAAGTAACCACCGCTAAAAGGGATATCCTATTGAAATCCGCGCACTATTTACCTGTGATCTTATTTGCTTCAAAGTCATATGTGCGAAAAGTGAGGCTGTTAGTCACCAGTATATATATATACGAAACTTTTAACTTATCAACCATCATCACACGTTGCATGTTTCTTAGTCGAATGTATCGTTAATGAGTTCGTTAATTTTTGTTACGTTTTGAATTGAAATTTAAACTGAATGTGAAATAAATTCAATCAACCATCCCGAATTCAATTTAATCATTGATTTTTTTTTAACAATTGACAATTAACAATTTAGAAAGATCTTGTTGGATTTGCTCTTTTGTAAGTTTAGCCAGCTTGTAAGGTTTTTCGTTTTCACATTCTGGACTACTTGCTTGCGTTCTGAAATGGATTTTTAACTCATTTAATTAGTAGCTCTTACTTATCCTTCTAGCCTATTCTAACGATTATGTTAACTAATATATATGTGAGCATTAAAGAAAAAAAAAATCTTTGATATCAAAGAACACACAAAAGAATAAAAAAAAAGTTAAGAAGAGAAAAACACCTCTTGGAGGAATGTATGTCTGAGCAATTGGTATCCCACTACGATTGCGATATGACCGCGGCAATGAAGGCACACGGTTCAATCTAGGCTGAGATAGATTCTCTGTGCTAATGCTTGTGTCAACTTTAAACAAAAATAAATAAACAAATGATCATGATGAGAGAGTAATGATGATAGTAATTTAAATTGCCAAAAGCAACATGATTATAAAAATAATATCAAACAAATTAAAGTATTCATATAGCAGCCATGAAATTGCATCAAACATTTTTGAAATGCAACAAAAATTACCACGATATCCACGTTTCGAATTGTGTAAGCACAATAAGAAGAAATTAAGGAAAAAAAGAAGAAGAGTATAATTAACGTGATTTTGGTTAGTTTTTGAAGACTGATTAAATGAGAATAGAAGGGCATTACCTGAAGGCGCTGTTGCAGGTGATCGCAGTCCGGTCGATGTTCGTCGCTCTGAAATGGTGTGATTTGGAAAATAATGAAATGAAGACATAAAATGGTGTCAAAAGAAAGGCAATAGGACAATAGAAAACAAATGTATTGCAGACAGACAGACAAAAGAAGTAGAGTTGGACAGCTTTAACATGCTAATTAGGAACTAGACAAATGTTTTTTTTTATCTTATAGTAAACAAAAAAATTAGAACACATACTTATAACCATTCCCGGCATAGAATTCAAGCTTGAATTACTACCACGAAGACTTGTATTCATTGAACCTGTTCCATTTGTACCTGATAGCAGATCACGTTCTCTCTCCAGTGCCCTCTGGGTGGCATTATCCAAATTGGCATAGATTTGATCAGCCAAATCGGGGAAATGTCGACGGAATAACCAGAAAGCTCTAAGAAATTGAAACCATCAAACTATTAAAAGGAAAAAACGTTTGTTTTTTTAATGTACCTCCTACTATGCTTTCGAGCATCGTTATCTGCATCGGACATGGACTTTTTAAGCGTATCCCTTAGCGTTGTTCCATGACGCTCCATAGATTTTGTTTGCCATTCCTCGAAGAGCATCACCAAAATCTCACACAAAGACGACCGAATGTCTTTTGATTTGGATTGTGTCAGTGTTGTTGTAATAATTGTGATAAGTTTCGGGGCATGCGTATATTTGATCACATACTTTAAAGCGATTGTGCCAGCGGATGCAATCACTTTCGCCGAATTCTGAATCAAATTGATTAGCTCTTGTAAGATGTAAATGCAGAATTGATCCAATTTATTTCGAAGCGTTTTACTCATGTATGCGATGGTAATGCATGCTTCACGAATCACCTGTACCAAAAGATTAAATCAATTAAAAAATAAAACAATAAAATTTGTGGGATGATCTTACCTGAGAGCGGAGTTCTTTTAAAATGTCTAGGAATGATATCGACATATCTTTTAAATAAGCTGGAAATGATGGTTGACTTTGAAAGTTTAGCATAAGAAGCGAGCGGATTTTTTTCAGCTGAAAATAGAGAAACAAGTAGCGTAATATGAACAAACTAATTTTCATAGAACGAGAAACAAATTTTTGGAAACATTTGTGTGTGTCTTTGTGGACAAATATTCTTCGCCTGAGTTTGGTTATATATTTCTTTCTTTCCTATTGCGGCTCGATTTTCTTCTTCAACTGAACAGATTGCTATTTCCTTTGAGCTTCTAACAATCTTATTGAGACTGTGATATACCCAGATGCAATTGAGATAATACTACAAAGATGTACTCACTGCATCGACCCGTTTCTCCCAGTCCATATTTTTATCACCAATCACTGCATTGATAGTCTTAAAATGATCATCCATATCCCTTTGATGAAATATCGTTAGTTGCGGCACCAATTCAAATGAGGCCTCGAATATATCCCATGTTACGGCGCCAGCATCACCTAAATAATACACAAAATCTCTCTTCATTATCCAAGTCTCCTACATTACTTAATATCCTATTCAGTTTACCAGATGATGCAACATCGAGACATGTTGGCTTCTTTGCCGCTGCCGACACAGTTCGTTTGACCAATTTCGTTGGCCGCACTGGTATTGCATTATCCAGGTCATCGTGTCCATTATGATTAAGGGCTGATTTCAGTAAAAGACCTTCTTCCTTTACTTCGTCAAATTTTTGTTCTAAAATAGCCATTTTCGTTGATGGAACTTCTTTACGTCGCAAGTCAGCTCTTAATCTGTCGCCTGAAACAAATTCGAATTAACAGTTTCACATATTATCGCAGCTTTTAAATATACATACCAACATGCTTATAAATTTCAACTAGTGTTTGATTAGCCGCATCACGGACTGTTGACGTCGGATCACCAAGTAGAGTAACAATGGGCTGAATGTATGCTTTCAATGATAATTGTGATGTACCATACCTTAAAGAGTTTATGTTAAATGAGAAAAAGAAAAAAAATCGGAAAAATAATAACTCACTCATTTAGTGTATTCACGATGGTTTGGAGAAACTCTTCGCGAACTTTAGAATTTTTATGTTTAAAACACGGTGTTAGCTTATCGATTAACTGTTGCGGGCTGAGAACTTTGAATTCCATTAAATTGTGCAACAGCAGTTGTGCCTTCTCGCGGACTGTATCTTTGCTGTCGCCTAAACGGTCGATAACATGTGGAAGGACGGTTGCAGTGTACGCGTTGAAATCTGGACCCAACCGCTTGATTAATTCTGTAAAGGCTTCCAGAGACTTTTGTGCTATCTGTTAGGGTAAAATAAAAATGAAAAATTAATACATTTTGTTTTTTACAAATTTGACATACAACTCGTAAGTCAATTTCTAGACCTCCTAAGTGAACGTATAAAGTGAAATACATAAATTTCGTATTGGGTTAAATAAATTCCATTTGGTTTTGTCTAAATTGTGTTCCTACGAACCTGGCAAACAGCTGCTGGCGCAGACTATTATCTCATTTGCAATTTATTAACATAGCCATATCGATAGGAAAGTAAGCTTCTTCAGTAAACAATGTATTTCCAAGAGGTTCGTGCTTTGTGAAAACGAACTGATATCGTTGTCGCTAAGATATCTCGAAACGATTTAATTTTTTTGATCCTTTTTTTAATACTACGTAGTACGAAAACAATTGGATGTTTTAAAAAACTTGACTGCAATTGTAGAACAAATTATTCGAAATGCCCTCCAATCGCTTTAAAAGCAACGAAGAAGTCGATCTCGCCACTCATGTCTTCCTCTGCCGCTAAGTTCATTTCTTCTAACCTCAGAGAAAGAAAACAGGCTGTGTTGTCGGAACGGGCTTTGTCGGAATTTCTCCATTTACTGTGCGGTGTACCACAGGGGTAAATTTTAGGCCCTCTTTTGTTTTCACTGTATACCAATAATATGGAATCGAGAATTTTGAAATCCCCAAAACACACAAATAAATAAAAGTTTTGCCATAGGTGTTTTTGAAGATTTTGCTAATGAAGTGATTTAAGATCTTCAACGGATTTCGGATTGGTCATTTAAAAATAGCTTAGCACTTAATCCAAACACATGCAAATGTCTTATTAATAGTGACCGACCGAAGATTCGGTTACGGCCCGTGATTTGGCTAAAGGTTTACTTTAGGTGAGTTTTTTGTCCGTAAGTCGTGGTGTATAGTCGCTGTGTTCGATAAAATAGCATCAGATACGTGTTGTGCTTGCATTGCTTCTAGAAATCCGTATTTCAGAAAATGTTTCACTTGTTCAAAACAACAAATCGGCGAAAAAATAATTGGACTTAGCATCACTTTTCGAAAGTAAAAAATGATCGAACCCCTTATAGCCTCAATCAGGTGTTCTGTAAAATAACAGTGTAGTAAGATCTTTGTGGAATTTGAACGGAAAATCAAAATTGTTGAATATTTTTCTTTCGATTAATAGAAGGTTTAACGTTTAAATAACGTTTAAGTTGCGAAAATAGGTCGAGGAAAACACTGCGCTGAAGAGAAGCGATACCTTATCCAAAAACTAAAAAATGAGGGAAAAACATACAAGTACATTCAAGAGGAATAAGGATATTCCGCAAAGATGATAAGGAATGCTCTAACATGGAAAAACAAACAAGAAAAAAGAGGAAAACAGCGAAAAACAACTGCTCGGGAAGATGTCCAAATAATCAGAACGGCGAAGCGTGATCCCTTTATCTCATCCAGAAAGATAAATCACTTCCAGATGGTTAGTCCTGTAACAGTAAGGAAGGAACTTCTAGAGGTCAAACTTAAAGCAAAAACTCCGAGAAAAGTCCCTCTTCTGATAAAGAAACATAAGGCTCAGTGGGTACATTTCACCGGAGAACAAAGCCAATGGCCACTATCAAAATGGAGAAATATTCTCTGGACAGATGTGTCAAATATACTATTGTGTCCAAAAAACTAGGTGACATTGTATTTATTTTGAAAATTCTTTATTTATTCTTCCAAATCAATTTCATCCCCTTCAAAGTAATCCCCTCCCGATGCAATGCACTTATGCCAACGGATTTTCCAATCTTTGAAACACTGGTTGTAGTCACTTTCCGGGATGGCCTTCAGTTCCGTCTTCGCTGCGGCTTGAATCTCCTCTATCGTATCAAAACGGTGTCCCCGGAGCGGTCTTTTGAGCTTGTTGAACAGCCAGAAATCGCCGCCGCCAGATCAGGTGAATACGGTGGTTGCGGAACGATATGGGTTGAGTTTTTGGCGAAATGATCACGAATTACGAGTGCGGTATGGGATGGTGCATTATCGTGGTGTAAAAACCAAGAATTGTCTTTCCACAATTCCGGCCTTTTTAGGCGGATAGCGTTACGCAAACGACGCATAACTTTCAAATAATATTCCTTGTTGACTGTTTGGCCGGTTGGAAGGAATTCATAAAGCACAACACCACGATAATCGAAGAAAACAGTCAACATGACCTTGATTTTTGAGCGACTTTGGCGCGGTTTTTTTGGTCTCGGCTCTCCTTTGGCACGATATTCGCTCGATTGATCGGTTGTTTCGGGGTCGTAAGCATAGATCCAAGTCTCATCGCCAGTTATAATGCGTTTCATGACATCCTGGTAGTCGGAAAGCATTGTTTCACACACTTCAACGTGACGCCTTTTTTCCAAAAAATTCAATGTTTTCGGTACCAGTCGAGATTTGACGCGCTTGAGGCCCAAAGCATCCTTCAAAATGGTATTGACTGAGCCTTTCGATAAGCCAACTTCATGAGCAAGGTTTTTCAACACCAAATCTTTGATTTGTTGGACGTGAGCTTCATCGGTTGAGGTTGATGGTCGCCCAGAACGCTCTTCGTCTTCGACACGTTCACGGCCGGCTTGGAAATCACTATACCACTTGTAAACATTTTTTTTAGACATAGCCTCATCATCAAAGGCTTTCTGCACCATCCTTAACGTATCCGCAGCAGAAAATTGATTCCGCAAACAAAATTTAATGCAAATTCTTTGCTCAATAAATTTCGACATCGCAAAAAACGAAAAACTCGCTTTTAGCAGCTCACAAAACGACGCGTATCTCAAACACTATGAATATATTTTGACATGAAATTTCACATAGATGTCACTTACAGTACTACCAACCTAAAAAGGAAGAAAAATTTCCAAATCCTTCGACGCGCGCAGTTTAAATTCATATGTCACCTTATTTTTTGGATACAGTAGTATAAATATTTGGGTCTAGTGGCCCCAGGAAATACATATGTCCGAACACCGACTAACACATACTACCTGCCTCAGTGTACAAACTCAGTATATATTTGGGGAAGTTTTTCTTAAAATGAAGTTGGTCCATTATTTTGGAAAGAGAAATGGCCCAATTTGTATATATTGACATTCCGCAAAATATTATTCTGCCGTGGTTCGGTTCGCCAAACTTATCATGCGCTACGTCCATTTTACGGTGGACATAATCTGAGCAAGTTATTCGGAACACGATTAATCGTTTTCGCATCAAGTACACTCTAGTAGATAATATACATCCCCAAAGACGACAAACAGTGTTGAGGAGAATCCGAATGATTCGATTCGCCATCGTGCACAGAATTTGGAGGTATGCTCGTCCAATTTGGGGAAGATTTTACGGAACGATCTTGGCTTTAAAGCTTCTAAGGTCCAGTTTGTGCAAGAGTTGAAACAACGTAAGTTTGCAATGATTCAGCTTGAATCTCATTTTCAACCCAAAATTTTTTTCTTCTTTGAGGCCCATTTTTGGTTAAAATGTAATCCACCGAAATTGCCGAATTTGGAGTGCAAAAAACACACACAGAAACCTTATTTCGAGACGCACTTACATTCATTAAAACTAACCGTTTGGTGTGCTTTATGGGCTGATGGAATCATCGGCCCATATTTTTTTAAGATGTTACCGTCAATGGATAGCGCTATAGCAACATGATTTCTGACTTCGTTGTTCCTCAGTTGAATGGCATTGACGTGAAAAAACTTTGATTTCAAAAAGATGGCGCAACGGATGTCACGATACCATACATTTTTTGCGGGAAACATTTGCTGAGCGCATAATTTCGCGTAATGGACCTTCCAACTAGCCCTTGGGATCGTGTGATCTCTCACCTTAAGACTATTTTTTGGGAGTATGTGAATTCACAAGTCTCTGCCGATAAACCAGAGACGTAGGACGATTTGGAAGATCAACCGCCCTTGTTGATCGAAAAAATTGTCGAAATTTGGCCTTCACGGTTGTGCTTCAATCGAGCTAGCCGTGGCGCGAATAAGACCGAAATAATTTTCAAGCAGTCATGGCATGAAATATCATTGTATCGTATACATTAACATTAGCTTCAAGTGTTTTATTTCATACAGTTTACGAGTGCTAATTTCATATTAGCGTTCGGTAGAAAAATGTTTGCTTAACCAAACGATGCCCTGTCATCGTTAAAAGACTGATTCGAAATATATTCTTTTAAACACCTTACGTTTGTTTATAAATAAAAAAGGACCGCCATCCTCGGTTATACAGTCAAATAATAGGTACAAAAAATACCCAGTTTTCCTCCAGGTCTTTCAGCTTTTTACCTTCATTAAAACTTTCTTTAGTTTCCGAAATACATCTGCTAAAAAACATTTATTTCAACATGACAGTGTTTAAGTTTCATGCAAAAAACAATGCACCAGTGTATCCATTCTAAAAAAAAAAAATTCAAAACTTAAAAACCAACACTAAAGGCATCAACAAACTTCTTGAGTTCTAAAGTTGTAAACTTTAAAAGGAAGAATGAAAAAAAAAAAACTTTCAAAGTGTTTCCTTTTCACGTTGTTTTTTTTTCGTAGGCACCATTTTCGCGTTCGATAAAACAAAAACAACAAAGATATAAATTCCACCATAACTCGTGGGCGCATTTAAGTTCTTTACAAAGGATAATATTTTAGACTGTAATGGGAGGCTTCCTCCGTTCAAGGTCCGCCGCCCTCCATCGTTATCGTATTCATTCACTTTCACTTGAAATCATGTGTACACTTGTGCAAGGCATCTTGAGTAATTGAATAAGTCAAGCTGTTTTACTCTTAAGATGAAGAAAATTAGATTTCCATCTCCGATATAAGCGTCGCGTCGGTTGCTTCCTCCTTCAATTGAGTAGAAACGCTTGGATTGAATGAGCGTCGGAATGCGGACAGAGGCGCCGCGCTGTGTGCTGCGCGATGGAACCCAATCAACAGTGCCAACACTATTTGCTTTCGCGCACTGTGTAATGCTTGCTTGGCTATCTCTCGGACGATGACATCATTCTCCTTGAACTTTTCTCTTGGGAGTATGAGCATATTTACTTTGTTTGGCTTTTGGGTCATTAGCCGGTCTTTTTCGATGATGCTTGTTTTCGCTTTCCCCCATTGACATGGAAGGCAAGTTACACTTATGGACAAAAAAAAACTAATACATACCATTTTGGAATAGAAGCTAGCAAGTTTAGATTTTTTTACTGTTTGGTTATCACATCCTTAAATTAACTTTTCAAGTTTTCTAATGAATAAATGTGCGGTAAGAAGAAAGCTTCATGATGAAGGCTACCGGTTCGAAAAGGGACTGAGTAATTCGAATTGGCGAATTGATAAGCACACGCACATAGTACAGGAAAGAGAGAACTTCTACACGAACTTCACAAGGAGGAGTTGTCGAACAGCTCTTATGGCAACTAGTGACGGCCTTCGTTGACGATTTGCAATCCGACAGAGTCCTATCCACACTATCTCTAATGGCTTATTCTTATAGATCTGTGACTTCAGAAAAAAAAAAAACAACTAACGAAAGAAGTTTGGAGCAAGGTTAAATTGCCGGCCAGGAAGGAAAGGAAATGTATCTTATAAAAAGATTATTCGTGTACGGCACCGTCCTTTTGGAACCACGTGTCTGCCAGTTCCAGTTCATCAATTTGTGGCAGTGAAAACCGTCCCCGAAAAAAAAATGAAGAGCGTATTTTGTTTTTGAACGTTCATATGTGTCCATGACCATGATCCATGATCGAAAATCGTCCTCTTTGTCGTTGAGTTTCTGGAGAAGAAAACCCATTGACGGTCTGCAAGCAGTAGCTGAACTGTCAGCAATTAGTGAAGGGCGATCATCAACTCTTTAAACATGATCAGCTAATTCAGTGGCATGTCGTCTGATCGACATCGACAGCTCTACCGTGAAATCCTCAGATAGAGCGTCGATATTTTCGTCGAAACGAGCACTTCGAGCTCTTCTTGAAACATTTCTCGCCTTAACATATTACCAATGGTCGTAGGACAGCTTAGAGATCTTTTTCGAAAATCAATTCTGGCGAGTTAATCCGTAAAAAAATGTTCCCGAGCACGCAGCAATCTTGGAGAGTAAAGCGTTTTATGGCTTTTGTCGGTGAGCATTTTGCGTCGGCCTTCTTCAAACACTGCCATTTACAAAAGTTGTAGCATATTCTTCGATGCATTTTTGGCCAACTCACACCTTCTTGGGCGATATGGCACAAGCTTGACATTCTTTTCTTGTTCCTTTTATAGAACTTTTTAGAATTAGTTATTTTCTTAATGTACTTCTGACGAGGCGAACAGTTGTTTTCACAAGATTTTAGTTAATATTCGGATTCTTCCGGTTTTTGACTATTAATTTTGATTTTAAGTTCCATTTTGTGATTTTCGCAGTGAGCAACCGAAGCCAAGTGCGAGTCGGACTTGCGCAACAAAGGTTCCATACGAACTTATAGGGATGTACAAAGTTCGTCCGTTACGAAAATCGAGTCTCGAAGATTTTCCCAGCTTTGATTTCCTTGGGAGTTTCAAAATACTTCATATTTTTCCAACATCAAATTTCACAGTCTTCTTGGCGTACATATTTTTTTGGCGTAAGAATAAATAAACGGGAAGTACCCCATAGCTTTTGATTTCTCTTGCAAGTATCAAAATTTGACTGCATCAATTTAGAAGCTTGATTTTTTTAAAATCTTTAAGGATCCAAAGTCCTAAATTTTTGCCATTAGTTGAACTTGATCTTCATTCGTTCCTGCGAAAAAGGATGGTGACAGGCAGACGGACAACGAAGTGATCCTATAAAGGTTTCGTTTTTCCTTTTGAGGTACGGAACCTTAAAATCGAACTGAATCTATTATTTTGTCCAACAGTGTTTATATGTATGTTAAAACTTTGCACTTTGATAAACTAATTATCATCTTATTCGGTATTAAGAAATCACAGAGTTTTTTTTGTTAACTCGAAGAATATCAGTCACGTATGGGATATTCTTATTTTTCCCAATTGCCCAACTAGGCCGAGCAGTCTTTTCTTCACTCATTCGGATTATTTCTTTTCCATGAGTCGGGGGAAGAGGCTTCATTTTCTTTAATTAAAAGATACAAAAGTTGAAGTTCAACTTTATTTTCTAATGACGCACGTTGAGGAACGAGAAAGAAAGGGAAGGACGCCGCTAAAGATGACAACAAGAAGAGCTTAATTAATGAATCTATTGTTTTGATAGCATGTTTGCCAGACGATTGTTGTAACAAATGAATGAGTTGTCCTGGTTCCTACATTCCATGGCTGTGCACCTACTTACAAAGCCAATACCGAGGAAACACTCCTGACACATTTACAGTGTACCAGAGTACGAGGTCGCACGATAACGAGTATGACTATGATGGGTCCTGGCAAATGACCATTCGTTGCATAAAATGTTGGGGGAGGATTTCTTTATCTTTTTTTTTTTTGGCTTTCATCTTTCACTTGAAAGGAAATAGAAATGAATGTGCAGCACGGTTTGCAGAGGGTTTTTATTCGTTTCTCTTTTTTTTCGTATGCTGCACTGAAATGATTTGCACATTTTTCGTAATGGTTTTTTCTTTTTTGTTCTGCCAAATGCTAAAAGTAAATCCGTGAAATTGAAGATTTATCGACTTGGAGTGAATTGAGGGATGGGGTGGCTATTAATATTATTATTTGTCACGGTTGATACATTTTTGCGCTGCACTTTAAACTTGATAATAAATTATTTTCAAAGGAATATTATGAAATGCGATTTAAATTTGGAAAGGCAACGAATCGATTTTCCCTACACCAGCAATTTGTTCGCAATTTGCTTAATATTCCGGACACTAGAATTTTGGTACTTTCTGGAATTTTTTAAATTTGTCGAATTTAAATTTGATATACGCCCATGGCAAATGGGAAACAATATAATGATTGCATTGATGGAAATCGCTATTAGCGGCTAGCTCTAAATAAATAAGTTGGGAAATAATTTCTTTCTTTGTATATAGTCATAGACTGGACCTGAAGACACCGACAAGTGTTTCATTAATTGGCGCCCAACGTGGGGCGCCGACAAGTGTTTCATTAACTTATACACAAGTGATTGTGTACGATACTCGTAAAAACTTCGATGCGTTTTGAAAAATCAGGCAAATGGGTGAACCAGACAGGCCCCCTTCCCCACGGATAAAAAATTATTGAAAAGATATGGAAAAAGAGAGAAGGCTGAAACCCCAGCAAAAATTTTAATCTCTCATTAAATCTAAGCGAGACTAACGCATACATATTTTTGACTCGTAAGCTGTTTAAGCAGTCATGATTATAATTTCTTGGATAACTTACCAAACCAAAACTTTTTTAAACCAGCTTATATCTAAATCTATAAATTGAATGAAGTTATTTTTGAAGGACTTGATGTACATACAAATAAAGTTATGTTATTCATAACTTAGTTTATATCTTCCACATGGAGTTCTCCTGTTCTCGAGCATCAATGTCCGAGAGAGATCAGCCAATAGATGACTTTGAGATTTATTTTCTTTAGCGGAACCGTTCGGACATTATAATTGATATTTTTAAGAAGTCTTTAATATATTTTAAATTCACGAACTGAGAGTCTGTCCCATGAAGAGTTAATAAAATCAAAATAAATAAAATGGAAACATGAAAACTTAGGTTCTGTTATTTCACAGGCAGTAAATTGCGCCTTTGTTCGCATAGATTTCGTCTACGTAAAATATTTTTAGAGCTAAAAAAGTTCTATTCAGCGTTCGTTGATACAAAAACGTCCAAACAATGTTGTGTAAAAAACAATTTTTATCTACATACTATTTCCTCGACAATAAGTTAAATTTATTAAACATTTACTACATAAATTTTCATGATAAATTGAAATTAATTTTTGATAAAATTTTTTAGTCATTATTTTAACAATTTGTGGATTAATCTTAATATGTAGAGATACACATAGTTCTAAAACTTTTCTTTAGAAAGCAAATTAATATTTCTTACCATTTATACAGCGTTCGTAAAAGACAATTTTTTTTTAACAACATTTCTACCATAATTGGTTGAATTTTATTTAAATATGAATAGCCTATGTTCATGTTCATTTGGAGAGTCTTTTGCAAATATAGGTGAACGTCTTTTGAAATAGGATGGGAAGTTTCGAAAATAACCTCATTCAGACACACAAACTTGAAAACATTACTTCTTCGTTATATAAGAGTAGATTTGTCATTAACAAAAAGGAATGCCGTGTATTTATTCCACAGACTGTTGCAGACGTGAGAACGAGAGTTATAAGCATAAACTTTATTCTTGGGGATCAGTTTTAGAGGGAAGTGGGCTCTCAAGAATTTTCAAGAAATAGAGCTGATGATTCCGTTCATCTTTAAAGCGCATTTAGCAGTATCGAATCTCTCCACTATCATTGCAGTCATTTAAAGTTATTAAACTTTCGTTAACAATAAGTTAATAAGAACGATGACCCTGGTTGAGGTGTACTGAAAAAGTTTCCCGGAACATTTGCACCCACGACGGAATCAAATATACAATTGGTTCAACACTAATATTGTTATGTGAACATAATCGTCAGCGTTCACATACCTACATGTGTACGTAAGAATCGCTCATATCAACAAACCGGCTGACTTATTAACCCGACCGCTCTTTCATTGAAATAGTCTTTTCCCCGCATATACACTCTTTTCACAAAATAAATCCACCACCGAGCACCCTGTAAACTTTACGAATTTATTTAAAAAAATAATAAATGATGAGCTCAGAATCAACAAGTTGAATGTCTTTGTGTCTTTATATGTATATTTGTTAACCTAAACAATGTTTCTTTCTTTTTTATTAAAATCTGGTTCTTATTTTCCATTTGAAATTGGTCAAAACTCATTTTGATAGGATTAAAAAAAAATCAAAACCCTTACGAAAGATGCTGTGTTGCTTTGGAATATCAAATTAGTTACGATTATTTCAAGAAATTATTTAAGTAGCATGAAGTTTTCTGCTGCGTACAAATGAGGGCATTAAGCTTCCACTTGTTTACAGGGGGTATAGTTCCGATAATGTAATTCCAGTCGCAGTCCTTAATTGAAACAACTTATTTGAACAAAACGCACCACAATAAATGTTTGTACGTACTCGTGTTATGTATTATTGAGTTTTTTTCTTTTTTCTGCGGGGTGTGAATTAATTTTAAACTGGAAAATGTCATAAAATTCTCTATCGCATTCAAATAGTTAGAATCACATTTACCTGTGAATAGTTTAGTGCGAAAAATAACACTGAATTTGCAACGACACGATTTCGCAATCACTAATAGGGTAACTTCTGAAATACACTCCTCGACAGTCGATTGCGAGATCTCGGCTATTTGTGAATATTTCTTAATCATTTGTTTGGAAATGCTGGTGGCACGTTCATCAACAATTTTTAATATTTTTCCACAATTACATTGAAATTTCAACAGTTTCGTTGGAATGGTTTCACTTGTAGTAATGCGTTCTTTCTATGGTAGAATGGATTTAATAATATTTCTTAATAATTCATTATCACATATGCTCCTTATTACTTGCCTGAATAGTAAACGACTCTGAAAAGACTCCTGCAGATTGTGGTGGCGATTCAAAAGTAGAAACCTTTCTCCACTCGAATTGTTCTTTTACGTGTAATTTTCGAACTAAATATATATTTACATTCACTTAGCTATAAAAGTCAACATACGGTTGCAATGGTGTTTTTTAAAATGTCAAAGCAGTGTTGATAAAAAACTTAATGCTTCTCTCATATTGAAGCAGAGGCAGTCTCTTTTTAAAATCAAAATTATGTCAATACTTGGTTTCCTAAAAGCATACCAGAAGCCTGCATACAATTGTTTGGTACAAAATTTGCCGGTAAGTAATTGAATGACAACTAGTTTCATTGATCATTCTGAGTTCTCAAAAAGGAAGCTCCTTTTGAAGTGCGAATTATCGTTTTGAAGTAAAGAAGTGGAGGAAAGTCAATAGCAGAGATCGGTCGAACAGTGAATTTGGCCAAGGCAACTGTTCAAACAATAATACAAAATTACAACAGAGGCAGATCATTCGAAAATATGTAAGTCAAGGACTGGGTGATCAAGGAAAGTTGTTCGAGATGTAACCCAAAATGTTATGCAGACCGCGGTAAAGATTGCTTATGAGATCCGAGATACTGAGGGAATAGATGTTCATGCCCAAACAATAAAAAAATTATGGACTTGTCAAGAGTCCCTAGGAAAAAAGCCCTTCATAAGTGCAACAAATAAATTAAAGCAATTGGAATCGGATCGATCCTTTTGGGAGAGTTATATTCACAGATGAGTGTAAATTTAATACATTTGAAACGATGCTCAAGCAAAAGTTGGAATAAAATCAAATGAAGAATTATGGAAGCCACTATGGATCGGCATACATATTTCTATATGTGTTCCAAGCATCCATAAACCTAACTTATTCGCTGGTTTAATTTTTCTTCAAGACAACAATTCGAAGCATTTTTTAAAAATAGTCAAAGAATTGCTTCTTTATAACGTGAGGACGAAATAAGATCACTTTCCGCAACCTCAAGACCACAATGTCATCGAAAATTTAACGGCACTTGAAGAGAGAAATCGTGCAAAGAAATTTTACTTCGATTTCTACTTTTAAAAGAGCTTTAGTTGAAGAGCGGGAATAAGTTTCGCATGAAGTTACAAGAAAGTTAACTTATTCAATGTAGACTTGTCTGAAGGATGTAACAGAAGCTCGTGAAGAACGATGGTTTATTAGTATGCACTGCTTTAACATAAATTTTAACGTATGAAGACTTTTGTAACATTTCAAAAATTAACTATATAAGTTTTATTATGTTTTGTTTCAAGTATTATGCCAGAAGAGTTGTTTTTTTTACTTCAGTCCTTATTTAAGATATTTGCATACAAAATTGTTTCCATTGAAAAAAAAAAGTTTTCTGAGATAAAGTTTTGAATATTGAAATAATGGCAAGATCATAGTCATTTTTGTTCATTCCATTTTTGAAGCAAACATTGTATTGAAACTTTGAAAAATTGTTGATGAAAACATTCAGCAATGGAGCGTTGGCATCACTCAAAAGGAAGAAAG
The DNA here is from genome assembly GCA_963555765.1 of Orthonevra nobilis. Classification (NCBI taxonomy): domain Eukaryota; kingdom Metazoa; phylum Arthropoda; class Insecta; order Diptera; family Syrphidae; genus Orthonevra; species Orthonevra nobilis. Next base: position 11,793,171 of record OY743226.1, on the reverse strand, counting down.
AAGACAACACCATCATATTTAATCATTCTTAATTCTTAATTATCATTTTATTCTTTCGTTCGTTTTTAATTGATTTAAATCAGATCACTTTTATTTCAAGAACCATTAGGGGCGGACTCCTAAATAAATGTAATTTTTTTGAAGCCTTAAACAAAATAAAAAAAAAATATAATAGTGACTAACTCACAGGGAAAATTTTGTTAAATCGGTGAAAATCAAATTGCTCCAACTTTTCTTCCATTTATTTAAAAAACCAAAAAACCTTCCAATTTTTTTTCATTATTCGATTTAAGTCGGTGTTGATTATCCCTTGAGAGTGAATAAATAATATAAAATATACAGCGGTGGTCATTGAAATAAAGCCATCTAGCTATTACTAGGAAAAACCAATATATTCCGAATATCTTCTTAAATATATTCTTGACTAATGGCGTTGGAGACAATCTGTATATTGTTTGCATGTAATATGCAAGCACAAGAGACTACCGTCGTTCTATTTGTCAACGGTAAAAAAAAAAACAATTTTTGAGTCGGAGGGCCAAGGAGGGTGGTCACAAAAATAGATGCAGTAATAATTTGAGATTTTGGTTTACCACAAAGTATTTTAAAAACCCTTAGTATCGAGTTATATAAAAGTAGACTATGAAATTTACTACAGTAATTTAAATTTGCATTGTTTTCGAATTAATTTTTAGTAGCTATGGGTCGAGGAGTTTTTATAGTTCTACTGAGCGAGAACTTATCTTGGTATTACGTAACGCAAAATAGCTTAAATCAGCGGGTGGTCCAAGAAGATGATGGAAAAAGTCTTCAAGGCAAAGGAGAATAAGGAAAAATAGAGGCGCAAAGCGGATAACGAGGTTTCATGACAATCGAAGAACTGTTCGTGTCTCGAAAATAACCCTTCTTGTCTTCACATGACATCAAAATTTAATTGGATCTTTAAATTAGTGAACTAACAATTTAAAGAAGAGTGGTTGATTGAGTGGTAAGATTCCACTCCAAGTAAACAGAACATAGAGCCAGGTTTACAGTTTACATATGATCACGTCCAATGGACAGGCCTAAAAGGAAGTCAAAAGTGTAGAAATACTTTATGGAGTCACGAAACAAATATTAACTTAATCGCATCTGATGGAAAAAAGTATGTAAGAGGTCCTCTAAATAAGAAATTTTCACATTAATATACTTAAAAAAATATGTTAAACATGAAGGTGGAAATATCAAACTTTGGGCATCATCCTCCTGGTACGGACTTCGTCGAATATAGTGATTTAAAAAAAATGGATCAACACGAATATGTTAATATACTTGAGAATGTGATGTTGCATTATGCCGACGATAATATGACTTAAAGTTGGACATCTCAACAAGATAATATTCCAAAACATACCTCGAAAAAGGCAGGAACTCAAGTGTTCAGTTAGCATGCTTCGTATTAAAAACTTATTGTGGGCCGTTGTGAGAAAAGCATGGACATCACTAACTATTGAGCGATGTCAGCCATTAGAGACCGTCTTTATAAAATAAAGATTTTGCAACCAAGTACTAATGTAGGTCTTCGAGTAAAACTTTTCTCTGAAAATTATTTTCCACTATGATCATTTTATTGCCTGGTCTACTTCATTGACAAATGAAATGGGATATCATCCCTATTTTCATATATATTTTTTCGCTTTAAATTTACTTTTTTAACTCTATGAACAAGTATTTTTTCTTTACTTAAAAATAACTTCTTCATTTTCATTCATATTCTAAAAAAATATTTTTTTTAAGAATGTTATGGGCAACTGAAAATGCCTCTATTTCAATGACCGCCACGACGGCAACACGATGCACAATAATTGAGTCTTTCGCAGCCACTTCAGCATCACCTTCTTGATTATATTGAAGAATCAGAAAACCAACTTTCCAATCGTTAAATCTAAAAAAAACCCTTCTCCATCACACTTCTTTAGTACTTAATATTTTTATTGATTCAGTAAATAAGTTCATCGATAATTCAATCAGATACGCGGCTGTTATAATGGCCTAGACGAGTAAAACAAATAAAAACCAGTTTGAGAATTAGTATCTACACCATTCCAATCTGGTAATTATAAATCAAATCAATTTAGTCAGTGAACTCAGCAGGGTGCCTTTCTTTTCATTCTCCTCTTTTTAAGGTGACCTCTTTTCTTATAAAAAAGTTTTCCTAAAAATCCATCAAAAAACCGAATGGGCACACTATTTACATCAAGTCAATATATGTACAAGATTTGATTGTTGATTTTTCAATATTGCAATAAAACTTCGTGTCAAATATATAAGAGGAATAATTTGTTAAAGTTTTCGAGGTCAAGGCTGAGCATTGTCGTTGTGGCTTCGATTTGTTAAAACTAAGAATAAACGCACCATCGTCAAGTGTCACGTTCTAATGATCATGCTCTAAGTAAATTAGCACGGGCGTATTTAAACTCAAGACAATGCCAAAAAAAATGGCCATCGTCCAATTCAAAACAGAATGTTTTTGTTGTCGATTTTTTTTATTGACTTGAAGTGGATTGAATGATCTCAGAGTTGACACGACCGACAGTGTTGTTTGGACTGAAGCGACGTAGACTGTTCTACAGTATGAACTCATTTCGATCTTTCCTCTACTTTTCTTCTCTTTTGATTCGTTCTGTTTGTTGTTTTCCATTTGCATTTTATTAAATCTTCCTCAATTTAGCTTTAGAGGTGTGGCAAGACACGATATAAGTACAAAAGTATACTGCAAGGAAATTTATCCATCATAGAAAAAAAAAAAAGAAATCCCTATATGGCTGCTTAATGACGTGGAAAACTTAAATCTACTTATTGGCATTTGAGCAGATTTTATGTTTTTGTTTTTGCGAGGCTATAAGTAGGCTACGGTAGGCTGAAACCAATAGTTCAAGCGTTCTCTGAGTGGAATACCGACACTATGACATCGCAAGAACATTCAAAGAATAAGGCGTTTGGGTATCAGAGGCAATATGCGTGTGTGGAGAGAATCAATTTAGCAATCAATACCAATTGAATTGCTCGTCTTGGCATCTACTAGTCATGCAATTGAAAGCAAAAATAACAACGTCAGAGACAGATGTCGCTATAACGATTGATCCAATTCTAGTTGAAGTCGTTTTAAATGCTGATATTTGACAGTGTTTCCACTGTCTTTTTGGATGTAAACACGTGAAACTTGGGCACATCATTTGAAAAACTAAAAGTGAAACAGCTTTGTTGTTAAAAATTCCAAATGGGAAGTTAAGGTGAAACCTTTGAGTCCTTAATGTCTCACGGTCGGCTACGAATCAGGCCAGATCCAACTAAATATGTGGGCGACTGTACGCGATTTTTCTATGAGAAGTTTTGCTTTCATTTTTTCAATGCTTTCAAGCTTTTTAATTATAATTTCCTTGCAACAAATGACAAAATGAACGAAAATGACAGAAAACAATTTAAAAAAAATAAGTGAGTTAGTGGGAGTTGACTCTCACACGAAGGGTTCCGCGCCTATGAAACACTAAATAAGTTATATTTAAGATTTCTTATAGCATCGCCCAAATATACGTACGATTAAGTCAGAAAAAGCTCGACACCGGTTTTCTTATAATTCCAATAAAACAACTTTTTTTTTTAAAAAAGTTTAAAACATAAATTTCTTAACACGATCACAAGATTAAAAGATTATTTCATGCAGACCTATTTTGCGGGGAATTCATCTTAAACAGAGTAGAAATAGGTTCGGAATTCGTTGATGAATGTCAAAATCTAGTGGTGTCCATTTTCTAAACCCTATACGTGTTTTGCTTTGACATTCATTACACATTACACGAATTCCCAAATTTCTTATTGGAATTCACACTTTTACACGCCTCCTCTAAGAGGGACGGACGGACAGTAGAGGCTTAGTAATAGGGGTCCTTTAGACCGTTTGGGTATGTACCCATAACAAATTCGACTGATTTAAACCTGAAATATCACATCTGACGAAATTGCACTAAATGACAAAATTTAGTCATTTTAATACAGTCATAAATCACCAGATTTTCTCAACCTTCATTCGTTTTAAGAAAGTTTTTTTGATTTTTTGAAATGATGTAATAGAAAAGTACGTAACCATATAGTTTGAAAATTAGAGAATAAAGAAACGTAAAGGCAGTTTATGAGATATGGAGTAACATAGGGATCCGTTCTTGGACCCCTACTGTTTAGCATGTATTAATGTTAATGTCAGCACGAGATTGTAGATGATACGGAAATTGTGGTGCAACACTGCATATTATGCTAAACCAAAGAATCTGCACAAAATTTTAAACGATAATATAAAAAACCGGCCAAGTGCGTGTTGGACTCGCGCACCAAGGGTTCCGTGCAAACCTGTAGGTATATAAGTAAAAGTTCACCATCACGACAATCTATGAAAAAAAAAACATTGCTTCATGCCAAATTTCAAGATTCTAGGTCGACTGGAAGTACCCTTAAGGTTTTAATTACCTTGCGGGTAGTTGCGAGTTTGTAAATATGCTGCTTAAATTGCTGTTTCTTTTGATTGCGTTGACATAGTAGTTGGATTTTGTCACAGCTTAAAGGTATTATAGACCTGAGTATTTGATATGAATTTCAATTTAATACCTCTACGCGTTCATGAGGAAAGGATTAGTAAGTTTGAAATTATTAAAAATTTCAAGATTCTGAGTTCACGGTAAGTTCCCTGTATGTTTTGATTCCCTTGCGGGTGTCGAAAATTTGCAGAAATTTGTGGCTTAAACGGCTGTGTCTTTTAATTGCGTTGGCTTAGAAGTTTGATTTTTTTACAGCTCCAATGGACATTAGACCTGAGTATTTGAGATAAATAACAGCTTGATACGAGACGGACAAAGTGATCCTATAAGCGTTCCGTTTTTTCCTTTCGAGGTACAGAACCCTTAAAAGCAATGTCCAAGATGGTTACATTGCGGTATTAAGATATAAACTCAAGGAATTATGATTGCCCATAAGTGCAAGTTTTAGTGAAGGAAAGCTGAAGAATGAAAGATTGTGTGTAATGGTTTGTTACTCAAATGTGTTTGGTTGCGATATCACAAATAACTCGCAAGTCAATCTATGAAAGGCCAAAGAAAAAGAAAATAATACACACTTACCAGTGCGGTGTGGGTTTTTCGTAGGTAAATCAACTACGGATATTTTCTAAAGCGTTTGGACCATAATGAAATATCATCGGAACCCGGGCTCTTTCTCCTATACTAATATTTATTTTAATGAAAAAGTTCTAACCTGCTTTTTAAAGGCAATGTTGATCAATGGCCCATTACGATCGCAGAAGAGACACCTGGATTCCACAAAAACAACAGCACCAGAAAAACTGCCATACTGCAATATCGATATTTTATTAAAACTAGAAGACAATGACCAACGGTCCTTACTAGTCTACTCCGATAACTGCTCTCATGCTTCAGCACGAAGAGCAGAGACACACGTCCCATCGGCTCTTAGATAGCATTCAGAGTATTCGAATTAATTCACAAAAGATTGATCGTTTATAAAGGGTGATTTTTAAGCTATTTTCTTTTTGGCAACACTGGTTTAAGCGGCTGACGCACGTTTCGTGTTTTGTTTCACTGTCAAACATCTTCAGTTTGGTCTCTAATTTAACCATGAATCGTCTTACAAACGAACAACGCTTGCAAATTATTGAATTTTATTATCAAAATGCGTGCTCTGTTAAGAAAGTTCATCGCGCGCTTCTTCCATTTTATGGTCAGTTTAATCGACCCACTAAAGCGGCTATTCGGGCTATTGTGACTAAATTTTGCACCAAATTTACATTGTTGGACATTAAACCACCAACACGCTTACGTAGAGTGCGAACTGAAGAAAATATCGCAGCTGTATCGGCCAGTGTTAATGATGACCATCAATTATCGATTCGTCGCCTTTCGCAGCAATCGGGCCTCTGTTACTCAACAAAGTGGAAAATTTTGCGGAAGGATTTAGGCGTGATGCCTTTCAAAATACAGCTGGTACAAGAATTGAAGCCAAACGACCTACCGCAAAGTAAAATTTTTGGTGAATGGGCTCTTGGAAAGTTGGCCGAAGATCCACTTTTTTACCGAAAAGTTGTGTTCAGTGACGAAGCTCATTTTTGGCTCAATGGGTACGTAAATAAGCAGAATTGTCGATTTTGGAGAGAATATCAGCCAGAAGCAATGCAAGAGCTACCAATGCATCCAGAAAAAAGTCACAGTTTGGTGCGGTTTATGGGCTGGTGGCATCATAAGACCGTACATCTTCAAAGATGATGCGAATCGTAACGTAACTGTGTATGGTGAGCGCTACAGTGAGATGATATCCAACTTTCTTTTTTTTTTGCCCAAAATGCAAGAGCCTGACCTGCATGACATGTGGTTTCAACAAAACGGTGCCACATGCTACACAGCACGCGCAACAATGGACTTACTGAGAGGCGAGTTCGGTGAACATTTTATTTCACGTTCGGGACCGGTCAATTGGCCGCCTAGATCGTGCGATTTAACGCCTTTAGACTATTTTTTGTGGTGCCATGTTAAAGCTCATGTCTATACAGACAAGCCCGCTTCAATTGACGCATTGGAAGACAACATTGAAGCATTTATTCGTGAGATACCGGCCGAAATGTTGGAAAGAGTATGCCAAAATTGGACTAAGCGGATGGACCATTTGAGGCGCAGTCAAGGTCAACATTTGCATGAAATAATCTTCAAACATTAAATTATATGGACCGTACTATCGATTCAAATAAAGATTTAATGCATTTTTCTGAATTTTCTGAATTTTATGTTTTTTTTTTGAAAAACTTTCCTAAAGCTTTTACAAAATCACCCTTTACATGAAGAAGTGCATTGCGTCTGGAAAACTAAATCACTTGTCAACTGTCCCAATTTAATGTATGGACTCCAGGACGACACTTTGAGAGTTAACGAGAGTTTCATGCACACGTCAAAAGGGTTCTCCAGAAGGCTTGCTTTTCACAAAACTGTGGGAATACGACCTTAACCATGCAAGTTACCTCTTAGTTATCATCCGATAAGACCCTCAAATTCATGGAAATAGATTAGGGAACCCTTTCATTCAAAAGAGACAACGGGCTACAATTGTAAGTCATTTTTGTTCATTTAAGCTAAATCGAAGAAATGAAAGTTGTCATGTTTTTACATTTCTAATCTGGATCATGATGAGAGTTCGCACATCAATATATTCGCAAATGTTATTATTCCTTCATTTAATGACTTATGCAAACCTGTCAAAAAAATCGATTCGCTCATGCAACAGTCTTTAAATCAGATAGTGTAGGGGTGATTTTAAGACCCTTCATTGTAAGTTCATTTAAGGTGTTATTTAAATTAATCTGACATATACAAATTGATACAAAAAGCTACTTCTTGTATACAAGATTGTCACTTGAAATTGATTGACAAGAACACAAGCCGAAAACACCGTCAAGTCTGAACGCCATTCGCACGTTCCTCACCGTGAAAAACTGATTTGCATTATCACACCTAGCAATAAATTTCTTTTTCATTTTCTCTCACAACATTCCAGTGTCGTTGTGTCGCCTCTGCTGTCAATTGTACCTTGAGGCTGGTGCAGGCTTAGTTCCCTCTTGCGAAGAATTCATTAGAACGAATTTGACACTTCGGCTACGTGTTCTGGTTATTAACACATTTGTTATTTTTTTTCACTAACAAATTGTCATTTTTTTTCAGAAGAATTCTTTTTTGGAAAAGCTAGTCATTGTCATTTGAGGTTAGCAAAAGTAATTTCAAAAGGCAAGACTCATGAATGAAAAATGAATCACATTCCCACAATTGTCAAGTAAAAAGATGTATATACATATGTATGTTCATGTTATGACATTTTTTGTTTCTACTAATTTTGAAACAATTTTTTCTATCCACGCAGAGCCGTTGTGACGTTGAAGTGTTTTGTTTGAACGTTTTTGATAAAAGTCAAAGTTTAACGACGGCAAGTGGAAATTTGATGACATGTACTTCAAGTTGGTGATATTTGATTAGAGAACTTCAAAAAATAAATATTCACGCTGAAAAATTTAGACAACGAAGCTTGAATTGATTGTTAAGGTAAGGAGTGCCCATTGCGATACCCGGGAAGCTTTCCTACGGAGGAACCTAAACCAAAACACATTCCTGTACAAATCCATTTTCATCTAAAATCTTATGTCTACTTGAAACACCGATTCAATGTTTAAAAGATGGCAGTACATAAAGCTGCCGAAGTATTTCTTGCGTCTGCAAGCGTCCTTCATAAATCAGGCTAGAATTGACCGATGGCATGGGTTGTGTTGGCTTTGAGAGTCGCTCTGGTTTATGGCTTAGTCCCATAGACGACTTCAGAAAACCGCATAAGAATAAGTCTAACGGGGTCAAATCGGACGATCTCCAATGTGGCGTGAGCTGTGTACGACGTAGCGCCATCCTGTTGAAACCACATGTCGCTGGTGTCCATTCAATACAGGCCAAAAGAAGTCGGTAATCATCGACCTTTAGCGCTCGTCATTGATATGGACCGATGACAACGCCAGTTCAAAATCCATACCAAAGAGTGACTTTTTCGGGATGCATTGGACGCTAATGAAACGCATGTGGATTGATTTCGTGCCGAATACTACATTTTTGTTTGTTGACGTACCCATGCAACACCCATTTTGATAAAATAATTTTATATATTTATTTTTATGCACGTGTTGTTGAACACAATATCTGTGCATGGTGATTTGGCAAAACAGACTGAATAAACTTTAGCCAATTTTACAGATGAAGCCTCGGAAGTCCCTTTTGGAAGACGCCTTAGAAGAACCTGTCGGATGCGTCGAAAAACAGTAATTCACAGTCTTATCCTAAATAAATATCCTTTCACGTTTTAAATGGAACGTTCGCTTTCAATCTCTTTTAAGGCGTTTAAACATGCAAGCAAAAAAAGGCTTTATTCGTGTAAAAATGTGTTTTATGTCCTCCTCGGAATTAAATTGTCTTCCATCCAATTTTTTTCGGAGAAAGCGGAATAGAAGGTAGTAAGACGAAGCAAGTTCTGGCGAGTACGGTGAGTGCTGAATTTCATCCCATCCAAAAGGAGTTAGGCTTTTCACTTGCCAAAAAAGCTGTGTGTGGCCTAGCAATGTCATGGTGATAAAGAACGCTCTTTCTGTACACTAACTCCGACCGCTTGTCTTCCACTGCCTGTTTCAAATTTTCAAGCTAAGTGCAATATTTGATGACATTCATTGTATCATTTCGTGGACGCAACTCGAAGTATAGGACACCTCGCCAATTCCACCAAAAGCGCATCACGACCTCTTACTCCGAATATTTTTGTAAACCACACATTTCTCGTCTCCCGTTGCAACTCTTTTCAAATAAGTCTCAAGCAAGTTCCACCTCATCAAAAGCTCACAGATTTTTATGCGATCCATAATGTTTCTTTCAATGAACTTTGGAGGAACCCATCTTTTTCGAATTCCAAGCTTTTTCAGTTTCTGAAAAACCGCTGAGCAATCTCTCGTGTTGTCAAATGTCTGTCAACGCTAACTGCAGCTAAAATTTTATAGTCATCTGTGGTGGGTGGATGTCCAGAGAGATCAGCATCAGCAAGGTCTGTATTGCCGGAACGAAAGCGTGAAAACCAGCGTTTAGAAATGTCACAGCTTTTTGCCGAATCTGCCGTTGCGCCTGTCGTTTTGACACCTTTTGTAAGGAAAACACGCTAAATATGCTTAAAATGCATTTTTGTATCCTCTATTTAAAAAAACGCGTCCGACAAAAAAAAATTTTCGAAACAATGTAAAGAATAACCCTTGCTACTGGGTAAAAAAATGTATTACCGGTTTTATACACAGAGAACTTATTGAACAACCCAATAGTTCTAACAAAGCTTATCCGTATTGAATAAAATTATTTAAGCTTTGCTTCGGGGAAAGGTTTACATAGGCAACAACAATTTAATGGATAAAAGCTGAACATGGGCGTGGGAAGCTGATCACCACTCTAGTTTCACACTTGCTCCTTTTAAGCTTAATCAACTAACACACATCCCAGAGACTTATGGATCAACAAAATATATTGTCCACATAAAGACTATGTCGTTGAAGAAGTCAAATGGCGATCCATGACGCCTAACATTGAATGGAAGCATACCTTGGATGTAATGATATAACTGATTTGTGACTGTAAAATGCTGATTTTGATCCACTTATCAAACACCCTTCACAGACCAAAGACATATATAAGCACAAGCATTTGTTTTGATGATATTCCGAGTCTTTACGAATGGAATCTCTGACAGAGAATAAAATAGATAATTTATGGAAGCATAGGGGTCGATGGCTTGCCTCACATTCTCTTATTAAATCTAATGAAATTAATCACATTTCCTGTTGCCCATTCCGTCATCAGAGTCATCATAACTTTCTAACTGCCAAATATGCTTTAGAAGATCACTGTACGTTCGTCTCTTTGCCCCCCTTTACACTTGAATTTTGTTCTTCTGGTTTTATTTTCTAAAAATAAAATCCCCCAATGTCTATTTCCGTTGCATCAATCGAAAGCAACAAAATAAAAATGACACAACCAGCAGCAGTAGCAGCAGTAGCAGATACGCACATCTCATTTGAATTGTTTTACTACTTTTAGTCAGCTATAAGCTTACTCGCAACAGTCAAAGTTACACAAGAAAAAAAACAAAACGTAATAATAAATTATTTAAAGAGAATTATAATATGTACATTGTCGTCGGGCGTGTAAGGAAACAATGACATCATCTCGTCATCATGATGACTGTCATCGTCGACGCAAAGACGTGTCGCCGGCAAATGACAAGGTTTTCGCATAGCATGTTTTCTCATTTGAATCTTTTTATAACTTACGTGCGTCTGTTGAATTTTAAATTCAGCCAAGTTCAACACTTTTCACTTGAACTGTTGCGTTCAGGCAATTAAATTCCTTACAGCCGGTTTTAAATTTTTTTTTTTTTTTATATTATTTAAGATTTGATTTATTTAGAAGTATGTATGCACCACCATCTGTGTCTATTGTTGTTTTTTATTTCTTCGACCCAAATGCAAATACACACCGCAATTCACATTCGAAAAACAATTAAAAAAAAATAAAATAAAACTTTTCTACTCGTAGTACTGAACCGTGAAAAGCAAAAAAACATAAAAAAAACTAAAACAAAAAATAACAAAATTTATGCAAAATCCTACTCCAAAAGTCAGTGTTCCCGTAGAAAGTTGATCTAAAACTGAGATTGGAATTTCAAAATGAATTGTACAACGATATGACTTCGGATTTGTATTTGGCATTTTCGCTTTTCATCGAACCAGAGTGCGGAAAAAACACCTAAATGAACAGCAAAACAACAATCACACGTTATATGCAAATTTATGGCTTATAAAAAACAAACTCTATGTATTTAATTATATATTAATACGCGAACAAGTATCCTAATATGGTGCACATCTTGGGCTGGAGATACTGGAATTTTTGCTTTAACAAAAAACAAAATAATAAAAAATATTACACCGTCATTTGTAAGTTGTCTTGCCTTTTTCTATTTGAAAAATAAAAAAAAAACACTCTCGCAACATGACAATTTGCGTTCGTGGAGAGATTAAATTTCCCTTGGAAAATAAATGTTCATAAAAATTAGAGAGAGTACTAAACGTCGAAATGACGGTATATTGATAGCTGTTTTTGTTTCTTTACATAGCTTGGAGCAATCGATGAATAAGATCGATTTCTTGCAAGGTGCCAGTTGTCATGATGCAACAAAATGTGTAGTGGGTAAGTTACCTACGCATTTTAAAGATTTTAGTTGCCAGTCAAGTTTAGATCGACTGACTCAGATTTTTAAAAAATCTTGACCCAATGACGAATACAAAAGATTCGATTGGGGCTTCGGAAATTAAAAATGAAATGTAATAGATTCTTGAAGGAAGTGCTACCAAATAAACAACTCTCTCACTTAACTCTCTGAAGAACCCTTTTTTTATTGACTATTGTTGCAAAAATTTTGTCGAATATTGGCTTGAGTGAGCACAGCATACATTCTAACAACTGATCGTTTCTAAAATTTTTTAGATCTGGTACACGTTAAAATGAAATCAAGAATCTTCTATATGAGGAAAGATTAAGGGAGTTCTTCTTTAGTATGCCACCCGGACACTTTGTAAATTACATCGTATAACGTGAATAAGTCAATGTTTGTGAGTTTGAAACGAAGTAACAGCATGCTCTATTTTATCACATAAAAATACACTTAATAGAGGGTATTTTTTTTAGAGGTTTGGATTTTAAACTGGCAACATTTTTTCTTTAGATTGTCAATTTGACACTTGACAGTTTATTTGTGATTTAAACGTTTTTCCCTATTAGGATGAAAAGATTAACGCCAGAACCTCGCGTGCCAATTGTGCAAACTTATTTTGAAAACCATGGTTCGGTTCGCCAAACTTATCGCTACATCCATTTTACGGTTGACAAAATCGTCCATCTGAGCAAGTTATTCGTTCTCCGAGGGGTATATGGAGTCACTAGTCTATAGATAAACCAGAGACGTTGGACGATTTGTGGGTCAGAATTCGCCGTGTTAGTGCTGATATAACAATTGCACGATTGCGCTTCATTCGAGCTAGTCGACTCGCACATATGCCCGAGATATAAAGCTTATATCTTAGACATTTACGAAAGCTTCAAGTGATTTATTTCATTTTGAATTTGTATACTTCTTAAAAAAAACACTCTTTATATTGGTGCCGATATCCTTTAGACGGAAGTTGTTCTCCACTAGTAATATCTAAAGTTTTCTAGCTACTGTCTATACTCGTAATGGAGGTCCTTTCCATCATCTCATCATTTTGCCATGTTTCGAGGCTTCGTCTATAAATTTGATTGATTCAGAAATAATGAGTCAAGAGTTTCTTTTCAACAGTTTGGTTTAACTCATGAACAGATAAAGGCCATACCATAACCTTCTTCAATTTCAGCTCCTCTAAGCTTATCTTTGTTCTTAGTCTTTCAAGCTTATCTTTGTTCTTAGTTTTTCAAGCTGTAAAGACCACAAGGTCTTCTTTTTAATTATGATATTTAATCTCAAATAAACATATGTGTGAAGGGTCTTCTGTTGATTATTTAGAAACTGACAGCTCTTATGCGTTCAAAAATTCGACGGAAACGCAATTTTTGATATTTTTGCGTTATGAACTCAATCGATATACTTGCGAACAACGTTGACAAATATTGCAAACATATGTTAATATTTCAAAGTGGACGCTGAGTTGTCGAATTTTATGCATTTTAAGAGAAAATTTCGGTCGAAATTGTGCATTAACTGCAGCTGGTGTACGCAAATTTATAGAGGAAGTTTGTGGAAATCGCTTGTTGATTGGCATAACATATGTCTTTCCGTGTTCGTCATGTGCGTTTAATGAAGCATATTACAACTTTTGCCGCGCCTAAAATTGAGAACCTATACGCGCCTGAATATCAGACACACTACCATGAGCAGAGTTTTACATTAAGATCTCGTATTGTTCGCTTACAAGATCCAATTGACTCAGGAATTGTGGGAGTTGAACACGCTCAGTGTTTGGACTTTACAGCAACTTGAAATTGTCGACAATTTAGATCGAAAATTCATCTTTATCTTCCCAGATGGGGAAGTATAAGTAAAATTACTTGATTTGGGGCTCGGAAAATCCACACGTAGTCAAAGTGAATCCATTGCGTCCTGGGGTTGGGTGGCGTTATGGCTAGAAATTGACAGTTTGGACTTGGGCGAACAAGCGTACTGTGCGAGCATGCTATAGACGCTCTAGGCGCCCAAGGACAATATTGGTCAAGCTGTTCGTGAAAAAGCCTACGTATCCAAAGAAAATGTATTAACAAATTGGCTTGATAAGGCCAGCGTTTTACAAATCCGAAGGTTTACTTTTTTCAATGAAACAAAAATCGTAGAAAAATATTCAGCAGTGTTAAAAGCAACATTTGAAAACAGGAGAAAGTATGGATATAGAAATTATTACTTTGTCTTATTATAAAAATAAAAGCGCTTAATAAAATTCAAGGAAAATGTGTTCACTTTTGGATCTCGAAAGATGGCGATTGTTTTTTTCTGTCCATGGGTAGCTAAAAATCTTCAGAGGCACTACGAGGACTGACCGCACGTGCTCATAGTGGTGTGAGATTCTTACTCACTAAGAAACCTGCCATGTCTTCTAGACAACGACTAATTGTAAATTTCCTTGGCAAGATGCTTAATTTCCTAAAGGTTTTCGTGTTTTAAGGCACATACCAGTACCGTAGTCGGCGCACAAGGTAAACATCGTCCAACATTTGTATAGTTTAGTTATTGCAATGATCGTGGAGACGTGTACGAAGTTACTTCGTCAGATACGGTGGCAATTCCCAAATCTCTGTCAATATCAGTAAAGTTCTCACGAGTTCATCGACTTTTTTTTCTATTTCCAGTGGGGCTTTGAGAACGTGTTTTCTAAAGAAGTCACAATTGGTGTTTTTGTAAGTCAATCAAGGCGCTCTAAGTATTTTCGGCACGTTTGCATCCACCTTCAAAATAACCGCCGACCGATCTGAGCAGTGACCATGCCAACAACGTTTCAACGTTATTGAGGAATCTAGGGACTCCCTTGGTCATGAATTTGATTTATATCGGTTGGACAATACGTTGGCTTTCCTTTAGAAAAGGTAAACATTGCATGCTGGCCTTGTAGAGTAGTCCGCCTCTCATGGTATTACATTTTGAGACCCAAAAAGAGTGTTTGGTTTTAAAGTCCTCGCCCATGAGGAAATTCGGAAAGTGAATCAAATACGTGAAAAAGTTCGTCAACTATCAGCCTATGTTTGGGAGGCAAATATCATGTTGGAGTTCATATGAAGATATGGTAAAATGTTCAATTAAGTTAACGAAATTCTAAGAAGCATCTTTATTCCATGCTGACCAACTATGTATGAATATATTGATTCTTATTAACGAGTCCTTGGAGAGCATCTTCAATGGCATCTGCAGGGTTTTTTCACTTCAATATTCTCTTAGCTATAAAAACTTCTGATAAGGTTGTATGACTGCTTATTACTCGGTCACAATTACTTTTACCTTGGCTGATATGATTGCTGATGGCGCAAAACAAATAGTTTCAAAATGTCGACTTGTCGACAAGATATTGGTTCGATTTGATTTGCTGAAAGCCTTCCGTCCTGAGTGCAAATCGGTATGTTCTTTTCAATTTAATACCTCATGATTTCATTTCTCTAAAAGTATCTACACGCAATTCGACAGCGACGCGATGGCTTATCGTAAATTGATAACCTCCTATTCATTCATCATTTTATCATTTTTCTAGTAAAGATAAAAAAAAATAAAAAAAAAATTACTGATAGCGACAAGTAAATTTAAAAGAAACAAAATCAGGAGCCTGTCATGAGGATTTACTCAATGAAGAAGACAAGTTTAAGCTTCAGTTCTGCTTGACTCATGCTTGAGAAAATTGTAAGAACATATTTGAGGTTTAGGTGGTCATTGTTGATGAACTACGAAATTATTATTTGTTTTGTTTTTTTTTTTTTTTTTCCATATCTATGTTTATATCGAAACCAACAGGTCGTTTGTGGTCAAATTAAGTCTCAGCAAAAGCATTTTTTTAACGTTTTGCACAACAGTTAGGCATGCAACCACAGTGTTTTCAAACTTTGAATGGCAGGAGCTGCTTGCATGTCTTTTTTCTGTGAAAACTAACCACTGTAAAGAAAATTATCTGCTACTGTTTTCTTTTTTGGTGGGCATTTTCTTATCTTCTTTTTAACCAGCATCATCTTTCTTTTATTTTTTAATTGCACAGGGGAAAGTCTAAGAAGTTTACAATGTAAATGGCTGTGGTATATTTTCATGGGATTGAACATTTTTATAGATTTTGGAGAGTGCCTAGATGTTTCAATGAAAAACATATTAATTTATTAATATTTTTATTGAATTGCAATTTCTGTAAGTAATAGGACCAGACCCCATCATAATGCAAAATAAGGGTGGACCAATAAGGATCACGATTTTTAAAGAATCAAAGTTACTTTCAAAATTTTTTTTAAAAAAGCTGAGAATTCTTATTTCCCTCCTTACTGTACCCAAATTGTTTTGAAAGTTAATCAGGAATCTAAGTTTTCGCGCTTGAATAATTGGAGCTGATATGTTGTTTTTTAAAGTCCGATGATTTTTCAAAGAACAATTTCGCCCATATTTTGCCAAAGCTCAATGGATCAAAATCGAGCTCGACTCGATTATGACATGACTTGCAACCCTATTTGCAGCTGGCTTTTATATTTCAGACGTCTATTAATCAAACCATTTTTCAAAAATTATGAAAAAATTTTCTCATAATACCGGATCTAAATGAAAAGTTTGCACACATGGAAAAATCTGTAATAAGTTTTTAACCGATGGATAACATTACATTCTACTTAAATGATTAAAAGTTAATGAATATAGATCACCAGTGAACCAAAAAATTACTTCCATCATTGATTTGAAATAATAAGACATTCACCCCAATTAAGTTTGTCGTCAGACGAAATCGACTCAAGTCTGATGTCGGATCGGATCGATAAAAATATCTCTTTTCTTTAATTTATCCGACCGAGAGTTGTCTAGTAGATAACTTTCGATATGATACTCTTAAGTTTTTGATTTTGATAGCTCACAATTCAAATTGTTAAATTGTAATAAGAATATATTTTGTTGTGTTAAAATGAAGGAATGTTGACTATTGATATTTTTGCAGCAGCAGAAGCTGAGTGACAAAACAATAAAAAAGCTTTTCCAGCCAGCCCGGTCCCTAGCTAGATGTCTCCAGTTTTGTACACCAAGTTGACATTCCACTTGTGTGCGCCAGCTGAGTCGCGGTCGTTCTCAACTGCGCCGTCCCGCGGGAGTGGATTCAAAGACTTTTCGTACCGGAACATTGGTGTCCATTCGCTTTACACGACCTAGCCATCTCAGTCATTAAACTTTTATCCTTTTGACTAAGTCGATAACGCTGTACAACCCGTACAGGTCGTTGTTGTATCTTCTCCTCCACTCACCGTCTAATGCAGACGTAACTAAAGATAACATGTAAAATGATTCTTGCGAAACTTCCGATTTTGAAAGTGTCAATGCTTCTTCGGTGTGATAAGGGACTTATAGAGCGATACTTTAGTTCTTCGCAAAAGGACCTTACTGCTCAATTTCTTTCTTAGCATAAAGAAACAGCGATAAGTAAGTATAATTCTTCGTTAAATCTCAGCGTTTGTGTTGTTCTCCGTATTGATAGCGAATTCTTGGTAGACAAAGTCTCCAACGTTCTGACATTTTGTCAAAGACGGTGGTGTTGGCTGTCATTTCTTGATGACAGCATATACTACTGTGTCCAAAAAATAAGGTGACATATGAATTTAAACTGCGCGCGTCGAAGGATTTGGAAATTTTTCTTTCTTTTTAGGTTGGTGGTACTGTCAGTGACATCTATGTGAAATTTCGTGTCAAAATATATTCATAGTATAGAGATACGCGTCGTTTTGTGAGCTGCTTAAAGTGAGTTTTTCGTTTTTTGCGATGTCGAAATTTATTGAGCAAAGAATTTGCTTTAAATTTTATTTGCGGAATCAATTTTCTGCTGCGGATACGTTGAGGAAAGCCTTTGATGATGAGGCTATGTCTAAAAAAAAATGTTTACAAGTGGTATAGTGATTTCCAAGCCGGCCGTGAACGTGTCGAAGACGAAGAGCGTTCTGGGCGACCATCAACCTCAACCGATGAAGCTCACGTCCAACAAATCAAAGATTTGGTGTTGAAAAACTATCGATTAACGATTAGAGACCTTGCTGATGAAGTTGGCTTATCGAAAGGCTCAGTCAATACCATTTTGAAGGATGCTTTGGGCCTCAAGCGCGTCAAATCTCGTCTGGTACCGAAAACATTGAATTTTTTGGAAAAAAGGCGTCCCGTTGAAGTGTGTGAAACAATGCTTTCCGACTACCAGGATGTCATGAAACGCATTATAAATGGCGATGAGACTTGCATCTATGCTTACGACCCCGAAACAACCGATCAATCGAGCGAATATCGTTTCAAAGGAGAGCCGAGACCAAAAAAACCGCGCCAAAGTCGCTCAAAAATCAAGGTCATGTTGACTGTTTTCTTCGATTATCGTGGTGTTGTGCTTTATGAATTCCTTCCAACCGGCCAAACAGTCAACAAGGAATATTATTTGAAAGTTATGCGTCGTTTGCGTAACGCTATCCGCCTAAAAAGGCCGGAATTGTGGAAAGACAATTCTTGGTTTTTACACCACGATAATGCACCATCCCATACCGCACTCGTAATTCGTGATCATTTCGCCAAAAACTCAACCCATATCGTTCCGCAACCACCGTATTCACCTGATCTGGCGCCGGCGATTTCTGGCTGTTCAACAAGCTCAAAAGACCGCTCCGGGGACACCGTTTTGATACGATAGAGGAGATTCAAGCCGCAGCGAAGACGGAACTACAACCAGTGTTTCAAAGATTGGAAAATCCGTTGGCATAAGTGCATTGCATCGGGAGGGGATTACTTTGAAGGGGATGAAATTGATTTGGAAGAATAAATAAAGAATTTTCAAAATAAATACAATGTCACCTTATTTTTTGGACACAGTAGTACTTCGTTTTGCTCTCGTAACCAATCAAACCCATCTTTGCCGTTTCAGTCTCAGTACTCAGAAAGGCATCATGCTGCATAGCCGAAAAGTTAAACAGACATTTGTCGACGCGGTCTTATAGGCAATGTTGAGGAGACTGATACCTCTTTAGTTGGAGCAGTTTAGCGGGTCACAAACGGACAAACAATACTAACGTTCCATTCATCGGGCATGCTTTGATCTCAACCACAGTTTCATCCACAGCAGAATGAGGTTCTAGTTCAGATAGGCCATCTTCCATCGCTTGATTTTTCGTTTCAAATTTTCTTTTGTTTTTCTAAAAAGTTTTAATTAATTCGAGTGGGATAATTCGACAATTGTGATTTTATTTCACGAAAAAGAAATTACTCGTCGCTTAAACACATTAAAGAAACTTAACAACTTCATACCCTGGAAAACAACTCTCTTCGCGGCAGCAGTTAAACATTTTTCTTCCACCTCGACAAGACATTTATCCGAACATTGATCGACAAACGGAATATCAACATAAGTCCAACAGATTTTCTAATGTGGTTTGTTCTGTGCCGGTCGAAATGAAGTCGGGTTTTAGTCGAAAACATCGAATGTTATTGGGGTGATTGCTTCAATGCCAGATACTCGAAAAAGATTTACATCAAAAACATTTCATATTGAGTAATATTGCTTCTTTTTAGATCTCCATTTGAGATAAAGAATGTTTTTATGCCAAGACTTTTGTTAACAAGACTGTTGATAATAGTTTTTTTCAAATGAAAACACTCACAGTGCTTTAACCTATTATGACGATTTTAAAAACATTGATATTTTGATTTACAAGATAATAAAAAAATGTGTCCCAGTGTTTTAAGCAAATCGATTTGAAAATTAGGTTAAGCATTTAATATGCTCTCCCAAATATAAGCTACAATCCATCATAACTCTATCATGGCCTATACTGCAAACTCCTCTTTCAACCGTGTTATTATTTCTTTCGTAAGTACAATTGATGTTTCAAAATCGAATCAATGCCATAATTTCAGTTAACTCAGAAGACCCAAGCTTAATTTTTAGTTAAGTCTGAACTGTTAAGTCTGCTCCTAGTACGAACTTGAACAACAAAAAAAGGTCGTATGTGAGTGATGTCATTGGAATGTTCTCGAAAGCCGAACCGAGTATAAATATGACAGCCGAAGTCGAGATATGATAATTTGTGTCTTTTTTTCTTAGCAACCTAGGTGATTGTTGGTCAAGCAAGTTACATTCTAATTGATGTGTCTGGTTTAAAAGAGTGTGCAAGTTGTAAACAAAAAAGTGTATTGTGTTTTTTGACATAAATAATTACAAAAGCTGAGAGAAAGAAAATAAGGTACCCTGAGTTCACGTTCACTTTAAAAGAATAGACTTTTATAAGACTACGAGCTGGACTCTAGACAAACTCATTTGGTATGTTTTTAAGATTGAATTTAAATTTGTCAAAATTATCACTTATTACGACTTTCAGATTAATTTTGTATATAAAGGTAAAGAAATGAATTCGTTACTTTAGAAAAACTTACCTTAAAATGACTTCCAGTCAACCACGGCATCAATCCATCAACGAGCAGGCCCAAATCCATGCACACAATGGAATTGTTCTCATCGCTTAAGAACGTTACAAGATCCTCAGCGAGTACAGCTTTAACGCGCATATCAGCCTTTGGCATTAGGTTTATGAAACCATCCAAATCGGATGGTTTACGATAAGCCATTTTCGAAAGATGTTTTTGAAACACTTTCACTACAATACGAAGATCTTATCAATTTTGTTAGTTGTTTGTTTTTTTTTGGAAATTTAGAAGCGCGTTGTTATTTAATTTGGTACGTTTTCATATCATTTCACATTTTAAAACTTGTGTTTTTTTTTAGAAATCACATTTTCCGAATTCATATCAATGATTTTGTTGATTTGGTTTTCGTATCTTTTGTCGTTGGTGCCCAAATTATTTGGTGATTTTTATAAAAATCATCCACATGGCGATACGATTGTGATGTCGAAAAGTACGCCGTTTAAGGTATTGAGATCAGAAGAAACCTAAGAAAAAGAAAAATTTAACAACTGTTAAGTTTATTAGATATTCCAAATAAATGTACATTTTTAAAAATTAATGGCATTGATTGTTACTCAGATGTAAACTTTAAATGCTTCAATTGACTGGGGTATTGTGGAGCGTTGGCATAAACGTTGTCGTTGGCTTTGCCTCAAAAACAAAGTAAGTAAGAATTGAAATCGCACGATCTCGTTGACCAACGTTGAACACTATCTAAAAAAATGCGTCGATCAGGAACGGAAAAATGAAAAAAAAAAAAAAACAATTCTAAAAGTCCCTTCAATTCTAAAAGATCTTTAATCATCTGTCGATCACCGCAAAAAGCGAGTTCGCTTAGTTTGAAAAGGCCCAATGATGCGCCTTCTGCAAAATTGTGCCACTCAGGAACAATAGTAAAAAAGATAGAAAGCTCCTAGACTTCTCGGCTTTTTTAAATGGCAAATTCAATAATTCGGCTTATTGACACAACCTAATATATTCCTCTATTCTGATAATGGATAATAGAAATAATTTCAGGTTTTTCAAAGACGAGCGACCTCAGAACCTTCTCAAACTCAGCTCTCGTAGAATGTCAAACTTTTCACGTGATGTAATTTAAAAATAATTCCCAAACTTTTTAACTCAGATTTGCACCGGGAAATCATACTCAGCTATCCGACGAACTAAACATTAAGTCATGGAAACCCGGCCTTAAGCTTAAATTTCACAATTTAGCACGCAGTTAAAATACAAGCTTTGAGAAACTTCAAAACATATTGACAACCGACAAACAATACTTAACCTAAGTTAAATCAAACTATGGTTTAAACTTTCTCTGTAAGATTGGTCCGTAAAGCAAATTATCTACATACCGTCGGATAAGATTTCCCTTCCTACAAGAAGCCTCCTGCGTTTGCATATTTATTGATGTGTCAAAACAATAATTACCTTACATTTGCTCAATTGATTTCATCAAAAGGATAGCAAACATAATATTTTTGCTGATTTTTGAATTTACTCGACTTATTTGAGTTATGAAGTTTGACTACTGTGCTTTAATTTCCAAAGGGGAACAATAAAGTATGAATTTTTTTATTTGTTGCACTTAAAATTTTTTAATTGTTCCTCTTTTTGCAATCCTTCCGAGTTGGAAGCAAATGGCAACACTAGAGTGAATTTTTAGCAAATCATGTGCGAGTACGTCGAATTTTCGGAGTTTTTCGGAAAAGGGAGCACTAATGAGAGGGTAAGAAATTTCTCCAAGTTACGAATTTAGGCCTTAGATAAATGTTTGGTACAGATTTGTTAACTGTCAAACCTGTCAAATCGCCCCGTTTGTTTCTGGAGCAGAGGTTTAAAGTTTAATTGTGACAGCTTTTGTTGTTCAACACGTACTTTTGCTCTTTGGACATTTTAGTCCCACTCTGAAATTTGACACAACCAACAAATTTAGGTGCAGAAAGCCTGACATGGCATTATTCTACCGAGTTAAGATCAGAGAGCGAATGTAGAATTGACAGCTGGTTAATATTTAACAGTATTATGTTGTTAACAGCTGTAAGGGTTGTAAAGAAACTTTTATCTTATTTTATCCTATCTTATAAACGGAACCCTTATAGGATCACTTCGTTGTCCGCCTGTCTGTCGGCATCCTTTTTCTCAGCAACGTGTGGAGATATGAAGTTTAAATAAATACCAAAATCCAATGACTGCAGTCGTTTAAAGCAATAATCAAGCTTCTAAATCGACGCAGTCAAAAGATACGACTGAGTGTGTCGCATATTTTGAAACCCGCAAAGGGGAATCAAAACCAATGGCTCCTTATCGTTGACCTAGAATCATGAAATTTCGCAAGGGAATCAAACTCCAAAGGGTACGATAGCCGATAGATACAGTTTAGAGCCCATTCAGTCACATTGACCATGAATCCGAAAATGGCAGTGTGACGTCTGCTGGGACTTTTGAAATTAACAACGGTCTACAACAGGGTGTAGTTATTTCGCCGATTTTATTTACGATCTTCACAAGTGATCTTGTAGGATCTCTCCGCCAATCCATAGCGTACGCAGATGACTTGATCGCGTACAGGTCAAGTCCGAAGATCGTGGTCATTGTACTATGAGTCTTTTGCAGCGTGACTTCGAATAGGTTCAGGGATATTGCGATGATTGAAAGTTGAAAATCAATTTTCAAAAGTGCGAGACCATTCTGTTCAGGACTCCGTTGTCTAGGGCTTCTAGAAATACTAGTAGGAAGTGGCGAATGTTCCCTATTGTTGGACAAAACGGACAGCCATTAGCGGATCGAAGTGTTGTCAGATACCTTGGGATCTGGCTAGATCAATATCTATATTTTAACAAACATATAGACACTGCTCTAGCCCGAGCCAAAGCGGCCTTTGCCTTGACAAAGAGGTTGTTTAACAGCAGTCAACTCGATGCCAAGGTTAAGATGATCTGCTACACAGCCCTTATTCGGCCTGTCCTTGCCTATGGCTGTCCCGTTTGCTTGGGAACAAGCTTAATGGAAAAGATACGGGTTTTCGAGAGACGATGTCTAAGGGCTTGTCTCCATTTATATAGAACTCCAGAGTCTGAGTACAAAAAATTGAAATGAGGTCCTGTACAACGGGGCCAACCTGATCAGAGTGGACAACTTTCTGATAAAACTCATTCGAGTTACATTGCAAGAGCAAAGACTTCGATCAACAACTTGATCTCCGGGGCTTTTTACCCCAATGATATGCACCACGAGACAGTGCGCCTCAACGGCCTTATTCCCCCTGAAGCATTTCTCTATCTCGATAGAAAGGATCTGGTTCAGGATAGATTAGCGGTACCGATAATCTTCCACGTTTGCCGAAAAGCTGTGGACGGGCGAGTCAACTACGAACAAGACGTCGCAAGTGGCTCACAAGTCTAGTTTAAGCTAAAATGAAAAGGTCCTTACACTAAGTTTTTTCGTCTTAGCTAATATTTTTCTAAGTTCTTAATTTACATTTATAATTCAAATTTAAATAAATATACAGACGTCGAAAGACATAATCTCGATTGTTAGGTTTAGCTTAGAGCACCCGTTATTTTATAAATAGTTAAGACAATTAAGCTAGATTTAAGCATTTTTGTTTAGCATGTAAATTTATGAATTGAAGAATAAAAAAATGCATTAAAATTGAAAAAAATTGACCATGAATCCGGGCCAGTATGTGAATATATTGGAAGAACTTGTTTTTTCAAGACTTGGTGAATTGGACTTATTCCCTATTTGATTCCAACGGAATGTAAACAATTGTTGTTGAATATTTTGGGGTGTTTTACAGGTTTTTGAAAGGAGCTCAATAAAAAAATTCAAAAAATCCGTCTTGAAATCCAAAAGGCAAGACAATGATCCGTTTTTCCTGTTCTATAAATGAAAGTCCTTCAAAAAGAGCAAGAACATTTGACATTGCATCAAACAATTTGATTGGTTTTTCTTTCCCTTGATTCCCAAAATGCTTTCCATTCAATTCATGGGGAGACAATCAAAAAGAGACAAAAAAAAAAAGGAAAAAGAAAACTGACTTGCGATAGACAATTTTTCCCTCATATCACAATTCCACTTACATGTAACAATACCTAAAGCCAACCAATGTGCCCAAGTGCATAAGAGTCCCACTCACGTCTGTCCCTCTTCAGTGCAATAGAGACTCGAACGGCCTCCTTGATTCGTAATAAGACTGCGGAATAATCTCGACCCAGTATGCGACTTTCCTCCTCGCCGGCGTCTAAGTCCATGTAACAATATATTGGCTCCATACTCGTACGCCATTCCTAGACGTACACATATGTTAATTTTTCGTTCTGTTTTACTTTTGTTTTCGTCTCTATTTGCAAGTCGGGTAAGGTGGCTGGGAGTGGGACTCCCTTCGCCTTATTTCAAGCCAGATGTGAGGCGATTGGATAAGCCAACAACGTGACGATGGATATACGAGCAGTAGGCGAATGCGAAAATCGTAAAAAACCAGAAGCATGACAACAAACTAAAAAGCGAAAAACCGAACGGGGAGAAAGGAGACACAAGCACAATGGAGCTAGGAGCAAATCTTTATAATCTCTCTGCTCTCTACAATGAAAGTGCCAATAGGCTCGAAAGGAATTCTAATTGTTGCAGATACAGAAGAGAAGTGGGAAGGCAGCTTTAGTCTGGCCGACATAGACAAAATCGGCGTTTAAGCTATCGAGAAAATGTAAGAGGTTTTCGGCAGCACACAGATTGACCCCTGAAGTTCATGAACTTGTTTCATTAAATGTTTTTAGTTTTGTGTTGTGTTGTGATGCCTGCACTTGTTATGAAAACTCTTCTTCAAGACGAGTAAACTTTTATAAACTGACGTCGGTTAAGGATAAGAGGATAAAGGGTTATTGTTCGCAAAACAAGTTTAAGCGCTTTCGCTTGAACCGAGTAATTGAAAACACTTTGACATCCTCAGTACTTTAAATAGTTGAAACCAAGTGGTTACTTTGAAGAGGAATTCAACAGCGTCTGCGGTGACAAGAACTTTTTGGAATCAAAGCGAAAGTACTTTCTTAAAAAAAAGGTCTTGCATTGAATTCCAGAAAGGCTCGTATTGAACATTACTTTTAGGCTTGATGACCAGCATTTCGAAATGAATAGAGATAAAATCGTTCTGTGCCGAGAATATTGAGGCTGATGGCGAAAAAAAATTCCGAGAATACCAACGTGGCAAAAATTTTAGCAACATCCAGTTGACTCCGAAATTGAATCAAAATGGCAGGCCTTATATTTTAAGGTTTGAAATTGAAAAAATTTTGCTCAAAAAATTAGCTTTTCAGGTGAAGCATTTCCCCTTGCGGTGCCTGCGTCATATTTGGGGCTTGAAAAATGCAGACCACAGTGATAAGGAAGGCAATGCATCGTGAACGTGTAACTGCTCGATGTGGTTTTTGAAGGGGTGACATGATTGGAAATGTTTCTTTTTGCCTGGATTTTGACAAACGATTTGCAGCCGAAAGAGTCGCGCTGGCTTTAGAGCACTACAGAACGGACGTCGCCGGCATGGTTTACACTTATCAGCGAAGACCTCCGACAAAGCGATAGTTTATGAAGTGGTTTGAGAGAAACTCAGGTGTATTTGGTTTCAATTCAATTCCGTTGGAAGGGTGCGGAATGGGTCGGAGAATTTGATACCAACTAATTAGCTTTCGCTTAATTCGCAGGTTTTTAATCGACATTAGTTTAATATGTACTTTGAAAGTTTGGAATATTTAGCTCAAGACCTACTACTTTGAAGTTCTTTAACGACAATAAATTTGCCAAACGGGAATCCAAATAAATCTCAAGAGATCGAGTACCGCCAGCATCAAGTATCAAGGATCAAAAAGACAATTGGCAACACTGTCAGAGAACAATCAGAAATCACGCCTCTGAATTGTTAAGTTTCATTCGGCCAGGGCAACTATCCCATGGCTTGATGAGTTGTTTATGATTCAGGTATCGTAGCAGGAATAACGTTTAAAATTTAACCTTTAGGTTATGAACAGAAGTCTCTAGTAAAAAAAAAAGACGTAAACGCTTTATATTCGCATTTAATGCTGAGCAAACGAAGACTACTTTTGCAGACTGTTAAAGGGCTACGATGATAAACAACGTCAGATAAGCAAATTTAAAGCCAAAAATATTGTAGACGAGGCGCAGTTCTATTGTGTTTTTCTGGAAAAAGTCGTTAAAAAACTTCAACATAAAAAAAAGAGGAGCAATTTTTGCAAAAACAAAAATGTCCGGTTCTTCCAATGGCCTTGGACAACTTCTTTCTCAGGAATCGATCGCAATTGTTGTCCACCGCGAAACCACTCACAAGTAGTCGTTGCTAGTTTTCATTTTGAGTCAGTCTACGCCATCAAATTGTTTGAATCACAAATCGAACAACTTTTACACAACAGTGGACGAACTTAATTTCATAATCATGAGTCTGAATCTTAAAAGGACCTGCGGTTTGAATGGCATTTCAACTATCTAAATAACAACAACTTCACTAGCTGTTGGGAAACTTCAAAGGTACTTCAGGTAGAAAAAAAGTAACTATAGTCCAATAAGTTCCTGGTTAAACATACAAAGATGTTGGAGGTAGTTATGAGTGAGCCAAACTTTTTCGAAAAAGAGAAAATACCGCGGAATCAGTTGCGTTCGTAAACTATAACGTACACTATAACGAAGTTGATAGACATTCAGAACGATTTCAACACTTCAAGCTCCATCCTGTCTGTCGAGAAACGATACTGCATCACAGTAGGACCGGCTTATTTAGATCTCCAACACAATTGGACAAACCTAGTTATAACATCTTCAAAAAGATAAGACTTTTATGGAATTTTTTGGCATTCACTTAGACAATTTTTTGTATTCCAATGGACAAGTTATATCGCCCAAAAAACTATCCAAGATCCGATAAGAAGGTCATTTGCAACCAAGGAACATTAGTCCATCGTATACATATATAAAAACTTGTCCGATGTCTGGAAAAACAGTTTTATCCGACCATTCTATCAGATACAATCTCTTGCAACTATCGAGGCATATCACTGCTTAACACTGGTTACACGACGCCAGCTTTAAAATGGATACTCAACATCCATGACAGCATACATCGCTCTGAACTATTTACACCAAATTTAGAATCATAAGAAAACTGATCCGGTTATGTAGCACAACGCTTAAAAAGACGCAATATACTGGGATGTGAAGTTCGAACCACGGATCTCCGAAATATTTCCAACTTTCACCAAATTCCGACAACAAGAAGCGCTATCATGTGATTCCTTCAACCATATTCTTATACAGATACTGCGAAGGTCAGATACCCACATAGCAGAAAAGAGGAGTTTATCTATCTCTGTTCAAGTATCAAATCCGCAAACGACAACTTGATGGAGATTCAATGAAGAACTAGGATCAATCTTTCGATAAAATCATGCTCTTCAGCACAATTTTAGTATATTGCCAGTTTTTCTATATGGAGCCGAATGTTGGACTTATCGTCCAGTAAGACAACTGAACTTGTTTCAGAAAACTTCTAAACGAAACACTCCGCAAGGTGGGCGTTGGTAGAAGCACATTCAACCGCGAACTGTACGAGCTGCACAATGATATTAATTCATAATTGGTCTGCTACATCGACTGAGTGGAGTAAAAGTAAAAACTGAGCCTCTAGTTTAAAGATCAGTCAATGGCGCATGCAAAGAACCTCAGTCCAACCAACTAGAAGCAAAGTTTCCTTACGGTCAACGGTAGAAAATATCGCTAGCCGAGGCTCAGATACTTTAGGGAAGCAGGTCGAGATTAGATCCTCTACGGATCGATTAAGTAAAGCATTCGATAAGCGGCGCAAAAGATCGAGTTTAGATCCTCTACGGATCGAAGTAAGTAAGGCATTTGATAAGCGGCGCAAAAGATTGGCTATAAGAGTTCATTATTTTTTGTTTTCCTAAAGTTCAGGACTAGATCCCAAAAATGATGGAAAAACTATTTTTTGTAACAAAAAAAAAAAAAAAAACAAACGAAAGTGAAACTTAAAACTTATTTGTAACCATTACATGTATGTATGTATGTATGTCAATTTCAAAACCTTCCCTTAAAAATAAACTTTCAACTTTGCGCATGTAAGCAAAAGTAAAGAAATTAATATTTCAACTTTCAAGGTAAATGTCGTCCAGGTGGAGGCAATTTGTTTTGGTTTTGCAAGCAAAATGACGTCGTTTAAAGGAAAAAAAAAACCAGTGGAATGGAGAAGCAGTCGTAGCCATACTCGTTGTTGCGGATAGCAAAGGAAGACTAATTTACCGGCAAATGGAAGCTTGGTCGATAATTTTATTTGTTTTATTCGTTTTGACTTTATTGCCATGCTTTGTTTAGAGAATTGTTTTATTTTTCTCTGATTCTTGTTTGCGGAAAAGAATTAAAGTTCAAACCAAAGTTGAAAGTCTTTATTGCGCATTTGAGGGAACAATTGGGACGCTTGCGATGTGCGGAGGCTTACGATAATTTTTTGCAAAAAAAAGTTATCGCAGAAATGTTTGCGACAGCCCCGAAATCACATTAATGACTTGAGTTTGGTTAATTCAATTGTGATTATCGTTGTAGCTTGATGTGCCCTTAAGTAGATGACGTTCAACCTTACAAAATTGTTTTATGTGAAAAAGTTATGCTATATTTTATCCCACTAGAACAGAACAGGTTTTGGGCATAAGTTACCGGTACCCCATAAATGCAGAAGGATAAGATGATTTAAGATTTAAAACTTGAGCAGTGTAATTTGTAAACAGATCGATTGTAGGCTTAGATCCTGGCCTTAAACAGGCGGCTGATGTGATTGGCGACGAAAATAAAATATCTAAGTTCAAACTAAGTGAGTATTTTCGTCCGCAACCATTAGAGCCCCTGTAATAGACCGTGTGGCAGTTCTTGTCAACTCTGTTTAAAGCCAGGACCTTAGCCTATAACCGATCTGGTTACAAATTTCGGATAAAGAACAGGAGTCTCTAATTCATACTCACTACATATTTATCCAATTTCAAGCTATCCATGATAGAACTAAGCTTTGACTTGTACAGAATGATAATTGAATGAAATTGAAGTCCATAATCGTGCACCCAATTTTGCATGTTTTAAAACCGTAGGGGTAAATAAATAAACTTATTAGGACCTATCCCTACTAGACCGCAATGGTCTCGGTCCTGCTATATCACGTACATGAAGGATCTTAATATTAGCTTTCGGTGACCCTTGTTATTACTGGTCCATTTTTTTAGGTAATGTGTAAAGGAGAAGTTTTAACGTTCTCCGAAACGTGAATTGGATGAAAGGGATCCAAACAGAAGGTTCTGAGAACATTGACTATATGCCTGGTCTCACGAACATGGGATTGAAGAGCATGCCCATAAACGAAATGGCTACACACAAATGGGAATGAAAGTTATTTTGACTGGTAGAGGAACAGTGAAAGCTGAAACGAAACATTTGTTTTTTAGCAGCGACAAGAATGCTTCTTGCACCCGCTGCTTTATTTTTTTTTTTTTTTTTCAGCTGAAAATGAAAAGCTTACAACAAATAAGGAAAGAAAAAAGAGAATGGATTCAGTCCTGAAGACACCAAACAAAATTCATGTAACGTGTTGCATTCACCAGAAAAGGTCATTCCTTCATCGCGGCAATTGCAAAATGAGAATTCACCTCGGAATCGGTGTGGTTTGGAAACGAAACATTAATGCCCAGGCAGAAATTCATCTTTTGAAGATTTTCAGTGCAATCAATCTTTGTTTTAACTTGCTTAACTTGCTTTAACTTCCACCATGATGCGATCCTGAAACCCTCCAATTGTTCCAATTGAAAAGATGGTGTTTAACCAGCTCGCCCGACTGGCCGCTTAAGCCTCTATCGGTTTTATAGTGAGTGGACTAAGCCTTATACTGTCGTACATGCTCAGAGAAGAATGCAGTACATGATCAGGCCAGTATGGATGTCGTGCGACTCACTTAGTGCCGATAGTTGACATGTACCTTGAACCATCCGAGTCAATAATTTTATGGTGAGCGCCCATAAGCGTTTTGACAAAGGATTGAATTCTATAAGTTTCCAATTCTGATCCCTGTTTAGCAAGTTCATCTGCCGTCTCGTATAACCCGGTGACCTGGCACCACACAGAGGTTTCCCATATTGACCGCTGATATAATGTTTAGTTGTTTGCACATCTTGCAGCACCTTGCAGCCGCCTTACTGCCAACGTAGATGGTTATGACCTTGTCATACAGTATATCTATTTTTTGGCGCGGTTTCTTAAACGGCACCACTGGTATGCGTAGATATCCTTGCAGCGCATAAGTATTTCAGTTGCTTTTTTTCTCTTGCGATCAACTGTTGCTCTATTGTTTCGCACAAAAATGCTTTCAAAAAAAGATCATTTCTGAGAACTAAAAGAAAAGGTCGAGATTTTGTATCATATTCGAACGAAAGAAGACAATTTTCAAATACGTTAAACATTGTTGACGTCAGAACTGACCAAAATGGAAAAATGTCTCTACAGCTTAAATGAAAAATTGAAGAATTTGGATTGCGAGATGATTCTGGGCTGATTTGGAAACTTTTGCCAGAAAAAGCGTACGTATCATTTTTGGAAAAAACTTCTCCAGGCGTTTGACAGAGTAGCAGCGAATCACATTCCTGTATTGTGCAAATTCTAAGGAAACACTCTGCTTTAAGAGTTTCAACTGCCCGACTGATAACTAAAATTCCAAAACAACTTTTAATGACTTCTTTTATTTTTAAGAATTGGCCATCATATGTATTGCAGGTCAAATCAAGGGTTATGTTTAGGTTGAAGTATCGCTCCAAAATCAAGGGTTGCCAACGAAGGCGCTAATTCTTATAGACAACGCTCCATCTCATCCAAGTGAATTGGAATTAAGAACGCATGATGCGGCCGAATGTGACTCCCCCTCATACAACCGATATACGAGAATGCCTTTAAAATTACAAAAACGTACTATAGAAATAGTCTTTTAGTTTCTATAGCGGCTTTGCAGTCTAATTGGCTTGACTTCGTGAAGAGCTTAACAATGTATTTTTTTTTTGGAAGCCGCTTGGAATAAAGTAAGCAACAGCGACACCAGCTAAATTACATATCACGAAAATATTTTGAAAGTTGTGAGAAACGAAGAAGACCCCGAAGATGGAGTTCCATTAATCGTCCTGAAAAAAAGCGAAAATCAAATTTTTCATGGAATGTTGATCTGCTTTGGAGCATGAATCCTCTGGTAAGTGTCTTCAGACGCACATAGATAGAGGAATTTGTTCTTAATTATGATCAATGTAAGGTTGAATGCACAATGAATGCACGAATGAAGATCAAATTTGAAGATGGCACTACTGAGAACGATGATTTTGAACAGGAGTATGGTCATGACTCTGCTATTGGAGCCCTTGTCAATAGCGAGGCAATGGAATGTACTGAAGATAAGAGAGTCGGTCAAGATGACGTAAATGTACTTAAGCGCCTTAGGGATAATATTATTGATAATTTCATACATAATATTATAATAAAGGGTTTTCAAATGGGGACTTGACAACTTTGAATTTATTTTTTGAACGCACCCTTTCACTAATCATGGAACTGTCATTGTGAAATAATTCAATGAACTCACCATTTTCATCATGGTAAATTTCACGAACGAGCAACTTCTGCAAATTATAAAAATTTTCTACCGAAATTCGGAGTCGGTGACCGCAACTTTAAGAGCGTTACCTTCAATTTTCCAATTTGCTTAAGTAGTCAGGCAATAACAAGTTTAGTGCAAAAATTTGAGTCTACATATTCGTTGAATGATGTTACCGTGTCAGTGAGACAATGCGTTGTTCGAAGCGTCGAAAATATCGATGCCGTTCAGCAAAGGATCCATATGAGTCAATTCCACGGCGTTCCCAAGAATTCGTCATCGCTCAGACCACATTATGGCGTATTTTGCGTAAGGATCTTGGTTTACCCCCATACAAGATTAAGTTGCCTCAAGAATTGAAGCGTCGTACGTTTTCCGATTAGGCTCTGGAGAAGATGCGCAAAAATGATGAATTTCATCGCAAAATCATCTTCGGTGACGAAGCTCATTTTTGGCTCAATGGGTTCGTCGTTATTGATCGAATCAAAATCCACATTTGCTTCATGAATCACAACTTCATCCAAATTTTTATTTTTTTTTTTGCGTACTCCAATCTTTTTAATTTGTTATTTGAGCTTATGACCGCCTTTTTCCTCGCCGTTGGGTACAATTATATTTTTCCATGACTTCAGCTCAATCGGCAGGGACAGCGCTCTATTTTAGATTTTCCGCAACACTCCGCACTATATTCCTTTGCGTTCGATCATCTAGTTTTTTGGTTGTCCAGTTATTAGCCTGCTATCGCAATTACCCCTGTCATTATTGATTTCTATGATAGTTTGAACTGTAGCCTTTGAACATAAACTTTCCCCAATTTTCGCCATCGGCTTGCCTTCGTTTTAAATTTTATCACGATTCTTCGCTTTTCGGTTGTGATTACTTTTCGAACAAACATTTTATGCTTAAAATTGTTCTTCCTTTTTTCCATCCTTGTGCACAACTCAAATACGAATAATCCTTCAGCTGCGACAACGATGTTCTCGAACTGTTTCTCGATCGTATGTAGACTTTTGCATCTTTCCTAGATCTTTTATCTGTATCTTTTGAATTGTTCTTCCTTAATTAGCAAATGTTACTATTTAATGTTATTATTGTATACAGTATAGAATAACGTGCATAAAATAAAATCAATTTCCCTTATTTGAAGAGAATAATCAAGAGATTCAGCATTGTCTGTAGACTTTTGTGACATAGTGTATATAAACAGCCCGGAATGGTGTTAATGAGAAGGTCCTGAATTTTGACATTCGGAAACGTGAACAACTCGGAAAGAAGAACTATCTTGGCTTTAGTTGCTTCACGTTATCGTGAGTACACTGTATTATACACCCTCACAGGCAACTCTAAATCAAATAGAATCCTTAATAAAAAGAAGCAACCTTCGGGATTCACTTTAAGGAGACGTATTTCTAAAACAAAAACATTTTCCAATTTACATCTGTTCGAGAATAGGTAGAATCTGTAAGCAAAGGTACGCATATGCTTAGGGCGTTGTTACAGTTTTAAAATTCGCCTGTTTAGCAATTTAATTCATGGAGAGGATGTTTTCTTCAAATTAATCCACATAAATTGCTACGAATCGCTTCCAATTGTAGCCAAGTACAAGCCAGTAGGCATGAGTTTTTATTCTTGTGGCGAAACAAAAA
The DNA here is from genome assembly GCA_963555765.1 of Orthonevra nobilis. Classification (NCBI taxonomy): domain Eukaryota; kingdom Metazoa; phylum Arthropoda; class Insecta; order Diptera; family Syrphidae; genus Orthonevra; species Orthonevra nobilis. The sequence goes on along the minus strand of OY743226.1, from coordinate 11,759,517 downwards.
AAAACTCTATTCTCTTTCTCTGAAAAAAGGACTTCTAAAATATTTACCCATCGGAATTGCAGCAGCTGTTGTGCAAGAAGAAACACGGGTCGCCTGTGTGGGGTGGATTATGCAGGGTAGTTGAAAGCATATCGAGAGTAAGGGTATGAAAAACAAATTCCAATATCCTAATCAAACATCTGCATAGCCAAATATGGAAGAAAACAGCAATTTTTCTTGGTATTTTATAAATCTTTTGCGACAACTATGATTGCGGTGTGCCTATTCATACACAAAGGATTCATGACAAATTGCCACTGGAAGCCAAACTAGTGACTCATCTGTTTACTAGCACAAGATTGACGCACACCCAGGACACTATTTATTGCCATTTAAATAAAAAAAATGCATTTGAAGGAGAGTGGAAGGAACTCCAACTTACCTTTGAGCCCGTTGTTGTTTTTTTTTTGTTTGTATCCCTTTTTTAAGTGTGAATTTAATCCTTTGGTATTCTGCTTCCTGTGTAGATTTTTTTTTTTTTAATAGTAATCGCGCAACTTTCTCCAAAGCAAATCAAGTAGTCCAAAAATAAATATAAATACGACGACCACGACGACGACGACAACGATGATGACAAAAACAGGAAGAGAGGCGAAGAAGTATCATTCAAAGAACCAAAAAGGGAAGCTTTGTCCTTGTCGCTCAACCGAAAGCCACCGCGCCACCAAGGGAACCGAACCAATGACTCTGATGTCGTGTTGACAATATTTTCACAGAATAATATAATTTAATTGTTTTTCTATTAATTTTTCCTTTACATTCTTTCCGAGATTATTTGCACTTTTATTCGAGGGGACTGCGAGCAAATGAAATTTTCACTCATTTCCAATTCGATCTTGGGGCACACACACCTTTTTTTTCACACAACACGACAACGACGACGGGCAGCCAGCAGGCAGCAGGCAATTTTCTTTTCGCAGACTCTTGAGGCAAAAATGCATTTAAATTCTTTTCGTGGTTGTTCGCGAATTTTCCGGTTAAATTAAATCGGGTTTTTTTGGATTCGAATAGAGACTCGTTTCGGATCGTGTGGAGTTTTCTTTATTTTTTGAAAATCTCTGCGTTGAAGCTATTGTGACACACTTCTTTGGGTTTTCTTTTTTTCTTTGCTTTTTTTCTTGTCGGATCGGATGGATGGATAAATGAAAAACCTCTTAACGGGAAGCCGTCATTTTGAAAAGTCTTCACTCTATGCCAAGATGCGCATATATTGGTCTCGCTTGCTACCAGTTTGCCGAATATGCTTGCAAAGGAGGAGCAGTTTATTCGTGTCGATGAAATTTTTATGAATCGGAATGGTTAGTGCGGCGAATTTGTGATATGCATACGAAAAACTAGATGGCGCAGCGAATTAAATCGAAATACGTAATAATTATAGGGTGTTGCACTTGTTAAAGTACCTAGAAAATAAAAATATATTATCCATCTACCAATCTGGGTTCAGGAAAAATTACTCTTGTGAAGCAGCGGTAAACTACGTAATTAATGAATGGAAAAACGAAGGGAACAAGAAAAAAACAATGGCACTCTTCCTGGACTTCAAAAGGGCGTTTGAAACAATTGATCGGAATATATTATTAAATAAATTGTCGATGTATGGTATAAGAGATAAGGAGCATAAATGGTTTGAGTCATTTTTATCAAATAGATCGCAAAGGACAAAAGTCAATGATCGAGTGTCAAATATGACAGAAGTGGATATTGGGGTTCCACAGGAATCAATTCTCGGGGCGCTTCTATTTATAATTTACATTAATGATATGCCGGCCATAATAAATGAATGCAAAGTTGTACTTTATGCCGACGACACATTGGTTTATTCGGAAGGAACGAATGCTGATGAATGCAAAGCGAAGCTACTGAATGATATCCAGAGAATAACGGAATGGCTGAAAATGAACAAGCTGAAATTGAATGAGAGCAAAACCAAGTTAATGGAGATAAATATAAATAACGAAACATTAATAGAAATAAATAATAATAAAATAGAAAATGTAAGTCAAATTAAGTACCTGGGAGTAATTATTGACAAAAATATGAAGTTCACAGAACACGTCGACTACATATGTAAAAAGATTGGTAAAAAGATTGTTTTTTTTTAAAAGGATACGGAGAAAAATGGATTATATTACAGCGATAATAGTATATAATGCTATTATAAAGCCGCATTTCGATTATTGCTCAACTATTCTATTCTCATGTTGCAATCAGAGCCAGGTTGAGAGACTCCAAAAGCTGCAGAACAAAGCTATGAGGAGTATACTGAGATGCAACAGATTCACACCGATAAGACACATGCTAGACGCGCTCAAATGGTTAAGTGTAAGAGAAAGGTTAGAACTTAACACACTGATTGCTGTGTATAAGATGAAGCAGGGCAGCGTACCAAGCTACTTAACGAGTGGAATGAGACGGGTGGGAGAAGCACAGCCATACCAGTTGCGTAACATTAACGACTTCAGAGTCAATCGTCAGACCTCAACAGCCGCAGGAAACACGCTTATGCACAAGGGAGTGATTTTATTCAATAACTTACCAATTGAAGTAAAAAATGAAAGTAATTTTAGATTATTCAAAATTAAATGTATTAATTTTGTTAAACGAAATATTTGAATTTAACTGTAAATATAAAATATAAGACTGAATTATTCAATAATAATATTAATAGGCTATGATACTAAATTTCAAAAATTTTTTGTAAAGTATTTTTTATACTAATAAATGAATTACTACTACTACTACTACTACTTAAATTGTTTTTATAAATGGTTAAAATATTAAATAGTTGACTCTACAACAATAATACAAAGCGATTTAAAACTTTTAATAATAAGATTCTTAATTTCTGTTCTTTATCTTAAGAGAACAACAAACACAATTTAATAGTTCCGCTGTCACAGGAGGACTGGTCGATAAGTCAATAGCTTTGAAATTAAAAGCAGAGTGTTTTTTTTTAGTGCAATTTTTATTAACTTTATTGCATGAAGATTACTTAATTGCTAGGGAAAATAGCTTAAAACTAGCTTAAATAACATGGTGTTTATATTTATCTTACTGGCCAATTACAGGCGCTCTAAAACTTACATACTCTTTAGTTCCTTAACAATGCTAACTATAGACTAAGAAAATTGAGTTTTAAAAACTTAGTAAAAATGTGTTAAGTTTTTATATAAAACTATTATTATTAACTAAAAATAACCTATAATAACTTAAATCTACCTGAAATACTTAAATAACACACACACATGTATTGTCATGCTGGGTACATGCAATACATGCGCACATATATCAACATATATAAAATATATGTATATGTGGATGTCCCCTTCTTGCACATACACTATACTAAACTTAAAATAAGGACCTTAACCTAATTGAGTCAGCCACTACTCTTACGACAACAAAAAACAAAATTATTTAACATAGAGACGGCGGCCAACTTTGCCCTTGTGGGCTACTCATCGATTGGAGGATGCGACGAAAGAGTTCCTTCCCTGTGCTCTGTCATCCACCAGAATTGTCATTGCTGGCGTACTACTTCTATCCTATCCTATCGCGGTCTGAAACCGCCCTACTGAACCGAAGACTCTCCGCGGAACTGTTGGCGACGTCTCGTTCGTAGCTGAGTCGCTTTTCCACAGCTCTTCGGGCAATGTGGACGATTAGCGGTACCGCTAATCTATTCTGGATCAGACCTATCGGGTCTAGATAGAGGAAGGCCTCTGGGGGGGCAAAGCCGTCAAGGCGCACACTTTCGTGATACAGGTCATTTGGGTAGAAAGCCCCGGAGATCAGATTGTTGACCGAGTTCATTGCTCTTGCAACGTGATTTCGTTATTTCGTGTCAGCTTTATAATAAAATTATCCAATCCTATAATGTCTGCCCTATTGTATAGGACGTCGTTGGGATAGAATTTTCTGTACTCAGACTCTGGAGTTCTGTATAAGCGTAAGCAAGTCCTTAGACATTGCCTTTCAAACCTTTTTGCTGAAATACAGATACTACAGATACCAGACAACGGCGATCTAAACAATATAGTTTCGCATTTCCGAAAGTTCATCTTTAATTTCTAATGCCTTCGATCTTCGGACCTGATCTGTACGTAGTTAAGTCGTCTACGCTAATGCATGGGGAAGGGATCTTACAAGATGACTGGTGAATATATTGAAGAGGATCGGCGGGATGGCAGCGCCTTGTTGCAGACCATTTATTAATTTAAATAACCCATTAGAAGTTACATTGTCATTTTTCACAATGAACTGTCTATTGACTAGCATACAAGCATGTACAACAGTGATTTGTTGATGCTAAGACTACTCAACTTGTAAAAGAGTCCTTCTAACCATACGGTATCGAAAGCCTGAAATCGAATTGATTATCCGGAATAATATTTTTGTCCTCAATAAAATTAAGCAGGGCTTAATGTACCACTTTCTCAAAAGCCTTATCTACTGATGTTCGGGAGAAGACTTATGGACCGGAGATTTTCCGGATTGGAGATATCCTTGCCCCGTTTAGGGATGGATTGCACAACCGCCGTCTTCCAATGTGTTGGATATTATGCATTACTCAGCGCATTATTAAAGAGGATGGTGTAAATATTTATCGCTTCTGATGGAAGATGTTGAAGCACAATGTTCGATATTCCGTCGATTCCCATTGATTTTTTCTTCTTCAGTGATTCGAAGATGCCTCAGAGATCAGCCTTTGATATAAATATGGGATTTGTCGTTTCTAAGAGGTAAATAAATTCAATATAAATTAAAACACTTCTACCTTATGTTAATGTCTATGATATAAGCTTAATATAAAAGAAAATACTCTGCTATGAATGTTATTATTTCGGGCACATGCATACCACTGCCAGCTCGGATGAAGAGCAATCATGAAGTCCAATTTTCGACAATTTTATCGAGCTACTGAGGCGGTATATAAGCAATAAAACGGTGAATCGTCCAACGTCTCTGGTTTATCGGCAAAGACTATTGACTTCACATTCCCTTTAAGAAAGTTATCTAAAGGTGTGAAATCAAAGGATCGTGGAGGCCAGTTCACAGGTCAATAACGCGAAATTATGTGCTCAGCAAATGTTTCCCGCAAAAAATTGATGGTTTCCTGACATGTTGCGCCATCTTGTTGAAACAAAAGCTCTGTCACGTTAATGCGTTTTTAAAGCGCTCTCCATTGATTAAGAACTATCGGCTAATGACTCCATCAGCCTTATTGCAAACCAAACAGTGATTTTTAATGTTTGAAAAGGCGTCTCAATAAAGGCTTCTGGGTTTTCTTCACTTAAAAGTCGGCAATTTTGTTTGTCCATTTAACTTAAATTTTTTAAATGTTTTCGGCCCATTCACCGAAAGCGCAGTTTTAATTCTTACGCAAGCTGGAACTTATAAGTTTTGAAGCCAAGATCATACCGTAATACCTCTAATTGCTATGCATGATTGCGAATCGACTCATTCGGATTCTCCTCAACACTGCACTCTACATGGGCAATAACTTCTTCTGTTCGCATTGTTTTTCGTATTTGAGGATGTATACTATTCAATACAGTGTACGTGGTACGAAAACGATTCGTTGTGTTCCGAATAACTTGCTCAGATGGACAATCATGTCGACCGTAAAATAACGTAGCACATCATTAAATCTATTTATCGTAAAATGACAAAAAGTTTTAATCACACATCAACATTCAACTGTTAAATAAACAATCTGTAGAAACAGTGTTGTTTCCAACTGTTTCATCCTTTCAAAATATGTGATTTTTTAAACTCTGCAAGATTGGCATGTGTTGCATTTCGTTTTCTTTTCATAAGAAAAAGTGCACATATCTAAAGAAAAGGGTTAATTAGAAAGCAATTCATATTGCAATTTAGTTATTTTCTGTGTTGCTACTGCGTACATACCCAAATGGTCATGCATGATTCGAATGACAGAAGAATTTGAAATTACCAAAAACTCAGCTATCTCACGGGCCTTGACCCAGTGATCGTTCAGCACAATATCGTGGATGGATTTCATTAACCATTTCCTTCACTTGCCGTGGCCGAAAGTGAAAGTTCTTTCTCGTTTCAACGTATTAGTCCCAATGAGGTTCTGAGTGCCATCAGATCGGTTAAATCCAATGCCTTAGGTCCTGATGGTATACCACCTAAATTTGTAAAACTTATCCTGCCCATTGTGCTAGAATACTTGCTTCATATATTCAACGCTTGTATTTATAGAAGCGAATTTCCCGAAACGTGGAAAATTGCTAAAATTATACCAGTTATACAAGTTCCCAGTTCCTTCCGCCCCTTCCGTATACAGGCCGATTAGCATTTTATCTTTCTTATGTAAAGTATTTGAAAAGATAATACACGACCAAATTCAAAACTATTTTAATGCTAATAATTTACTGTCCAAATGGCAATCTGGTTTCCGACGTAATCATAGTTGCGAATCTGCTGCAATGAAAGTTACCTCTGATATCCGCTTTGCTCTCGATTCAGACAAGTTTTGCGTCATGGTTCTTTCTGATTTCTCAAAGGCATTTGATAGCATAAACAGCACAAACTTACTTTCAAAACTTAAGAGACTGTATAATTTCTTGAGCACGTCACTAAGGCTTATGTGTAGTTATTTGAAAGATCGGGTGCAACGTGTGAAAACTGAGCTAGGTATCTCGGATCCTCTAGTCACCAATATGGGTATACCACACGGGTCTGTCTTGGGTCCTTTGTTATTCTCGCTGTTTATTAACGATCTTCCCGAAGTCGTTTGCAATTGCCGCATCCACTTGTACGCTGATGATGTCCTGCTTTACATTTTTCGCGAAACCGGGTTGATGGATGACTGCATAGTGAGGTTAAATGAGGACTTGAGTCATATACTTGCCTGGTTGCGATATAACGGCCTAAATCTTAACCCTGCTAAGTCACTTGCGATGTTATGCTCTAGAATTGAACTCAACTCTTCTCATTTTCCCCCTATTGTTCTGTATAATGAAGCTATTGTACACGTAAAAGAAGTAAAATACCTTGGATACAGAATCAATAGTAAACTTAGCTGCTGTAGTGCAATCTCCGATTCTGTCAGAAAAATTTATTTCGGACTTCGTTCGTTAAGATCTTCTGCAGGCACGTTGTCACCCAGTATGAGGAAACTCATAGTAAAATCACTAATTATATCGTATTTCTCTTTCAATAGTTCCGTGTATCGAGATCTCGACAGTGAGTGCAAACGCAATCTTAACGTGGCTTTCAACGACTGCATTCGCTTTATTCACTCTTTTCCTCGGTTCTCCAGTGTGGCACATTTGCAATATTCCGTCTTCAGTATGGGACTCGATGAATACTTGAAGTTTAGGTCAATTCTGAAACTCCATAAAATCATCTACAACAGGTGTCCTAGTTTCGCCCACTCGAACAGGGGATTGATGTTAATATTGCCCCGTTTTTCACACAATATTGCAGAACGGTCATTTAATGTATCCGCAATTTCGCCCGTGGTGATGTCAATTGGATGCTCTTGGCACTCGAATGGAACGAATCACTTGTGACAAATCTGTTGCTATCACGATCTCATGACATAAATATTTCAAGACCATCCCTGTTCGAACTAAACTTATTAAGCCCGATTCACAACGTCGCTTTGACTGCGTCGCGTTGACGACTCTTACGCGACTCGCTTCAGGCGTTTTGACATTTTTGACAGTCAGCTGTTTGCGAAAATACCAAAACAAATATCTTTATAAATTCGTAGTTCAGGTCACAAGTCGCAAAGGCTTTTGAGGTTACAAAAAGTATCAATTAAAATTATTCCAGAAACGAAATTGAATTTTTTAATAATTAATATTTTAAAAGATAAAAATGAGCCGCCGTTTTTTTTGTCATGTTGATCATGAACTCTTCGTTAACATTATACGAAGCCTCCATGACTTTTATGTTATCCAGGAACTTGGAGAAATCCAAATCGCTCTTCCTCTTCATTGCCTTCACTTTTCGGCGCTTTGCTACGTGGCTCTTACGAGCCATTACGGTCGTGTCAACTCAACGCGACGCAGTCAAAGCGTGTATGTGAATGGAAACACACATTTCCTATGTTTAACCAAATGCGTTACTTCGAATCTGTCAACGTAACGCAGTCAAAGCGACATTGTGAACGCGCATTTAACAACTGCGTTGCTTCGAATCTGTCAAAGTGTCAGTGTCAGACCAACGCTGCGCAATATTTGTGGTTTGAAGTTGAAAGGGTAGGGCAAAGATAGATTTGGTAGCCATTACTTAAATTCTGGCCCATTCACATTATGATAATACGTTTGGCCTACTATGTATTTTGTTGCAAAAACTTAAAAACTTATCAGGGTACACTACTTGGATTGTGAATCTGGTTTCATGGTCGACTGATTCAGTGAACAATCCGATAATACCCTTCCGTCAAGGAAACGCCAGATCTGCAGAAAATATCGCCGTTTTGCGTGAGAGTGCGCAGGAGCAGGAGTATCTGAGGCAGTCAATTCCACACAGTGCACAAGAACTCGGCCTTTCGCAGAACATTGCCGGGCTAATTTTACGTCATGATTTGGGCCATTTTTCCAAACACACTAGCATCGCTCGCCCTTCCAAATAAATAAAGAATTCCCGGGATATCTCACTTAAAGTTTGATTTATTCAAATTTAAAGATAGAACACGCTTAATGGAAACACCAGTTGATTAGACCAAGTTTATTGCCATGTCTAATAGCATCATCTTTAAACGGTATTTTTGGTCTTCCCTTTTTCGTGAGCATTAGCACTACTGTGGTCAATATGTGCAAGACATCTAAGTCTTTCAATTTTTGACTTTTGGATAAGATCCACATCAATGTGCAGCTCGAAATGTTTTTTCTCTTACAGCCTGTTCTGCTTGGAGTAGCATTAAATATTCGGCTACATTTAAAGGAAGTGGGAATATGAGTATTTTGTAATGCACGATTTTCGTTCTTAAGTTGCTAGTTTTGATCCTCATTGATTTGACGAGCCGAACAGGATAAGTCAGATCTCCGCCAAAATTTCGTCTTTGGAGTAAATATTCGTCCCGAAATAGATTAACTCATTGATCGTGATTTTTTGTCCAAGACGGTATTCCTCGTTTATTTTAGGGACCATCAACTACTTTGGCCTCTTTTTCAACGCCGTGCAGGCGGACGACAGCAGAGTGCGAGCGGTGATATCAATATTTTCTGCCGTTCCAAAAGAGTTAAACTAACAATAAAACAAAAACAAAAATACATCACATGAATCGATGAGTTATAAAAAATATATTTCAACAGCTTTGTTATTCGAGGGTTACAAAGTTGACTTTACAATTTATTTTGGATGAGTTAAGCCGGTGATTAAATTGAACATCCATTTCGGTTGATCCTTTGGTGCCATGTGTCCAGCATTGCGAACCAAGACCTCAATCAAATTGCCTGCTGTTTTTTTGTAGCCCGCAATCTCGTGATCCACCATCCAGATCTGTCTCTTAGCCATTTTATACTCGGCAGCTTTTTTGAACTTCAAATGCTGCAAGTAGTTCAAGGTTAGTGGATAGGCCACTATTATATCAAGCTGCCCGTTGTAAATGCAAACAGTATAATCATCCAACAATTCAGCTACCCATTGAGCAACACTGTCCATGACATCTTCCTTCAGAAATTTTTCCACTTTGTTCTCACCATCCAAGTCGTGAAATGTTTTATTACCCACATGAATCGCGCGACGAGTTAGCGAAGACTGAAGGAACTCCCCCATCACTTTGTCACCATCATCAGGTTTGGTTTTTAAATAGTTGAAGTATGTATCGTAACCAGTTAAATTGCGGAACAAAGATCCATTGGGCGACTCATCCATATTTATCAAGCTGTCGAACACATCAAAGGCGCAGTCCATTTTGTTTGCATTGATACAGTCGATACCCTTCTGCTCTTCCTCCTGGAATGCATCACGACCATTCAAGTCAATCAGACCCAATTGGTAAAGGTAGTCGCCATAGTTCATTTGGTGTTGTGGATCGGTCAATCCATTTCCAATAGCGACACCTCTCAGAGGAATAAACGCTTTATTGCGAGCCGAATTCTTCGCTTTATGCATGTAGTAGGCCAACGCAGGCACATACTTTCCAGCATATGACTCCCCAGTTATCCAGAAGTCTTTGCTTGCCGAAAAATCGAATAGAAGATACAGTTGCTGCATAGCCTCGTACAAATTGTGGCCAACTTGCCGCTCGTTGCGAGAATAGCCGGCGTCGTCATCGGTAAAACTAAAGCCGGTGCCAACGGGGTTATCGATGTAAATTAAATTGTGATTTTTGCTCCACGTATAGTTCCTCTTGACGAGTTTTTCTTTTTCGAATTCAAACGGCCCATTTTCTGTGAAAAGTCCGAATAGTGAAGACGCACCAGGACCACCTTGAAGCCATAGCACAACAGGAGCATAGTGTGCATTCTCAGTAGCCGGGAAGAACCAAAAGAACATATTGGAATTGTGTTGCTTATCGACTGTAAGATAGCCGGCATAGCTCTCAACCTTGTGAAATTGAGTTCCAACGACTTTGGCTTTCTCGCGAGCTAACGTGATATTGTTTTGTTCTATCAAAGGGGTCAAAAAGAGAGGCTCTCCAGGGTCTCCACTGTCTTGATAATGATCGTAGCGTGGATAAGGATTGATGAAGAATTTGCGGCTTGTCTTGGCTGCCGAAATAAAACATGACAGCTGAAGAAGCACCAACAATGTCGCTACAAATATAGACCGAGTCGCCTGTACGCCCATTTCTGCAACGGAAATTGTACGAATGCAAAATTTTAACAAAGCTAAGGAAAATGAAATCTTACTTGAACAAAGGCAGGTTGAATTTTAATCGAGAAAGGTCAAAGTCGTTTGAATATTCCAATGGCCACAAACTCAAGCTACTTGCACCGCTAACAGAACTTAACTGCACTTCGGTCAGTTCTGACACTTGACAGAAGGTAAACTGTAATATTTTTAGCGTTAGGTCGCTAATGGTAGGGTTACCTAAAGTAAAAAAAATGCATCATATCAAATATGTTGCTGAGTGATCCGTAAAATGCAAAAAGAAAACATGGATCTGTTCCATTACGAAACACTTTGCGGTGCAGCATTTTAGTGCTCAAGTCTACTATGCTGCTGATGAGGAACGAAATTTTCCTGTGGTCTCCAAATCGACAGCAAAAGGTCTGTGAAAAAGTGAAGGAAAAACATTTGTTCGATAAGCCGAAAAAAAGGCGCAACTGACAAATCAGATTTAACGAATTAAAATGGAGAACCATTAAAAATTGTGTTCCTTCATGGTCAATTTACCAGAAGTTAAGAGTTAGACTCTTAAAAGCATAAATTTATAAGTATACAATACTAATAATATATTTAATTATTATTCCTTTGTTTAGTATTTGTTCTTAATTTCTGATATCATTGATGAGCTCACGTTTGAAGACCACAATATTTGTCTCATTTACGCCTTTATACATCAACACATTTTGAGCTCTTGAGTGTCTACAGAGTTGTAGGCGGAAAATCGAATTCGTTTTTAGACTATACGGTTGCACATTTTCGACATAAACTAGGTTTGATAAAAGATAGTTCGGTACCATCACCATTATGTTCAACGCGAATAGAGCGGCATTAAACGGGACCCTTTGCTTGATATTAAGCCACTCTTATCACGCCAGAATCCACCGAATCAGAGTATAAAAGTTATATTTCCAAGTTATTCTCATTGCTTTATTTTGTAGAATTGAGAAATTAAGTTTAAGTTTTTTTAAATAAAACAGAAACGATTCTGGATATCAATGAAATTCTTTATTCCTGTGAAAGTACGTTCGATGCATGGCCACCACGGGCATGCTTGCAGAAGTCCAGACGCTGAACCCAATTTTCGACGGTTTTCAAGCACAAATCGGCCGATACTGCCTCAATTTCACGTTCGGTATTCGTACGAAGTTCATCAATCGTCGCTGGTTTGTTGGCATAGACCATAGACTTGACGTAGTCCCACAGGAAATAGTCTAACGGCGTCAAACCGCACGATCGAGGCGGCAAAGCGACTGGGCCATTTCGTGAGATTGTGACATTCGCTGTGTGGCTTGTGGTGCCGTCCTGTTCGAACCACATGTCCTCCAAGTCCTTATCATCCAATTGGGGCCAAAAATATTCGGTTATCATTGAACGGTAGCGATCCCCATTCACAGTAACGTACTGGTCTTGATCATCACGGAAAAAGTACGACACCAAACCTTAATTTTTTCGGGATGCAATGATGACTCATGGAGTACGTGTGGATAGCTGCCTGACCAATACCGCATATTTTGTTTGTTGACGGAGCCATTCAGCCGAAATGAGCCTCATCGCTGCAGATGATGAGGCTCATGAAAATCATTTTCAAGTTGTTGCTCAGCCCAATTCACGAACATACGACGCTTCTGGTGGTTAAGCGGCTCCAGTTCTTGCGTCAATTTAATCTTGTAAGGATATAGGCCAAGATCTTTCCGCAAAATTCGCCAAAACGACGTCACAGAGATGCCCAACGCTTGAGAACGACGTGTGAGAGACACATTTGGGCTTTCTGCAACTGAAGCCTCAGCGGCAGCAATATTCTCGAAACTACGGGCACTTCTTTGTCTCACTGGCACGGGAACATTTTGCACTGTTCAAAGGTGCAAACCTTACTCTATCATGCAATGGTAAACCTTACTGAAGAGAAATGCCAAAAGAGCGGTATGAAATATGGCGTCGTTTGCTGTTGAAAAACCCTTTATTATTAATATGAATAAAATGTAGAATACGATGGTGTGATTTAATTATTAAATTTAGGATATGTGCACGTTAATAAATTATAATGATGTATACTTATCAGATGTAGTCTTTTATTTCATGTTGCATTAGTAGTTTTCGCAGTGCTTTGACTCTAAAATGTAAATTTTTGATACCTTGGGCTACCATCAGCGTCATGTTAATAAAAAATAAGTTATACACCTAAACCTTCCTCTTGAATAATTCTGTACATTGGTGAAAACCGTTTAAAAATCCAGTTGGTAGTTTTTGAGTTTATCGCGTTCAGACAGACAGGCAAGGGAACTTTTTTTTTTCATGAAATTTTGTATGTTCGTTGTGTCAAATTGGTCGCTGATTTATGTTATTATTAATATTATTAATCCTATTTTAATAAGTAATTGGTAATTAGTAAATTTTACGGAAAAAAAAACAAATGTTTGTTTTAAAAAAAAGTGGGAATGTTGAGCTGAAGTATTTGTAAAACAATATTTGAAAGACTCAGTTGCCCCTTTTTGTCACTCGGTGAGTTAGATCGATTTGTTAACAAAAATTTGAACCTGTTTTGTGGAGTTCGCGCTCCTTTTTTGTGGGGTGTTCTGGAACTTTAGTTTTGTTTTGCACTGAACAAGTGGTTGCAGTTATTCCTTCAATGATGTATTCATATACCTGTAAATTTTTTAGTTTATATAAATTGATTCAGCTTAGTTTTTCTCAGCTGATCCGGGACTTCAATCAAATTATAAGTGGACAATAACAGTTCATAACATTGAAACAGTATTTTTAATATTATTGTAAAAAGTGACTGTTCAAAGAAAACACTTTTCGTAATAATATATGACAGAGGATTTTTAAGAAAAATTGACTTCGGCTCAGCAAACGTTTTTCCGATGTTCGAAATTTTGTTAAACTAAACAGTATAGCTTGAACTAAATCAGTTGGCAAACGAATTTTTACGCTGAAAGAGGATTCAAGCGAACGAAAATGGTGCGTAAGAAATTTAAAAAGTGACGTTTATTACTTGTATTTTACAATGTACAACCCAACTTCGTTTTTCAAAAATGCTATTGCATGTGGGAGTGAGTCTGGATGTACATCTCTTTATTGACTTTTCAGTACTTTTTCATTGATAGTCAATTGATTTGGTTCAAGCTTTAGGTAGGTAGGTAAAAGAGGTGCTTCAGTGAGAACTTACTTTGCACTATGTGCCGACTTAATGCCACAGCTTTGTTACCTTATTTATGAGGTGTATGGTATTTAAGAAAGACATTAGATGCTAAATGCCCTTAGCAGAAATGTCATTAATTGAAATGAAGAAGGGTCTACCAAGAGCTCGGTGTCTAGCTCTAGCAAGGGCCGGACAGGCGCAAATAAAGTGTGTTAGGGTTTCCCTCTCAGCTGTGTTTCTGCAGGTGCGATAGTGTGAATTTTGTGGGATGCCTAGCTTAATGGCATGATTTGCAATCGGCCAGTATCCTGTGCAGACCGTCACTAGTCTAGCAATATCATGATGGGTTCGCCGAGGGAGATCTTTTGTTTTTGCTTGTTTGTATTCAGGCCATATTTTCCTTGATGCAGCACAGTTCGTCAGACGGACCCTTCTAAGGTTTGTTGCTTCGGGGAAGAGTGAGGATATATTAGTCTTTACTGCATGCAGTGAGACGTAAAACTCCCCTACAGGCGAGCACTGAAGGGCAGATCCCTGTCTAGCAAGTTCATTGGCCTTCTCATTATCTGGGATGTCACTGTGACCGGTAGTCTATAAAAGGGAAATGAGCTGACCTTCTAACGACGCTATTTCAGTTCGGCAATCTTATACTTATTCTGAATGTGAAGTAAAGGAGGCAATAACTTTGATGCTATGATGTTATAGCTGCTTGACTATCAACGCGCATGGCAACCTTCTGGCTTGGCTGGATATTTGGATGTATTTTGATTTGACGACATACTTCCCGGATTGCAAAAAGTTGCGCTTGGAAAACGCTGGAATAGCCGGGCAGTCTATAGACTTTACACCCGCACCGACTCCGCCGCCCATCTTAGAGTCGTCAGTGTAGATTGTCCAGTTAAAATCCATGCATATCTGCTTGCACTATTCCGTTCCGCTCTTCCTTGGATAAGAATGTCAAAGTCATTTGATGGATAAATTCTTGGGACCGTTGGTGATGATACTTAATCTCTTGGTATAAGATCAAGTACAGTTCTATGACCATACGGTTTTGAAGTCCGGCATCCAGACTCTCTACGCCCGATGGCGCTGTGTGCTGTAGTGTTTTTAATGCAGCATTACCGTCGGAGCATCTGACGGTGTCGATCGCAGAGACCTGCATGCTGTTCTCTGTACCTTGTTTAGTTAAATGACGTACTTTTTCCTTAGGGCCGGCCGCCGGTTCAAGCTATAATTGACACAATTATTTTTGACAATTATAATTCTTAAGTAATTGATTTTATTTTCGACGCTAAATTGTTTACTAAGCAGCAGCCGTTTGTTTTTAGTTAAACTTCTGTTTCATTCGAGTGAAGAGAGAATTGTCACTAGGAAAGGTTAAGAAAAGAATCTGAAAAGAAACATATGAAAACTGCAAGAATAGTTCGGATACGATTAGAAAAGCAGGAAGGGCTTATGTCGTGCAGACAAAGCCTCACATTAACCCCAACAATGACCGATTGCGTTTGAAATTTGCGAACGAACTTCTAAAGCTAAAGCTACAAATCTGTGGAAAGATAAGACAACATGTTAATACCACGGTATTAATTGAAAAAATAGATTTATTCTGACCAAAAGGCAAGATTAATAAGCCCGCAATTCATCGTATTCGGAATTGGCTCAATCGCAACATACTCTTAGAAAATGAAACAATCACATTGTTTAGAAATTTTAACCGATGTTGCAAAAGTGGTGCAGTAACTCTTTCTTATAAATAGCGAAAATATCTCAGGATGTGTTGAAGAAGCCACCCCAGAGTATGAATCTCAATGTAATTTAGAATGTTTGGTTCGTCCTTAAGTCAAGAATTCAAGAAAAACTCGGAAGTGCGGCGCATGAAATACAATTTCTCTGAACAAGCCAACGTTCGGATAGAACAACGTTTGTCGGGCCCACTACTGCGCCATAAAAGATTACATTTTATTTGTACCAAAACTGAATAACCGAATTGATTTAAAGGCCTTACTCGCGTGTTTGCTTGACATCTTCCGTGGCGTCGGTCATGAGAAAGACGCAAATGATATTTTTAACTAAATTTTGATAGATATTAGAAATTACAAGTTTTTTTTTTTAAAAAAAAAAAGACAAACTTAAATGTTGATGCACTTTTATTAAGGTACCCCAAAACCATTAATGACCAATAATTTCAACAGCGAAATTTAGACTACGACCACGGCCAGACTTAAGGTGGATGGTAGCGTTACGGAAACCAGGGCCGCCACGCTTCAAAATTGCAGATCCTCCACTGTTCCCACCCGAGATGTCAATTGCCTTGATAGCGGTTATAGTACGGTTGGTATTCTAAACACAAAGAATAAGAAAAGTTTTAGAGAATTTTTTAAAGAAAAGATTACCCTTGGATAGAATTCAACATCTCGGGTTACAATTCGAAATAGTTTCCAATCTAAAGAAACGACTTCACGGTGAAGCAGTATGTCCCGAGGTCCAACAACTCCCCAAGTAGAATTTTTAGCCTCTGAAACGGCTAGAAGGGTCGCTACAAAGGCAACGAATGAAACAACTCCAAGATATTTCATGGTTTAATAAATTCGCTTAACAGGCTAGCAATAAACGCACACTATTTGTATCTGAATCTAAAGTAAGGGCTCGCTTATTATATACCTTTCGATTTGGAGAATTTCTCCACTTCAAGGCGTAATCGATTGCTTTTAATTGCGATTCACACGTTATCTTATCAGGTACTCAAACATTGAATGAATCACACACATTCTGAAGATACTCCACAAGTAGGTAGAGAAAGAAAATGATGCGAAACTTCGATTTGAAATCTGAAGCTGAAGGCATTGAGTATTGCATCTCAGATAAAAAAGATAAAATGTTTAGTCGATTTGAAGAAAGGTTTCGGCACCATGTGTGGTTAAAACAGTCCTCGAAAAATTGAGCGGGCTTATGTTTAACAAGAGCTTTGGAACAATATGCAAATAAGTGCCGCGACAGCGTAGCTTCATCTCTTAAATGGGTGCCATATTTTTGTTGCACAAATGGCGGGGTTTAGATATGCAGTCTTTTCTAGGATAGATAATCACTTGCGAAATTCAAAGTCTTGAATAAATATCCGATTGATTTTCTTGGATATTAACCCGCAACCCTCGGCTCAGCTATCCGACGAAAGCCTGCGAGAGATCCGTAAACAGGATTCAATTAACTCGCCATTCCTCTACGATTTGTTCACCTATGGTGTACACAGCCGACTTGATTGCGTACAGAATTCGCGGAAAGGCACAATCGAAGTGTAGCCAGATATGTTGGCGTTTGGCTGAACCAGTTCTTCAATTCAAAAAATATATAGATGCTTATCCGGCTGAGCCTGGACTAAAGCAGAAATTAGGGTGAAGGTGGCAATTGGAGAGCAGGCGAAACGAGTTGGCATTGAAGTAAACGAGGACAAAGCCAAGTACATGTTGTAAACAAACAAAGAAACATCTGTCCACCGCATAGGACAAAATTTCACTGTGGGCAACAGTTATTTCGAGATGGTTATGGAGTTCACCGACCCTGGAGTAAATTTCAATTCCACGAATGACACCTAAGTGGAGATTCGGCGAATCGGGTGAGAACCCATGGGAACTGCTGCTTCCTCGCTTTGGCGATACAATTGGGTTCAAAACTTCCTAACTCAAAATGTATGCTCTACAAAACTTTGAGACTGTCAATTCTGCTATGTGGAGCCGAGTGCTGGACGACAATCAGGAAGGCAGACCAGTTTTTCGTCGAATGGAGGAGGAGCTCTACGGGCTGTATCAAGATGTAGATGTAGTCCAAAAAGCCAAAATACGACGACTACACGGGCTCGGCTAATGGACAATAATACTTCAGCAGAGGATCTTTGAATCAAAGCCCCCAGCTTCAAGACGACAAGAAAGGCCGAACCTCAGTATTAAGGAGCAAGCGTTCGCGGATGCCAGATCGGCAAGTGTCGAACGCTGCCATGACTTAGGCAGAGACTCTTTACGGGTTCGGGAGCCCGTATGTATGTCCTGTTCTGATTTTATTGTTGAGAAGTGGAGAAAAAGCCCAACACTAGTGCACCAAAAATTGTGGGTCAAGAAAGCTTGGACATAATAGTAAGTAGCGAAACAGTGAGGCCTGCTTTTCGAGAAATAAACTTTCACGGAAGAACTTCAAAACGCAAACCGTACATTTCTGAGTTAAATCAGAAGAAAAGGTTGCTATCCGCCAAAAGTCATCGTCACAACACTGTGGAATTTTGAATATTGAAACTTTTTCTTCGGATGGATTAATCGATGAATCGATTAAGGTAAAATACCTTTGAACAATAATATAATATAGAGGTGGTTCCGATCTTGTGTGGGGTTGCTTTTCTGCGTCCGACTGCACCTCTCTCAGCGTTGTTCGCCCCAAAAAGTTGTATGCGCATTCTCATCGTGTTTAGGTGAGTTCCCCTATCAGTTGTAGAGTACAACTTCGCAACCTTTATCAAAATTTGATATTCTATTATTTATTCTGTAAAAAAAAAGCGTTGGGGTTCGTTGCGAAAATATGGCTTAATAAAAACATCGACTTCAATTTAAGACTGGCATGAGTCAATCACTCTGCTAGCGAATGTCTTATCACAATCACAATTTAATTACAATTTCTTCAAACAAATTGAGACACTAGACAATCGAGATAAGCTTCGAGAGAAGAACCTGGCTACACAAACAGAATTCCAAGAATATTCATTTGTTTAATGTAAATGCATTTATTTGAAAACGTCTAGTCGTGTGTTATACAGAGTTGCCTAATTAAAACTGAAAAGCTGCAGCTTCTCCATTGAATGGCGGCGCCATCGGTCTTGGTGGGAATGGCGGTCTTTGGAAGCCTGCGGGTGGAGGTGGTCTCCAGTTTGGAGGTGGTGGTCTGGGAGCACCTGTTGGCGGCGCACCCGGTAATCCGTTTGGGAAATTTGGGGGTGGTGGTGCTGGAGCTTGTCCCACAGCAGCTTGCCATGGTGGTGGCGGAATCATGCGTGGCGGCGGTGGGATACCCACCGGTGGAGGTAGTGGAGGTTGATTTGCGGGCATTGGCGGTAGTGGTGGTGGTGGAACTGATGAAGGGAATGAAGCTGATTGTGGTGGCGGAACAGGCGGCGGAGGTGGCATCATGCCACCAGGCGCCGGAGGAGGTGGCGGTGCTATCATTGGTGGAGGCATTATTTGACCCGGCATTACGGGCATCATCTGAGGTACTGGTGCATCTGCGAACAGTTGATGTGGTCGGTCGGCATGTGAAAGCGGATTTTGTGCGGCGAGAAGACGCTCGGCGGCCGAACCGTGTCGTTCGCCCTTGGAATCCTTTTTAAATGCATAGGAAACAGATATGGGCCTATTGCAGAGGTATTGTCCGTTCATTGCGTCCATTGCGGTGTCTGATGCCTCGAAACTGGCGAAGTTTATAAAAGCAAAACCCTTTGAGTTGCCTGTCTCGGGATCTCTCATAATTTTCGGCGTCTGAAGTATAACACCGAAAGCTGAGAATGTGTCGTACAGTAGTTTTTCATCGACTTCGGGATCAAGATTGCCTATGAAGATATTGGCTCCAACGTCGAGGTTCTTCTGATGGGCGGAGGCTTTGTTCACACGAATTGGTTTGCCATAGAGTTTTATCATGTTCATGATTTTGATGGCGTAGTCAGCGTCGTCTTCGCTTAGGAACTCCACGAAACCATAGCCCTGATGCATTTGTGTGACGCGGTCTTTCGGCATATGGACATTAACTAAAATAAAAGTGACTCGTAAATATAAAACAAATTACTTTCTTAACTCAATATTTTGCTTACCCACAGGACCTGCTTGCACGAAGAGTTCCCACAGGAGAGTCTCGGTAACTTTGTCATCCAAGCCGCCAACGTATATTGTTGCATCTAATTAAAACGCGGAGAGGTTAAGTGAAGCCGATAATCGCTACTGGAAATATTTATGGGTAGCATCAATTTTACTCACCTTGGTTTCTTTCAGCAATTGGACCAGCGGCCATTTCCTTGGCAGCGATTTAAATTTATAGCTAAACTTTATTTGAATTAAATATTGTTCATTTACTCGCAAACGTTTTCGCGGACGGAAAACACAAATTTGCATCTGTCAACACGCTGTCGTACCTTGAACGTCAGAAGGACTGAAATGCGGCGAATTCTAGCCGGCATCGAGCTTCGTTCAAAAATACCTAAATGCTAAAGTAATTGTTAAAAGTTGAAAAGTTAATAAACGAATAAGTTTTCTTAATTTACGGATTTAAATGTAGGATTAACTTTAAAAAAAACTATTTTTTATTTTTTTCTTAATATCAGACGTTTCTGTTTGTTTTGGCGCTTATTAAGAAATTTCGAAATCAGAAAACTACCCCTACTAAGATTCTTCTTCTTACATTAACCACTAAATATGTTGGTGATGCCTACAAGCAAACTTCTTATAAAGTCTATAACCGCCGTGTTGAAAGTCTCCATCGTCGGCGCCTGTCCATAGCTTTCTATGCACCGCGGAAGATACAAGGTAACACAAGCCTGTTCTCAATCAAACAAATTAGATAGAAGTAAAAGAATGCCCATAGTTGAATAATGATATACATTAACAGTCGAGGTAAAAAAAGGAGATGATGTCATTCCTCTTACAATGTACCATCAAAGAAAACTAACATACTAAAATTGTTGCAAGGTGGCATCCTTATTGTTCTCTTTTGTGGATTATGTTGTGGTTTCTATTGACTGCCGTTGTTGCTGTTTACTTAGAATTTGTTTGGATTATTTACTACTGCTGTTTTTGTTAAGTCGCTTTCTTCTTAACAGGCTACTCTGTTTGGTCTTCACGATAAACAGTATTGATTAAAGCTCTTTTATAATTCAGCTGATGAATTTTTTTTCCATTATCGTCGTCAGTTTCACTAGCCGTAGAAAAATTGAAATTTTTATGAGCCTTACCTTTATTACAATCGCTTGGACCATGATTTTTCTTTTGATGTGCTTCTCCTCTTGTTCCCACTTTACTCAACTCATTCCCTTCTGATTGAGCTACTTATTCTGATGTGAAAAATAAAGTTTTATATAAGACTTGTTTTTTTTTGTGAATCTATGCGCGATAAGTTAAAAGCTTTCCGTGTTAAATACAACAGAAACGAAACGCGTAAACGTTAATGACTTATCGCCGATAACATCCAAGATAACTCACTAACGCCGATAGATTGTTTTTTCTATGCGCACATAGATAGCGCGCATGCTTAAGTCTGAAAATATATTTGTTTAATTTGAAAATCGGTTATAAGAACTATCCATATTGATTTGTTAATTGTGTGTTGCCAACTTTTGCAAGCATATTATTCAAACGCCAATAGATGCTGATTGTCGCTTTTTCGTTCTATCGTATCGTATCGGTGATTTCCGAAGCTTTTTAACTGAACGTTATATTACGCTCACTGCTTTTTAAATTTTCCAATTCTCAAGTTTGATAAGCTGATATTTATTGTTCCAATATGCACTAGAATCCACAAAGAAAACGATGCTGAAAAGTTCTCGACCACAAATCCCAACAGACGGCATGATAAAATTCTAATGCAGCTGCCACAGGAAAATCTAAATAAATTGACAATTGTAATAGTCTGTTTTCGATATGCTCCTGAGATGCCAGAAAGACGCATAAGTTAAGTAGTGGTCTTAATTCAAACCACCTCATTTATTTATTTTTCAACTGTACCCCTTTGGTTCAAGCTACATTGCACAGCATTATAACCTTTCTGTCGACGAAGCCGAAGAAAGAAAATAAAATAAAACGTGATCAAGCCCAATGCATTCGGTTGACCCATCGCGAAATCCAATCCAGTGCACTCTGTTAACCAATCGCACCGGAAATATTGATTGTATGTCAGATACTTGAGTAATACTGCTTACAAACAAATTGTTTATCTATTAGATAAGTAACCCATATTATTGGAAAAATTTATTTTCCCTTTCTTCTTAAATTTTCAATAAAATTAAGAGAAGTAAGTTCGTAAAGCAACCGCGACCCGGTAAAATGTGTTCTATTAATCAAAAGTGTGCTAATAACAAAATAGTTTTAACATATAATCTGGTCACCCTGTATCGTGGTGTATTCCCGGCAAATTCGTAAAGGCAGGCGAAAACCGATACCGTCCATGGAAAGAAGAAAATCAAAACCTCAAAACAAAATTGAAGTACGGATGGATACGAGAAAAATGCTCGAAGAAAAACATCAAACAAATTTGTGAAAATTTTTCCAAAGTCATCCAGCGCTATTCTAGTCTTTGTTCGGTTTGCTCCCTTGTCCATTCTCGATCGAAAAAAGTGACCACATAAACACGAGTGTTCATTATGAGGAATTGTTTGTGAATCCTTTTTGCTGGCGAAATATTCGGAAGAAAACTACACACTCGGTTGAAGAAAAAGAGTCGAGTTCCACTGCTACTTTTGTAATTTTAATTTATTTCGTTGCATTTTGTTTTTGTAAAGTACATATATATATATAAATCGCTCAACGATGGCTAAACTCTATCAAGTGGCATTGTTACTCACCACCGTGCATTTAATAATTGCGTCGAAATGTAAGTGCCCAGAGAGTCATATCGTAATCACGGTTTGTCACCTTTTAATTGTTTTCATGCGCACCCCTTGCGAGGGATGCGTTCTTTTTTTTTTTTTTTGTTATTCTTTCTTTCTTCTTTTGCATTAGATCAAGCGTGCAATATTCATAAATTGGAGTGCCCTTTGAATGCGGTTTGTTCGCAAATGGAGGATGATGAGGACGGCGAGTGCAAGTGTCCCAAGAGTTTGGAGTGGAACCCGCATAGTACGGGTCCAATGGACTATTGTATCAAATATGGAAATAGAATAGAAGATGCGACGCTTGTGAGTCAAAGTGACGAAAAGGAGAAGACAGTGGTGCACATACAACCGCCACCCGAATCACATCATGTTGTTGTTGGCATTTTGATACCAATGCTGTTGGTGGTGCTCGTGATTAGTGCGGCGTATGGCATCAAGAAATTCCATCCAGTGCGGCGATTGAGGGAATATGTTATAAGTCGCCGACGTAATCGGCCGCTCTATGAGGATGTTATGATGACCCAGGAACTGGAGGATCCGCCATTGATGTAAAGTATACACGTAAGTTTACCTAGCAGTACATTTTTTTCGAATCCGGTCAAAGTCTTTTGTGTACATCACTTCAATCGGATTTGTTTATCTTATCTTTTGAGATATCTTATCAAAAAACCAATGGAGCTTACGTTTTCGTTAGTTTCACAATAATAAAGTCATGCAAATGTCCGCCGGTTCATGTTGATGGAACGTTCACTTAATAATATGCTTAAATGTAAAATACGCTTGCATTCGATGATTCATTATAATTGTTGTCGTTGCTCTCAATTTGTATGAACTCTTCCTCACGATTATATAAGGGCTAAAGATGAGTTCTTCTTCGTCAAATATAAGGTGAGGAATCGAACGTTAGTGTATAGGATTGAGGCTCATATTAGCTTGTGGATTTTTTTTATTCAATGAGTAGTAAATAGGCAAGTTATTTGTTTATTTGGCCTTCATGTATAGCAATTAAATAATTTATATTGATTACAATTTAACATCCAAAACTTATACATAGAAAAAGTAAAATAAAAGCAAACAAAATCTTTAGGTACAGCAACATTCAAAAATGTTTTTTTTCACATAATTAAACAATACGCTTTTGCAGACGATTTTATTTGCACGACTTTTCATAATGGACAGCAGCATGTTGTTCATGGCTAGACCCTTGTACAGAGACCTGTTTTGATAGTTCGGTGACTATCCAACTTTACTTACTGCTGCCGACCCATGAAGAGTATCTGACTGAGCCATGGCATGCGGCAACCTTCACTCAGTTATCGACGATCCAACCTAAAGTCAGAATTATTTCGAAGGTGGTGTCTCCCACGAAACGTATATTCTCAATTTTATAGTGAGGCAGGCTGCCTGCTTTCAGCTTTAACAGAATAATACATTTTTAAGTTAAAAATAACTCGATGTTTTTCGATGCCTTTTTACACAGCTGGATTATTTGTTGTTTAAACTTGAGTTCACTGTCAATTATTATGACAAAATTGCTTTCAGGAACTTTATCGACTTCTTGAGTGTTTCTTTTGATGAAATTGTATGCGCCTGAAACCTACGCTTCAGAATATCCCATGTTGTAGTTGTCCTGCAGAGGGCATTTTCCTCTTGAAATTTAATATTATGCATATTGGTGTCTCTAAAAATGTTGAAAAATATACATCACACATGAATTTCGCCAACGCCGCTGGAAGCCATGCATCCACAGGTCATTATACTGCCTCCACCGTGCTTCCTAGTTGCAAAACATTCCGGGTTGTATTCTTTTCCAACCCTTCGTCCCACAGACCAGAGGTGCCAAATATCTTAACATTTACAAAAAAAGGATTTAAAAATGATAAACATGAAAATTATTTAAAATTTTTGGTGTTCAATTTAAAAGTGGTTCATAAATAAAACGTGCCTCGAAGTTAGATTCATCTGACCACAGTATATTGGACCTATCCTCTTCAGTGAAATGCACATGTTATTCGCCCATTCTGAGCGTGCCTTTTTGTTTTTTTCCGTGAGCCATGGCTTCTTCCTTGTTTTGCATCCATTAAGCTGAAGTCTTCTTCTAATGGTTCTTGAAGCAATTTTTTCAGAAGCAAGCTCAGATTTTTTGCTATTTTTGAGCGAAGATCGTATTGAATATCGGTCTTCCCGAGGAATGCTTACCCTTTTTTCTCCCGGATTGAGCCAGGCTAAGTTCACTTGTTTTTGGCACTTTAAAAGAAAAATTAATAAATTTCACTATAATGAACAGTAAAAAGCAACGTCTCTCGATTTCTAGCATTGATCGCATTGGCGTTTGGCGTGCACATTTTTTCCAGTACTTTTCTAAACAATAAATAATGATATTGTTTAGGATGTAATTCTTCTGCTTTCGTCGTTCCAGATATCTTCTGAATGGGCTTTACGAAGGTTTTCTTCCTGCTTACACTGTTTCTACTTATTCTATATTTTTGCCAATGCTGCTGGCAGTTCATTCCATTTTAACTTTGATCTACTGTACTTATTTTTTTCGAATTTTATGTGTAAGTCGTTTAATACATTTGGTCGAAATCCATATGCAGAATTCTGTTTATCAGCCTCAGGTAGTATAAAAACGTAGAGATATGATTAACAATCCGTTTTTCAACGCTTAAAGAGTAACTACAAATTTTAACGCATATACTTTCGTAAAATTGACTATGCCTTACATATTAAATCCGCTTACATAAAAAATACATTTTTTCATAGCATCATTTACTTTCCCGGATAGATGGAAATTCGCATGCATAAAACCTGTGACGAAGAAACCCAAAGCAACATAACCAAGTGACTTTCGATCAATTAGCGTTTTGTCTTGCTTGCCAAAGGTTTTTGAGCGTTTGCCAGCGAAGCAGATTGCAGACCACATTGATAAGAACAGTCTCCTAGCAAAATTTGATTCAGGGCAAACCATAGTTGTTCGACTGCCTTGGTAAAGATATCTGACGTATGGGGCAGCAGTTCGATCAAGGTCATCTGCCGCTCCTGTGTCTTTCCTATTTTTCCTAAGCTTTTGGCAAGGTAGATCAGGGGAACTTTTGCATAAAGCTGCGTTTTTACATTGGTATATGTAACAGCGCTGTACGACTTATAAAAAAAATATCTGACTAAAAAAAAAACGGTAACCTCTTTTCAGAGATGAGGCAACATTTGACTGGTGTACCCCAAAGATCAATATTGGGACCCATTCTGTTTTGTATATTTGTAAGTTTTTTTTATCAATGCAAATTGGTCTGATCGGAAACCTCGTTTGTAGATTAAGACCTAGCATCTACATACAACAAATGGACATCAATTAAATGCAAACAATCACAATTAATGAATCTGACTTGCCTACTGTTTTCCTTGCATGTACTCAGATTAAATATTACTAACACAGTGGTTCACCTCGAAGTGATAATGAATTAAATTTTGTCCTCTTGTGATCATATACTTCTGCGTAAGCTCTGGATATCCGGGAACTTCACTCCACTGGATACGAGGCTTAAACTTGTAAAAGCATTATTGGAGCCAATAATATAATACTCTGAAGTGGCTTTCCCGAATATGGACTTTCTATCTCAGTGTAAATTTGAAGTTGCCTTTTAAGCGATGTCTCGGTACACCAAAAAACCATCGTAGCTTGAAAAACAAATTCAATTTACGCAAGCCATCACCATCAAATTATAGAACTCTTTGCCTTTGCAAATAAAGAATATGATGTGCGCTGTGAAATTTAAATATTTTCTGGAACAGCAGTAATCTCTCCTTTTCCCGTCTGCATTCTTCAATCTTTTCTCTTCTCTCCTTATTTCCATACCTTCCTTCATTATTATTATAATTTAATTATTTTTCTTGTTTATTTCTAGTACATATTATTTGTAACCTTAATATAGTAATCAAAATTTTAAGTACAAATAGAAATACACTCTCACCCATAATAATTTAAATTTGAAATTGAATAGATTAGTTTAAATAAAACTCAACATCATGAGATGTTGTAAATAAAGTTCCCGTCTAACACTTTTCAATGTAAATTTTTTTTCTTTTCTCAAAAGTTCAAACAGATGGCTTTGGTTTGTCCAAGTGCGACAGAAATTGCAAAATGTATTTAAATGAAACAAAATTGTTCCTGATATCATGGAATAGAAATCCCAACATAACTGTCTGCATTTATGATAACTCTATTTCCAACAAGGCAAAAAAAAAATACAAACATCACCAAAAAAACAAGACTGGATGTTCTCGCAACTACTAAATAAAACATTACTCATCGTCAAAGTCTCGCTGCTTTCTTATATTTAAGTATTTAGGCATCCTTATAAGGAACAAAACTGTCCCTAGTCCAATGAGTATCTTTTTTTGCAAAAGTCTTGTAGCCAAACAATAGATTGGTAATCGTCATCAACATTGACGATGATAAGAAAACAATTTAAAACAAACTGAAGCATACTAAAACACTTAGAAATTTCCATGCACACTTTTTTTTCGAAAACAATAACGAATTCACATATCAATCTTAAAACTTCGAGTTTTTGATACGAAATTGGGAGAACCGTAAAACAAAGAACGATGCAAGAAAACAAATAAAGTCGTTAAAGTATACAGTTTGAAGCCATTATTATTTTAAGATAGCAATGTGAACATTGTAAATAGTTGAAAGATTGTTTGTATGTTTATTAACGAGTAAACAGAGACTGTAGGTTTAAATAAAAATTCTTTTTGTATAAAGTAAGTAAATTAAATGGTTGTAAAGCGTATTAGTACATAATTTTATTCGTAATTCAATGTTTTTTGCCTTTGAATTTGTCTTTTACATACTGTAAGGAATGGTTTCGTGTTTTTTTATTATTTACTCTTATGATACGTAAAATATGGTAAAATATTCAAAATTCTGTTAACAATTTTGGTTTAGACTGTTTATTTAATTAAGGGTTTGGTGGTTTTAAAGTCGAAGAATTTAAGGCTCTTTTAGTTTAAAAAAATCATTGCTTGTGGATTTTTCAAGAAAAAAAAATTATGTAACGTTGATTTAAAGTGTAATGACGTACAATTTGTTGTTCAGCATTCGTTTTATAGAATAACGAATAAAGATTGTGGTGTCGTGTGATCTCATCTGAACCTTCTAAATTCAATCGCCTATGACATAAAAATATCAGGCCGATTTTAATTTGATAGCATCAATTTGTTCTTTAATTCAGAAGAAATGTTTTGGTTGTTCGATGAAAGCTTTCTTATGATTCAATTGATAGAAGAGGGTTTACTATTATCGACTTTGAATTTTCTTGATGGTATCTGCCGTCATTACAATGGCATGGTGTCCTCCAATTGCCTTCTTATTAATGGTATAAATATCCCCTTCCACACGGCGTGGTGTTAAATTGCCCAAATTCGACCACACGTTGTTTCACAGATGTCAAAATAGCGGTCTATTGACAACTAAACCCTTTTTGAGAATTCTGAGTCTTCGTATTACTCAGCATAATATTTTGGTGAGCTCGTGCTAGTGACTCTCCTTTAGCGATAGCGTTTAAATGTGTCGATTTTCATTCAGATTTTATGAACAAAGCTTTGTTTTATACACAGCTGGGTGGCGCAATTGAAAGGTAGAGCGCCTGCCAATTGCTTCAATTTGTGGGTTCTAGGTTCTATTTCGAGTCCAGTAACCATATTCCATTCAGTAAAAATAAATGGCGTTATCACTGGATTGGTCAAACAGCGATAGTAGACTGATGTAGCTATGTTGTAGTGGCTGTTGTATCGGCAAGAGTTCTTAGCTTGTTTTTTGAAAAAAAGTGGTTTGCGAAGATTTATGTTTAGATGGCTCTGCTGTGAAGGCATAACACTGACAGCGGGGTATTCACGTCAAAGTACATACTTCCCTGATCGAATAGTTCCCGGAATTTTTTCATTAAATTAAAAATACAATATAATTATCGATAGTCCCAATGGACTGCAACGCACTAATGCCATCAGAGCCATTTTCAATGTTTCGCTGAACTGATCTCGGGTGCTATAAAGCGTTTCGCGGAGCGGTTTCTTGGTTAAATCGAATAGGAAACTGTCGCTGGGAGCCAAATGAGGTAAATTCGATGTGGTTAGATGGAATTCGTTTCGCATTAAACCAAATTGTCACCGATAACGATGTCATTGTTCTTTATCGCGGTACAAGATCCAAGTGTTGTTTGCCACAAATCCAGTCTTTTTTGGCCAAATACAATGTCTGCCAGCTCTCGTCAATCGTCAATTTGCAGTTAACGGTCATCCATTCTTTGGTTTTGTTGATGTCGATGGCATGCCACTACTTTCATCATCGTTGACTCACGGCCACTTATACGTTAGTACCACTGGTAAACGACGTTTTTTTTTTCAGAGAATCGCTGCCGTAACACTTTCCTTTACAATGTCGTGGCTTCATTGAAACCTTATTTAATGCAAAATTTATTGCAAACTAAATCGCACGTCGCCTCCGTGTGAGATAATCATGCTCGGAAGTCGATCGTGCATGATTATCTCACACTGTGGCATGAAACCACATGTCTTCGGTGTCCACATTATCCGATTCGGACATTATCATCGACCGATAACGACAGTCTGGTCCGATGATGCCGCCAAACCAAAATCCACACCAAACAGAAATTTTGTCTGGATTTTTTTGATGGGCCTCTTGTGAATTGTAATCGTCCAAAGTTTGACAATCAGGACATTGGCCTCGACGCTGAATATAATTAGAGATCAACTTCCAACTGCTCGAGATCCTGGGCCAGTTGAAGTTTGTACGGGCATAAGCCTAAGTCATGACGTAAAATTCGTCAAGATGTAGTCTACAAAACGCCAAGTTCTTCTGCGAGGTACGGTATTGAGTCTCATGGATAGCGGCGATATTTTCAGCCGACCTTACATTTCGTTGAAGTACCGATCGACTCGAATTTATCTATCACGTTGCGAATAGTCCTCATTTGCATGTGTTGTTGAACGCTATAGCTCTCCATGTTAATTTGGCAAGACAAACTTTATAAACTACGGGCAATTTGATAGAATTAGCTTCAACAATGTGGCCGCAATCACCTAACAAAGTTCGAAAATCGCTATTGAAAAACCCTTTAGAGCGAAACCAAAACGTCCATGGAAAATCATTTTGAAGTCAAAGAAAATAAAAGTTTCCATTTCACTCGAAAAGATCTAGATTTATGCGTCAGAGTTAGAAAATTTAACGTTTCGGATGTGCGCCAACCAACGAAGCTGCGGTGGACATTCGGATGATGTTATATTCCATATCGCCCTTCCAAATAATTTCAAAATTGTGAAGATATCTCACTCACAGTTTTTTTATTTCAAATTTAAAGAGAAAATTCTTAATGGAAAACCCTTTATTAGCTCTTCTCTGGCCTCGTAATTCCTTTGTAAAAGAACGAAAGAAAACGGAAGACCTGTCTCGAAACCTGTTTCCTATAAACAAAAATTATTTGCAACAGTTGAATTTGCGAGTACTGGGCGTTGCGGCCTAATTTACCACCAAAGTATTTTCGGTTATACCTGGAAGAGGATAAAACATCCGAACACATTTTATATGAATGTCCGCAACTAAACTGGTTAATGAAACTTTTTTTCCACTCACTACAGCGGAACTTTCGAGATCCACTACAAAAGACATGCTATCTTTCATTAGTGAAGCAGAACGTCTTCTGGATTAACTCCGACTCTACGATAAAATAGACATCTCCACTAAAAGCAGTGTACCCAGGACCGAGAAGAAAGGAAAGCATCCTTGTCTAAGGTTCATATCCTCCGAGATTGATAAGTCATCCCCTTATTATCCACCCTTTAAGGTGGAACATATTTTCTTCAAGACTTAATAGTACAGCACTCGAGATAAAGCCTAGTCCACAAAAATGAGACATGAAATCGGTTATCAATTGAGGATTGGAAACATTTTTATGTGAGTGTGAGTGATTAATGAAAACAAAAGTCGCCGAAAGCGAAAAGGACACGCTCACGAAAGGTTCCGTACTACCGTACAATGACCGTGCTCCAAGTTTGCCTCGCTTAATTCCGCTGCGACTAGACAATTGAGAGATATGGAACGCATTTTTTGGCCCCGATAATTCTTTTTACATTGATCAACAAAACCAACGCTGTTCGACAGATATGCTTTTGGTTGATTTCCTTCAAATATCCCTTAAATTTCTTCGAATCAAAGTGCTACCCTTCCCGATCTTTCTATATCTTATTTCTCTTTGCCTACTTCTAATCATAAAATTCAGTTGCGATCTTTAGAAAGGACCAACCTTAATATTAAAATATTAAAATGTACATTAATTTAAAGGTTCCGTTCCTCTAAAGGAAAAACAGAACCATTAAAGGAACATGTTGTCCGTCTGTCTGTGTAACCAGTCTGTTTCTCAGGAACGCGTGGAGGTATCAAGTTCAAAACAATACAGAATACTCATGACTTCAGTCCCATAAAGTTGTAAGAAAATCTTCCCAGTCAAAAGTTTTTCCTTTTTTTGCCGCATGTTTTAATATTCTCAGGGAAACCAAAACACCATACAAAAAAAAATACACATACATTCAGTATCCTTATCGAACAAGTATTTCTTGACTTACAGCTTCCATTGAAATTTTAGGTGTACAGGTCGACCAATATTGCCAAGCTTGTGGGCCCACACTAACTAAGCTCCAAGTGGCAAGTCTAGTTTACTTTATAGATCTTTTACGGTATCCTCGCAAAGCTCGTATATTTCGCGGCTTGTTCGGATGATTTGCTATTAGCTTAGAACCTCGTTATAATTTAGACCCTATTTGTTTCAACATACGAACTGGCAACAGTTACCTCAGTTTTGTTCGGATCAATCGTACTGAGCCATTTTTAAATTTTAAACTTGCTAATGCAATGGGGTTTCTAACTGATGTTTCGTAATGTATGACCCATATTTCCAGACGTATTTAGAATCACTTACGCCCTTCCTTTCTAGGTTCCTCAACACACTCTAATTAATTACTTCCTTTAAATGTTATATTAATTTTTTATTTGGTGCAATAAAATAGTCATCTTTATTTGTTTGTGCTACAAAAAGCCACCTTGCCTACAACTTGTTAATAATTCCGAATTTCTTTTTTTAATATAAGTAATAATATTTTTAATCGTAACACAAGTTATGGAAAGCAACCAAAGAAAGAAAAATAAAATAAATAAAAAAATATATACTGTTGATTAAAACTAGCAAATTGCCGTATGCATTTAAATGTCTGTAACGTAAATTTAACCGATTTATTAATAAAAAAAGATGATCTTTGTAAAAAAAAACTTCCTTTATAAATATTAGCGTTTCAGTAATTGTATTTGTTTTTTGTTTTTTTTTTACTAGTTGAAAATACTACTTTTAATTTAATATTTTATATTTGTTTAAGTATAAATAAAATCGAAACAAATAACACAACAGTGTAAAAAGATTAAACGTTTTTCTACCAAAACTGTAATTGAATTTGCACGAATATATTTAAGTTCAACAAATCATTTAATATATAAAATTAAAGTAAGAATAAATAAAATGAAATTAATTAAATAAATTATATATTCTGTGATAATAGATGTGTTTTATTTACAAAAAAAGAATGGCCATTATTCATGACTAGCTATTTCAGAAAGGCTCCTGCTGCTGTTGGAAAATTCGTTACTTTTATTTTTAATGGTAAGAAAAGGTTTTAAAAACACTCTGCTATGAAATCCCAAAATTGAAAAAAGTGCACAACTATGAACTGTTCTATGTTCTCGAAGTTTTAAGGTGTCCCTTAATAATATTTTTTCTGTTATCAAACATGTCAATGAAGGAGCTCCACAGGGGGCAGTAATAAGTCCCATCCTATAAAATATTTACACCCCTGACTTTGCTCAGTTTGCGGACGATACATGTATTTACACTTCAGGTGTGATTGGTTCCGTTATCGAAACTAATTAATAATCTGCGCTAAATTCCGTCCAAGAGTATTATAAGAACTGGAAAACTAAAATTAATGCTTCCAAGACTCAAGCCGTCTTTTTCACGTGTAAAAGACGAGCTTGTGTTCTTTCCAGCAACAACTTTTCACTCAACGATATCCAGATCGAGTGGAAGTCAAGAGCTAAGTATCTCGGAGTGCACTTGGACAAACGTTTAACATTCAATATTATTGTCCAAGAAATAATAAATAAGGTAAACGTTACAACTAGGTTTCTTTAGCCTTTCATTTGCAGAAAATCTAAACTTAGCAAGGAGAACAAAATATTAATATTCAAAGCTATCTTCCAGGCTATCATGTTTTACGCGTCGCCTGTATGGGCAAAATGTGCAATAATCCATATACGTAGGCTTTAAATTATTCAAAACAAAACCCTTAAAATGATGATGAATCTACCATGGTTCTTTTCGACAGACGAACTCCATACACTTACCGAAATTGAAATGGTATCGGAACGCAGAGCTAAACTTTGCTCCGGATACAAAAACTTGTGTCTACTATCTGACAACTATTTGATTTCAAAGCTTTATAATCTAATATGAAAAATTTCAAAATTAATTATAATCACTATCTTTATATTAACTATACTAACATTCTAATACAAAATACAAACTCAACCTATAAAAAAATTATATATTTATATTGATAATTTATTTTTTATTTATTATTTAAAATTTATTTATTATTATTTATTATCAATTATTTATTTTTTATTTTATTATTATTTATTATTTATTATTCTTTTGTAATATCTTCATTTGATTGTTTGGTCATAGAGACTTAATTAGTCGAAAATCTGAAATCACCTCTTCTCTCTTTCCCCTTATCCAATCTGGGTCATTTATTTAATGAAGGTTTTACTGTGGCTTTTCCTTCAAGTTTAAGATAAATCTGTGATATTAATTAAGTTAAAATAAGGTAATATTGCAGTAGTAAGGGAGTAAGAGACCATATCTCTGTAAACATATAATTATACTCGAAAATATTGTATATCATATTGTATATTTAATGCCACAAAATAAAAACAAAAATAACTATGAACTGCATATTTGAAACCTTATTTATAGCGGGGAGCACATGCCAGAAGTTATAACACAAAAACGTCGTTGTGTTCAATGCTCCGTAAACCAGATTGAAAAACTTACTAAAACTATTTGGTACCTAATTAATCTGGTCCCTGTTTTACTTTTTCATTTTATTTATTGTCTTTTTTCTTTATTAATTTTGAAACATGAAAATTATTTTTTGTTTCTTGAGTCCCAGTGGTACGATAACTTTCCACTCAAAAATTCCAATTCTTGAATTTAATTCGAACCTATAAAGAAACATTTAATCTATTGCAATTAACATTGATTTACAACAAAAATCGAATAATAGAGAAATGAAAAATTGGGAGGGTTAATGCAAGTAGATTTTAAATTAAAATGCATTTGAGTATAAAATATTATACGAAAAACATAATAAAAAAATAACAAAAAATTAGTCCATTTTCATTGCGTCAAAAAAGTGTACACATTTTTATTAAAGAAAAAAACTTAAAATAGTTTCCTTCAGCCTTTAGGACAGCACCTTTGTGTCTTGGCATTGCCTCCTTTCTTCCTTCCTTGTCGATTCTTGTCGACTCTTTAACTTACATTTATTAAAGTGAATCTTCGCTTAAAATGTTCCTCTTTCGGATCTGTTTATCGAAATAATCCAAATGGTCGATGGGGATAAGATCTGTGGATGCGTAGGGTGGTCTAGTTGCTAAAGCATTCGATAAAGTAACCATTTATTGAGCAATTTCGTTTTCAGGTTCTGGTCGTTGTCTTGTTGGCAGACCCAAGAGCTACTTAAACCCAGTTTCGTAAAACTTCATGGAAAATTGTCTCTCAAAATTCAAAGATAAACTTCTTTCAACGTTCTATTAATAAATACCAGGTTCCCAACGCAAGATAAAAGCCAAACGTTCCCAGATTATTACCGAACCTCCTTCGTGCTTTAGATTTTGGTGT
Source organism: Orthonevra nobilis (assembly GCA_963555765.1). Classification (NCBI taxonomy): domain Eukaryota; kingdom Metazoa; phylum Arthropoda; class Insecta; order Diptera; family Syrphidae; genus Orthonevra; species Orthonevra nobilis. The sequence continues at coordinate 11,724,884 of OY743226.1, read as the reverse complement.
TCACATCCTGAATTTTTCGTTAGCCATATTTATGGCAGTGATTTTGAGCCAAAAATCTCAACAACATTAACCCAGAATGGCAAGGTCTCATTTTTATATTTCTTGGCATAAAGAAGTCTTCGCTTTTGGTATTTCTCTTCGGATTAGTAGCGCTTTTTGCGAATACCATTGCCATGTAGTCCGCCCTATAGAATGTTCGGCGAACTCAGCTAGCAACTGGCTACCAATAGCCAGCTACCACACTGCCCTCACTGCAGCCAGCTAGCAACTGGCTACCTATAGCCAGCTAGCAACTCGCTACCTATAGCAGGCTTTATATACCGCTCTGCCACCACTGCAGCTAGCAACTGGCTACCTATAGCCAGCTCAATATACCGCTCTGCCCCTAGCTAGCAACTGGCTACCTAAAACCAGCTACTGCACTGCCCCTACTGCAGCCAGCTACCTATAGCCAGCTAGCAACTGGCTACCTATAGCTACCGCCAGCTACCCAGCAACTGGTTACCTCCAGCCAGTTAGCAACCTGCTCCCACTGCAGCCAGCTACTCACCAACTGGCCACCGCCAGCTACCCAGCAATTGGTAACATCCAGCCAGCTAGCCACTCGCCGCCACTGCAGCCAGCTACCCACCAACTGGCTACCGCCAGCTACCAAGCAATTGGTAACCTCCAGCCAGCTAGCCACTCGCCCCCACTGCAGCCAGCTACCCACCAACTGGCTGCCGCCAGCTACCCAGCAATTGGTTACCTCCAGCCAGCTAGCCACTCGCCCCCACTGCAGCCAGCTAGCCACCAACTGGCTGCCGCCAGCTACCCAGCAATTGGTTACCTCCAGCCAGCTAGCTACTCGCCCCCACTGCAGCCAGCTACCCACCAACTGGCTAACGCCAGCTACCCAGCAATTGGTTAACTCCAGCCAGCTAGCTGCTCGCCCCCACTGCAGCCAGCTACCCACCAACTGGCTAACGCCAGCTACCCACCAACTGGTTACCTCCAGCCAGCTAGCCACTCGCCCCCGCCCTCGTTACCGCCAGCTACCCACCAATTGGTAACCTCCAGCCAGCTAGCTACTCGCCCCCACTGCAGCCAGCTACCCACCAACTGGCTACCGCCAACTACCCAGCAATTGGTTACCTCCAGCCAGCTAGCTACTCGCCCCCACTGCAGCAAGCTACCCACCAACTGGCTAACGCCAGCTACCCAGCAATTGGTAACCTCCAGCCAGCTAGCTACTCGCCCCCACTGCAGCCAGCTACCCACCAACTGGCTAACGCCAGCTACCCAGCAATTGGTTACCTCCAGCCAGCTAGCTACTCGCCCCCACTGCAGCCAGCTACCCACCAACTGGCTAACGCCAGCTACCCAGCAATTGGTTACCTCCAGCCAGCTAGCTACTCGCCTCCACTGCAGCCAGCTACCCACCAACTGGCTACCGCCAGCTACCCAGCAATTGGTAACCTCCAGCCAGCTAGCCACTCGCCCCCACTGCAGCCAGCTACCCACCAACTGGCTACCGCCAGCTACCCACCAACTGGCTACCGCCAGCTACCCAGCAATTGGTTACCTCCAGCCAGCTAGCTACTCGCCCCCACTGCAGCCAGCTACCCACCAACTGGCTAACGCCAGCTACCCACCAACTGGCTAACGCCAGGTACCCACCAACTGGCTACCGCCAGCTACCCAGCAATTGGTAACCTCCAGCCAGCTAGCTACTCGCCCCCACTGCAGCCAGCTACCCAGCAACTGGCTAACGCCAGCTACCCACCAACTGGCTACCGCCAGCTACCCAGCAATTGGTTACCTCCAGCCAGCTAGCTACTCGCCCCCACTGCAGCCAGCTACCCACCAACTGGCTAACGCCAGCTACCCAGCAATTGGTAACCTCCAGCCAGCTAGCTACTCGCCCCCACTGCAGCCAGCTACCCACCAACTGGCTAACGCCAGCTACCCACCAACTGGCTACCGCCAGCTACCCAGCAATTGGTTACCTCCAGCCAGCTAGCTACTCGCCCCCACTGCAGCCAGCTACCCACCAACTGGCTAACGCCAGCTACCCAGCAATTGGTAACCTCCAGCCAGCTAGCTACTCGCCCCCACTGCAGCCAGCTACCCACCAACTGGCTAACGCCAGCTACCCACCAACTGGCTAACGCCAGCTACCCAGCAATTGGTAACCTCCAGCCAGCTAGCCACTCGCCCCCACTGCAGCCAGCTACCCACCAACTGGCTATCGCCAGCTACCCAGCAATTGGTTACCTCCAGCCAGCTAGCTACTCGCCTCCACTGCAGCCAGCTACCCACCAACTGGTAACCTCCAGCCAGCTAGCCACTCGCCCCCACTGCAGCCAGCTACCCACCAACTGGCTACCGCCAGCTACCCACCAACTGGCTATCGCCAGCTACCCACCAACTGGCTACCGCCAGCTACCCAGCAATTGGTTACCTCCAGCCAGCTAGCTACTCGCCCCCACTGCAGCCAGCTACCCACCAACTGGCTAACGCCAGCTACCCACCAACTGGCTACCGCCAGCTACCCAGCAATTGGTTACCTCCAGCCAGCTAGCTACTCGCCCCCACTGCAGCCAGCTACCCACCAACTGGCTAACGCCAGCTACCCAGCAATTGGTTAACTCCAGCCAGCTAGCTGCTCGCCCCCACTGCAGCCAGCTACCCACCAACTGGCTAACGCCAGCTACCCACCAACTGGTTACCTCCAGCCAGCTAGCTGCTCGCCCCCACTGCAGCCAGCTACCCACCAACTGGCTAACGCCAGCTACCCACCAACTGGTTACCTCCAGCCAGCTAGCCACTCGCCCCCGCCCTCGCTACCGCCAGCTACCCACCAATTGGTAACCTCCAGCCAGCTAGCTACTCGCCCCCACTGCAGCCAGCTACCCACCAACTGGCTAACGCCAGCTACCCACCAACTGGCTACCGCCAGCTACCCACCAACTGGCTAACGCCAGCTACCCACCAACTGGCTAACGCCAGCTACCCAGCAATTGGTTACCTCCAGCCAGCTAGCTACTCGCCTCCACTGCAGCCAGCTACCCACCAACTGGCTACCGCCAGCTACCCAGCAATTGGTTACCTCCAGCCAGCTAGCTACTCGCCCCCACTGCAGCCAGCTACCCACCAACTGGCTACCGCCAGCTACCCAGCAATTGGTTACCTCCAGCCAGCTAGCTACTCGCCCCCACTGCAGCCAGCTACCCACCAACTGGCTACCGCCAGCTACCCACCAACTGGCTAACGCCAGCTACCCAGCAATTGGTAACCTCCAGCCAGCTAGCTACTCGCCCCCACTGCAGCCAGCTACCCACCAACTGGCTACCGCCAGCTACCCAGCAATTGGTTACCGCCAGCTACCCAGCAATTGGTTACCTCCAGTCAGCTAGCTACTCGCCCCCACTGCAGCCAGCTACCCACCAACTGGCTAACGCCAGCTACCCAGCAATTGGTAACCTCCAGCCAGCTAGCTACTCGCCCCCACTGCAGCCAGCTACCCACCAACTGGCTACCGCCAGCTACCCAGCAATTGGTTACCTTCAGCCAGCTAGCTACTCGCCCCCACTGCAGCCAGCTACCCACCAACTGGCTAACGCCAGCTACCCACCAACTGGTTACCTCCAGCGAGCTAGCTGCTCGCCCCCACTGCAGCCAGCTACCCACCAACTGGCTAACGCCAGCTACCCACCAACTGGTTACCTCCAGCCAGCTAGCCACTCGCCCCCGCCCTCGCTACCGCCAGCTACCCACCAATTGGTAACCTCCAGCCAGCTAGCTACTCGCCCCCACTGCAGCCAGCTACCCACCAACTGGCTAACGCCAGCTACCCACCAACTGGCTACCGCCAGCTACCCACCAACTGGCTACCGCCAGCTACCCACCAACTGGCTACCGCCAGCTACCCACCAACTGGCTAACGCCAGCTACCCAGCAATTGGTTACCTCCAGCCAGCTAGCTACTCGCCTCCACTGCAGCCAGCTACCCACCAACTGGCTACCGCCAGCTACCCAGCAATTGGTTACCTCCAGCCAGCTAGCTACTCGCCCCCACTGCAGCCAGCTACCCACCAACTGGCTACCGCCAGCTACCCAGCAATTGGTTACCTCCAGCCAGCTAGCTACTCGCCCCCACTGCAGCCAGCTACCCACCAACTGGCTACCGCCAGCTACCCAGCAATTGGTAACCTCCAGCCAGCTAGCTACTCGCCCCCACTGCAGCCAGCTACCCACCAACTGGCTACCGCCAGCTACCCAGCAATTGGTTACCTTCAGCCAGCTAGCTACTCGCCCCCACTGCAGCCAGCTACCCACCAACTGGCTAACACCAGCTACCCAGCAA
>OY743226.1:11565297-11720336 GCA_963555765.1 Orthonevra nobilis | reverse complement strand
CTACCGCCAGCTACCCGGCAACTGATAACCTCCAGCTAGCTAGGTACCTGACCCCACTGCAGCCAGCTACCCACCAACTGGCTACCGCCACCTACCCACCAACTGGCTACCGCCAGCTACCCACCAACTAGCTACCACCAGCTACCCAGCAATTGGTTACCTCCAGCCAGCTAGCCACTCGCCCCCATTGCAGCCAGCTACCCACCAACTAGCTATCGCCAGCTACCCAGCAATTGGTAACCTCCAGCCAGCTAGCCACTCGCCCCCCTGCAGCCAGCTACCCACCAACTGGCTACCGCCAGCTACCCAGCAACTGGTTACCTCCAGCCAGCTAGCTTCCTGCCCCCAATACAGCCAGCTAGCCACCAACTGGCTACCGCCAGCTAGCCACCAACTGGCTACCGCCAGCTACCCAGCAACTGGTTACGTCCACCCAGCTGGCTACCTGCACCCACTGCAACCAGCTACCCACCAACTGGCTACCGCCAGCTACCCGGCAACTTATAACCTCCAGCTAGCTAGGTACCTGCCCCCACTGCAGCCAGCTACCCACCAACTGGCTACCGCCAGCTACCCACCAACTAGCTACCACCAGCTACCCAGCAATTGGTTTCCTCCAGCCAGCTAGCCACTCGCCCCCATTGCAGCCAGCTACCCACCAACTAGCTATCGCCAGCTACCCAGCAACTGGCTACCTCCAGCGAGCTGGCTACCTGCCCCCATTGCAGCCAGCTACCCACCCAACTAGCTACCACCAGCTACCCAGCAATTGGTTTCCTCCAGCCAGCTAGCCACTCGCCCCCACTGCAGCCAGCTACCCACCAACTGGCTACAGCCAGCTACCCAGCAATTGGTTACCTCCAGCCAGCTAGCCACTGGCCCCCACTACAGCCAGCTACCCACCAACTGGCTACCGCCAGCTACCCAGCAATTGGTTACCTCCAGCCAGCTAGCCACTCGCCCCCACTGCAGCCAGCTACCCACCAACTGGCTACCGCCAGCTACCCAGCAATTGGTTACCTCCAGCCAGCTAGCCACTCGCCCCCGCCCTCGCTACCGCCAGCTACCCAGCAATTGGTAACCTCCAGCCAGCTAGCTACTCGCCCCCCTGCAGCCAGCTACCCACCAACTGGCTACCGCCAGCTACCCAGCAATTGGTTACCTCCAGCCAGCTAGCCACTCGCCCCCACTGCTGCCAGCTAACCACCAACTGGCTACCGCCAGCTACCCAGCAACTGGTTACCTCCAGCCAGCTAGCTACCTGCCCCCACTGCAGCCAGATACCCATTTCAAGCTCACTCAAGCCAGCTACCCAGCAACTGGCTACCGCCAGCTACCCACCAACTGGCTACAGCCAGCTACCCAACAACTGGTTACCTCCAGCCAGCTAGCTATCTGCCCCCACTGCAGCTAGCTACCCACCAACAGCTTCCCAGCAACTGGTTACCTCCAGCCAGCTAGCTACCTGCCCCCCATTGCAGCCAGCTACCCACCAACTGGCTACCGCCAGCTACCCACCAACTAGCTACCACCAGCAACCCACCAACTGGTTACCTCCAGCCAGCTAGCTACTCGCCCCCACTGCAGCCAGCTACCCACCAACTGGCTACCGCCAGCTACCCAGCAATTGGTTAACCTCCAGCCAGCTAGCCACTCGCCCCCCCTGCAGCCAGCTACCCACCAACTGGCTACCACCAGCTACCCAGCAATTGGTTACCTCCTGCCAGCTAGCCACTCGCCCCCACTGCGGCCAGCTACCCACCAACTGGCTACCGCCAGCTACCCAGGAATTGTTTACCTCCAGCCAGCAAGCCACTCGCCCCCACTGCAGCCAGCTACCCACCAACTGGCTACCGCCAGCTACCCAGCAAACGTCCAGCCAGCTGGCTACCTGCCCCCACTGCAACCAGCTACCCACCAACTGGCTACCGCCAGCTACCCAGCAACTGATTACCTCCAGCCAGCTAGCTACTCGCCCCCTCTGCAGCCAGCTACCCACAAACTGGCTACCGCCAGCTACTCAGCAATTGTTTACCTCCAGCCAGCTAGCTCCTCGCCCCCACTGCAGCCAGCTACCCACCAACTGGCTACCGCCAGCTACGCAGCAACTGGTTACCTCCAGCCAGCTAGCCACTCGCCCCCACTGCAGCCAGCTACCCACCAACTGGCTACCACCAGCTACCCAGCAAACGTCCAGCCAGCTGGCTACCTGCCCCCACTGCAACCAGCTACCCACCAACTGGCTACCGCCAGCTACCCAGCAACTGATTACCTCCAGCCAGCTAGCTACTCGCCCCCTCTGCAGCCAGCTACCCACAAACTGGCTACCGCCAGCTACTCAGCAATTGTTTATCTCCAGCCAGCTAGCTCCTCGCCCCCACTGCAGCCAGCTACCCACCAACTGGCTACCGCCAGCTACGCAGCAACTGGTTACCTCCAGCCAGCTAGCCACTCGCCCCCACTGCAGCCAGCTACCCACCAACTGGCTACCACCAGCTACCCAGCAAACGTCCAGCCAGCTGGCTACCTGCCCCCACTGCAACCAGCTACCCACCAACTGGCTACCGCCAGCTACCCAGCAACTGATTACCTCCAGCCAGCTAGCTACTCGCCCCCTCTGCAGCCAGCTACCCACAAACTGGCTACCGCCAGCTACTCAGCAATTGTTTACCTCCAGCCAGCTAGCCACTCGCCCCCACTGCAGCCAGCTACCCACCAACTGGCTACCGCCAGCTACCCAGCAACTGATTACCTCCAGCCAGCTAGCTACTCGCCCCCTCTGCAGCCAGCTACCCACAAACTGGCTACCGCCAGCTACTCAGCAATTGTTTACCTCCAGCCAGCTAGCTCCTTGCCCCCACTGCAGCCAGCTACCCACCAACTGGCTACCGCCAGCTACGCAGCAACTAGTTACCTCCAGCCAGCTAGCCAATCGCCCCCACTGCAGCTAGCTACCCACCAACTGGCTACCGCCAGCTACTCAGCAATTGTTTACCTCCAGCCAGCTAGCCACTCGCCCCCACTGCAGCCAGCTACCCACCAACTGGCTACCGCCAGCTACCCACCAACTGACTACCGCCAGCTACCCAGCAACTGATTACCTCCAGCCAGCTAGCTACTCGCCCCCTCTGCAGGCCAGCTACCCACAAACTGGCTACCGCCAGCTACTCAGCAATTGTTTACCTCCAGCCAGCTAGCTCCTCGCCCCCACTGCAGCCAGCTACCCACCAACTGGCTACCGCCAGCTACGCAGCAACTAGTTACCTCCAGCCAGCTAGCCACTCGCCCCCACTGCAGCCAGCTACCCACCAACTGGCTACCGCCAGCTACTCAGCAATTGTTTACCTCCAGCCAGCTAGCCACTCGCCCCCACTGCAGCCAGCTACCCACCAACTGGCTACCGCCAGCTACCCACCAACTGGCTACCGCCAGCTACCCAGCAACTGATTACCTCCAGCCAGCTAGCTACTCGCCCCCTCTGCAGCCAGCTACCCACAAACTGGCTACCGCCAGCTACTCAGCAATTGTTTACCTCCAGCCAGCTAGCTCCTCGCCCCCACTGCAGCCAGCTACCCACCAACTGGCTACCGCCAGCTACGCAGCAACTAGTTACCTCCAGCCAGCTAGCCACTCGCCCCCACTGCAGCCAGCTACCCACCAACTGGCTACCGCCAGCTACCCAGCAATTGTTTACCTCACAGCCAGCTAGCCACTCGCCCCCACTGCAGCCAGCTACCCACCAACTGGCTACCGTCAGCTACCCAGCAATTGGTAACCTCCAGCCAGCTAGCCACTCGCTCCCACTGCAGCCAGCTACCCACCAACTGGCTACCGCCAGCTACCCAGCAATTGTTTACCTCCAGCCAGCTAGCCACTCGCCCCCACTGCAGCCAGCTACCCACCAACTGGCTACCGCCAGCTACCCAGCAATTGGTAACCTCCAGCCAGCTAGCCACTCGCCCCCACTGCAGCCAGCTACCCACCAACTGGCTACCGCCAGCTACCCACCAACTGGCTACCGCCAGCCAGCCAGCCAGCTAGCCACTCGCTCCCACTGCAGCCAGCTACCCACCAACTGGCTACCGCCAGCTACCCAGCAATTGTTTACCTCCAGCCAGCTAGCCACTCGCCCCCACTGCAGCCAGCTACCCACCAACTGGCTACCGCCAGCTACCCAGCAATTGGTAACCTCCAGCCAGCTAGCCACTCGCCCCCACTGCAGCCAGCTACCCACCAACTGGCTACCGCCAGCTACCCAGCAATTGGTTACCTCCAGCCAGCTAGCTACTCGCCCCCACTGCAGCCAGCTACCCACCAACTGGGTAACGCGAGCTACCCACCAACTGGCTAACGCCAGCTACCCAGCAATTGGTTACCTCCAGCCAGCTAGCTACTCGCCCCCACTGCAGCCAGCTACCCACCAACTGGCTAACGCCAGCTACCCACCAACTGGTTACCTCCAGCCAGCTAGCAACCTGCCCCCACTGCTTGGGCCATGTCTAATCAGAACAAAATCGAGTTTGTTAAATGTGTTTAGATTTTTAGGGCTGGAAAGAATAACTATAAAAGCTTAAAGGCAAATGAGAGAGAGAGAGGGAAAGTGGATTTTGGTTGGGATCGATGTAACCTTTTTGATTATGGGTCAGTTAAACGTTCCTAAAATTGCTGGGGGTTTTAACCACGAGGCGAAAATTTGTACAAACAAAATTGTGTGCACAAAATGTGGTGAAAACCATGAAACGAAGATCGATGTAAATCCTGATTGTAGAAGTCACGCATGTGAAGTGTTTTTTAGAAAGAAGTGGAATTGGAAAAGAAAAGAATATCCTGCTAGCCACTTATACCCCCAAAGCTCAATCTTTTCTGTTTAAACATCTGCGATTTAACTAACAATTTGGACGAGTTACGAAATTTGGCCATTAATAAGAATTTCGATATTTTATTCTGTCCGAAACCAATGTAACCAAAGATAAACAGTGAGTAACAAATATATTTGCACACCCAATTCCTTTAAAATCCCAGAAACACGCTATAAAAAAATGCAGACAGAAAATGCGCAAACTCCAAGACCAATTCTTCTATTGATAAATGTAAGTGAAGAAAGACCAATTCGGCTATAACAATGTGTCCCACAGTGAGTGAAACTCCCGTGTCTGCTTGCGAAAAAATAATTCCCTGGCGCGATAGTATTAAAAGCTACATAGGAATAGTAAATTCTGTAGGATAGCGCTAACGAGAGACTGGATCAACCGGAAATAAACTTCGTTCTGGAAGACCAAAAAGGCTGACCGTGCGAGACAGACGTTCATCAGTGCACGAGGACTAGTCCCACATGTTGCAACAACATCAGGAAGAACAGTTAATCCACAAACCATTCGCAACGTGTTGTTTTCGGCGAACATCTATGGGAGATCAGCTAGAAAGAAAACCCTTTTTATCCGAGCAAAATAGACAAAAGCGCTTAGCATTAGAATTTTCGAGAACTGTTTTGTTATCCGATGAAAGCAAATTTAATCTGTTTGGCTCGGAATGAAGTTTTTTCTCTTCTTTTTTCCTTCAGAAAATTAACTGTGCAAATACTTTTTTGAATATTAATATGACACTGATTTTGAAATTTGGACCTTTTCTTTCTACATTTTCTGATATACAACACGTTCCTGTATCTTCAAAGGAAAATATAAAAATACTTTTTTTACTCACTGTAGACGACAGTGATAACTCATGCTATCAGTAAGCAACATAGAACGTAGTTACAAACAACAATCGCATCCAGGCTCAAGTCGATAAAGATATGAAAATAAGTGATCATGAAACTATAACAATTGACCTCGATATTAAAGAGAAGTTAAAGAGTGTTATATGTTCTATTCGGAGGCTTAAATAAAATTAACGCGAATTGCAGAATAATCAAATAATATCATGGCCTTATTTAGAGTTAAAAAAAATACGTAATTGCATTTGTAAAAACTAAATTTTAAACTTATCAAAACACTTGCTTGATATTTTTATGTTAATTAATATCTATTTTATAAAATGTAGGAATTTATTAACTTCCCATCAGGAAGTTCTTGTAATCGGTCCGATTTTCGAAATTCAAAATTTTTACATTTCTCCACGATTGGCGGTCCCAGTAGTCGGATTCCATGATTTTTAGAAAGATGTCTGTGTGTGTGTGTGTACGTACGTACGTACGTACGTACGTACGTACGTACGTACGTTTGTGCGGATTCTTTCGTACAGCCTAACTCGAGAACAAATCAAGCTGTCGAAGCCAAATTGGTTTCATTCGAAGCGTGTGTGCATAAAGATCACCTGAAAAGCTTTTGGTTAAATTTCACAGGGTGGTTTGAATTTTATGACGAAAAAACTGTCAAAAAAAGGGACAATTTGATTTCTTCAATTAAAATCAATTTAGTTTTCCAATAAAAAAAGTTCAAAATTAATTAAATTTATAGTTTATAGCTACCTTATCAGATAAAAAAATATGCAAATATATATACACTGCCGTTCATAAGTTTCGGGACAAATTCATATAAAATTTTTTTTTGTGTTCAATTTTAATGCCAAAAGTTTCATCAATATTATGTTTATTTAGCCAATTGACTAAACTAAGTAAGTTACTAACTATAGAGACTACCAAAAAGACTAAAACAGTTTTTAGTTGAGGCCATTTCATACATCGATATGCCCCTTTCTCTATTTCCTGATCCAAATTTCCACGGAAGTTCTTTGAAAATTGTTTCAGAAATGTGAATCCTGTAGGTCTTTCCCATTTTTCAAGACTCAGAGTGACGTCTGTAACACTGACACATGAAAACATCCTTAGAAAATTATGTGGCCACCAGTTTTTTTGTTGAAAACCTGCTCGGCTGTAGCTTGACGCTTTTTAATCGTTATAATATATTTGCAAAAAGAAGCTCATGGCTCAAATTACATGAGGCAATTGAATTTAAAGCAAAAGCATCGAGAGAAACCTAAATGACAAAGTTAAAATACATGGATAAAACTGCATTACTCGTATATTGCAAGGAAGACCATAACATCCTATTTAGTTTGTGGTTTTAAATCATGAACCCAATCCTAGAGGTCTTTCCAGAAAATGACACAGAGATAAAAAAAATATCTCGGAATCGGCGTGGAAAATCCTATCGAAATCTGCAAAGAAAACTGGACCGAATGTGATCCTCTTTATGCCATATATTTACCAGATAGAAAAAGATCCTTTGCTGAGCAGTTACCAGCTCGGAAGGAGAGGTGGTGGAAATCTCTGGATTGAAACTATGTACTTTTGAACCCTTTCAAAAAGGACATAAAGTTAATCCCTAACATCCCTAATATCTTCACGTTGAGTTGGATACTCTTAGAAGGATGACTGGCTAAGATTTAGGGTCCTTGGTCCTATATTACAGTCGAAAATGCTTTCATTGAGTCGTTTAATGCAAGCCGTGGACAGCCAGCCAGCAAAAACAATTATCTCAAGGTTACACACCCCAAACTGAAGCCTGCAAAATTCGAAATGGAAATATCATTGTAGAATTGCAGTCAATGCTGAGGACATGGAAGAACCAACAATGCCATCTACCTGACCTAGACGAAGTACAGATAGCAAGATAGAACTTCTAAAAGCGGCGGCGATGACTTAGTTGGGAGTATGCACCAACTCTGCAATACATGGTCAGAAGAAAGCATGCGAGCATGTCAGTACGCACCTTTTCATCAATTTCAAGGTTGGTTTTGGTGTCTGTTTCGTCCACAGAGACGAGATTTATGATGTCATGTCTAGGTTTGGCATCCCTGCCAAGCTCGTATTTAGGCGGTGACCTAAATCGCCATCCTGCACAAATTGATGTCGGCAAAGACGTCAACGGCCCACTTGATGTCAAACAACGTTTAAGACAAGGTGATGCACTGTCATGTGATTTCTTCAACATCATACTTGGGACAATAGTGCAAAAGAACCTTGTCAACAAAAGAGGGCAAAAAGAAGCATATGCTGCCATCAAGAAAAACCAAATCCGACGTCTGGGTCAGAACCTTACCATAGACAGCTATAATTTTGAGGTAGTTAGGGCTTTGTCTATCTTGGCTCCGCTGGAAAAATAGATAATAACACCAGCGCTGAGATCAAATGAAGAATACCTCTGCTTAAGAAAGCTAAGCCTTCTTTCGAAGAACTGAAGCATCGCTCTTTAAGACCCATATCATCCCCGTCCTACTATATGGTGTAGAAGCATGGATACTTTCAAAAACGGATGAAGGCCCCGTTGTTTCGAGGGAAAAGTGTAATCTTTTGTCCCATCTGCATTGACGGTGAGTGGAGGAGAAGATTCAACAACCAATTGACTTACCCAAAAGGATACAATGCCAATCCTACATGGACTGTAACGCCACCTCAAGTTAATAATTAAATGATTAATGACAAAAAAAGTCCAACCAGCTAACATGCTTAAAAAAACGGTAAAAATTAAATTATTTCTGCAGTCAAACTAAAAATCTAATTTTCTATTATTATCATAGAAAGTATTTCCAAATTGAAATATGTTTATCTATCAAACTTTTCAATCTTGTGCACAACATTAGGTAAATGTTACTAAATCAAAAACGAATATTTCCAAATTGTTGTCCTGATCACTTAAAATAATACTTTCGTAAGTAAGTAATTACCGAAATGTTGAATTAAAATTAATGTTGAATACTCAACTTTACCTTCATAGCAACTTTCCATTCCCCTACTTATCCCCATTTCAAGTAATAAATGTGATTTTAATTTTACAGAATTTAACTGAACTAGATAAATTTGCTAATGATTCAACTCAATTATTATTATCTCATACCTTATATTTCCACATGAATTTGTTTTAATTTAGATTTAATCTTTATATTTATATTTTTAATTTATTAGTCTAATATGTTTGAATTCAATTTAATCAATGTATTCTTTACAACGCTAATCTTTCACAGATCTATAAGTATTTCTTGCGGTGTTAGCATGTACATAATAAGTATACCTTTTAGTCTATAATTTAGAGGCAAATCGTATTTTATAAAATTCTAAAAAGTGAGTATCTTAAAGTTGAATTTGGGAGCAAATTATATAGCACCTTAATGATTTTTTTTATCATGAGATGGGAAGTTCATGGTATGGGCAGGTCTACTCGCACCCAAACCAATTTTTTTAATTGCTACTATATTCTGAATAAATTTTTATAAAACATACAAACCTCCAGCTAGCAACTGACTACCTTCACAGTCAGTTAACTACTGACAACCTTCACAGCCAGCAAGCAACTGACTACCTTCACAGACAGTTAACAACTGCCAATCCTCAGCTAGCAACTGACTCCCTCCAAAGTCTGTTAACAACTGACTACCTTCACACCCAGCTAACAACTGTCAACCCTCAGCTAGCAACTGACTACCTTCACAGTCAGTTAACAACTGACTACCTTCACAGTCAGTTAACTACTGACAACCTTCACAGCCAGCAAGCAACTGACTACCTTCACAGACAGTTAACAACTGCCAATCCTCAGCTAGCAACTGACTCCCTCCACAGCCAGTTAACAACTGAGTACCTCCACAGCCAACTAGCAACTGACTCCCTCCACAGCCAGTAAACAACTGCCAACTTCCAGCTAGCAACTGACTAGCTTCACAATCAGTTAACAACTGATTTCCTTCGCAGCCAGCTAGCATTTGACTACCTTCACAGACAGTTAACAACTGCCAATCCTCAGCTAGCAACTGACTCCCTCCAAAGTCTGTTAACAACTGACTACCTTCACAGACAGTTAACAACTGCCAATCCAACAACTGACTACCTCTAGCTGGCAACTGACTAACTCCACAACCAGTTAACAACTGACTTCCTTCACTACCTCCACAGCCAGTTAGCAACTTCCATCCTCCAGCTAGCAACTGACTACCTCCACAGCTAGTTAGCACCAGCCAACCTCCTGCTAGCAACTGACTCCTTCCACACTCAGTTAGCATCTGACTACCTTCTCAGCTAGCAAGAAACTGACTACCTCCACAGCCAGCTAGCAACTGCCAACCTCCAGCTCGCAACTGACTGCCTCCACAGCCAGTTAACATCTGACTACCTTCACAACCAGCAAGAAACTGACTACCTCCACAGCCAGCTAGCAACTGACTCCCTCCACAGCCTGTTAACAACTGACTACCTCCACAGTCAGATAACAACTGCCAACCTCCAGCCAGCCACTAACTGCCTCCATAGACAGTTCACAACTGAACCCCCTCCACAGCCAGTTAACAACTGACTACCTCCACAGCCAACTAGCAACTGCCAACCTCCAGCTCGCAACTGACTGCCTCCACAGCCAGTTAACATCTGACTACCTTCACAACCAGCAAGAAACTGACTACCTCCACAGCCAGCTAGCAACTGACTCCCTCCACAGCCTGTTAACAACTGACTACCTCCACAGTCAGATAACAACTGCCAACCTCCAGCCAGCCACTAACTGCCACCATAGACAGTTCACAACTGAACCCCCTCCACAGCCAGTTCAGCACTGACTACCTTTACAGCCAGCTAGCAACTCACTATCTTCACAGCCAGCTTGCCACCAGCTCCCACTGCAGCCAACTAGCAACTCGCTACCGCCAGCTGCCCAGCAACTGGTTACCTCCAGCCAGCTAGCTACCTGCCCCCACTGCAGCCAGCTACCGCCATCTTCCCACCAACTGGTTAACCCCCACTGCAGCCAGCTACCCACCAACTGGCTACCGCCAGCTACCCAGCAACTGATTACCTCCAGCCAGCTAGCTTCCTGCCCCCAATACAGCCAGCTAGCCACCAACTGGCTACCGCCAGCTAGCCACCAACTGGCTACCGCCAGCTACCCAGCAACTGGTTACGTCCAGCCAGCTGGCTACCTGCACCCACTGCAACCAGCTACCCACCAACTGGCTACCGCCAGCTACCCGGCAACTTATAACCTCCAGCTAGCTAGGTACCTGCCCCCACTGCAGCCAGCTACCCACCAACTGGCTACCGCCAGCTACCCACCAACTAGCTACCACCAGCTACCCAGCAATTGGTTTCCTCCAGCCAGCTAGCCACTCGCCCCCATTGCAGCCAGCTACCCACCAACTAGCTATCGCCAGCTACCCAGCAACTGGCTACCTCAAGCGAGCTGGCTACCTGCCCCCATTGCAGCCAGCTACCCACCAACTGGCTACCGCCAGCCAGCTAGCCACTCGCCCCCACTGCAGCCAGCTACCCAGCAATTGGTTACCTCCAGCCAGCTAGCCACTGGCCCCCACTGCAGCCAGCAACCCACCAACTGGCTACCGCCAGCTACCCAGCAATTGGTTACCGCCAGCCAGCTAGCCACTCGCCCCCGCCCTCGCTACCGCCAGCTACCCAGCAATTGGTAACCTCCAGCCAGCTAGCCACTCGCCCCCACTGCAGCCAGCTACCCACCAACTGGCTTCCGCCAGCTACCCAGCAATTGGTAACCTCCAGCCAGCTAGCTACTCGCCCCCACTGCAGCCAGCTACCCACCAACTGGCTACCGCCAGCTACCCAGCAATTGGTTACCTCCAGCTAGCTAGCCACTCGCCCCCACTGCTGCCAGCTACCCACCAACTGGCTACCGCCAGCTACCCAGCAACTGGTTACCTCCAGCCAGCTAGCCACTCGCCCCCACTGCAGCCAGCTACCCACCAACTGGCTACCGCCAGCTACCCAGGAATTGTTTACCTCTAGCCAGCAAGCCACTCGCCCCCACTGCAGCCAGCTACCCACCAACTGGCTACCGCCAGCTACCCAGCAATTGGTAACCTCCAGCCAGCTAGCTACTCGCCCCCACTGCAGCCAGCTACCCACCAACTGGCTACCGCCAGCTACCCAGCAATTGGTAACCTCCAGCCAGCTAGCCACTCGCCCCCCTGCAGCCAGCTACCCACCAACTGGCTACCACCAGCTACCCAGCAATTGGTTACCTCCAGCCAGCTAGCCACTCGCCCCCACTGCAGCCAGCTACCCACCAACTGGCTACCGCCAGCTACCCAGCAATTAGTAACCTCCAGCCAGCTAGCCACTCGCCCCCACTCAAGCCTGCTACCCACCAACTGGCTACCGCCAGCTACCCAGCAGTTGGTTACCTCCAGCCAGCTAGCTACTCGCCCCCACTGCAGCCAGCTACCCACCAACTGGCTACCGCCAGCTACCCAGCAACTGGTTACCTCCAGCCAGCTAGCTACCTGCCCCCACTGCAGCCAGATACCCAGCAACTGGCTACCGCCAGCTACCCACCAACTGGCTACAGCCAGCTACCCAACAACTGGTTACCTCCAGCCAGCTAGCTATCTGCCCCCACTGCAGCTAGCTACCCACCAACAGCTTCCCAGCAACTGGTTACCTCCAGCCAGCTAGCTACCTGCCCCCATTGCAGCCAGCTACCCACCAACTGGCTACCGCCAGCTACCCACCAACTAGCTACCACCAGCTACCCACCAACTGGTTACCTCCAGCCAGCTAGCTACTCGCCCCCACTGCAGCCAGCTACCCACCAACTGGCTACCGCCAGCTACCCAGGAATTGTTTACCTCCAGCCAGCAAGCCACTCGCCCCCACTGCAGCCAGCTACCCACCAACTGGCTACCACCAGCTACCCAGCAAACGTCCAGCCAGCTGGCTACCTGCCCCCACTGCAACCAGCTACCCACCAACTGGCTACCGCCAGCTACCCAGCAACTGATTACCTCCAGCCAGCTAGCTACTCGCCCCCTCTGCAGCCAGCTACCCACAAACTGGCTACCGCCAGCTACCCACCAACTGGCTACCGCCAGCTACGCAGCAACTGGTTACCTCCAGCCAGCTAGCCACTCGCCCCCACTGCAGCCAGCTACCCACCAACTGGCTACCGCCAGCTACTCAGCAATTGTTTACCTCCAGCCAGCTAGCCACTCGCCCCCACTGCAGCCAGCTACCCACCAACTGGCTACCGCCAGCTACCCACCAACTGGCTACCGCCAGCTACCCAGCAATTGGTTACCTCCAGCCAGCTAGCTACTCGCCCCCACTGCAGCCAGCTACCCACCAACCGGCTAACGCCAGCTACCCAGCAATTGGTAACCTCCAGCCAGCTAGCTACTCGCCCCCACTGCAGCCAGCTACCCACCAACTGGCCACCGCCAGCTACCCAGCAATTGGTAACCTCCAGCCAGCTAGCCACTCGCCCCCACTGCAGCCAGCTACCCACCAACTGGCTACCGCCAGCTACCAAGCAATTGTTTACCTCCAGCCAGCTAGCCACTCGCCCCCACTACAGCCAGCTACCCACCAAATGGCTACCGCCAGCTACCCAGCAATTGGTAACCTCCAGCCAGCTAGCCACTCGCCCCCACTGCAGCCAGCTACCCACCAACTGGCTACCGCCAGCTACCCACCAACTGGCTACCGCCAGCCAGCTAGCCACTCGCCCCCACTGCAGCCAGCTACCCACCAACTGGCTACCGCCAGCTACCCACCAACTGGCTACCGCCAGCTACCCAGCAATTGGTAACCTCCAGCCAGCTAGCCACTCGCCCCCCTGCAGCCAGCTACCCACCAACTGGCTACCACCAGCTACCCAGCAATTGGTTACCTCCTGCCAGCTAGCCACTCGCCCCCACTGCAGCCAGCTACCCACCAACTGGCTACCGCCAGCTACCCAGGAATTGTTTACCTCCAGCCAGCAAGCCACTCGCCCCCACTGCAGCCAGCTACCCACCAACTGGCTACCGCCAGCTACCCAGCAATTGGTAACCTCCAGCCAGCTAGCTACTCGCCCCCACTGCAGCCAGCTACCCACCAACTGGCTACCGCCAGCTACCCAGCAATTGGTAACCTCCAGCCAGCTAGCCACTCGCCCCCCTGCAGCCAGCTACCCACCAACTGGCTACCACCAGCTACCCAGCAATTGGTTACCTCCAGCCAGCTAGCCACTCGCCCCCACTGCAGCCAGCTACCCACCAACTGGCTACCGCCAGCTACCCAGCAATTAGTAACCTCCAGCCAGCTAGCCACTCGCCCCCACTCAAGCCTGCTACCCACCAACTGGCTACCGCCAGCTACCCAGCAGTTGGTTACCTCCAGCCAGCTAGCTACCTGCCCCCATTGCAGCCAGCTACCCACCAACTGGCTACCGCCAGCTACCCACCAACTAGCTACCTACCCACCAACTGGTTACCTCCAGCCAGCTAGCTACTCGCCCCCACTGCAGCCAGCTACCCACCAACTGGCTACTGCCAGCTACCAATCAACTGGCTACCGCCAGCTACCCAGGAATTGTTTACCTCCAGCCAGCAAGCCACTCGCCCCCACTGCAGCCAGCTACCCACCAACTGGCTACCACCAGCTACCCAGCAAACGTCCAGCCAGCTGGCTACCTGCCCCCACTGCAACCAGCTACCCAGCAACTGATTACCTACAGCCAGCTAGCTACTCGCCCCCTCTGCAGCCAGCTACCCACAAACTGGCTACCGCCAGCTACTCAGCAATTGTTTACCTCCAGCCAGCTAGCTCCTCGCCCCCACTGCAGCCAGCTACCCACCAACTGGCTACCGCCAGCTACCCACCAACTGGCTACCGCCAGCTACGCAGCAACTGGTTACCTCCAGCCAGCTAGCCACTCGCCCCCACTGCAGCCAGCTACCCACCAACTGGCTTCCGCCAGCTACCCAGCAATTGGTTACCTCCAGCCAGCTAGCTACTCGCCCCCACTGCAGCCAGCTACCCACCAACTGGCTACCGCCAGCTACCCACCAACTGGCTACAGCCAGCTACCCAACAACTGGTTACCTCCAGCCAGCTAGCTGTCTGCCCCCACTGCAGCTAGCTACCCACCAACAGCTTCCCAGCAACTGGTTACCTCCAGCCAGCTAGCTACCTGCCCCCATTGCAGCCAGCTACCCACCAACTGGCTACCGCCAGCTACCCACCAACTAGCTACCACCAACTACCCACCAACTGGTTACCTCCAGCCAGCTAGCTACTCGCCCCCACTGCAGCCAGCTACCCACCAACTGGCTACCGCCAGCTACCAATCAACTGGCTACCGCCAGCTACCCAGGAATTGTTTACCTCCAGCCAGCAAGCCACTCGCCCCCACTGCAGCCAGCTACCCACCAACTGGCTACCACCAGCTACCCAGCAAACGTCCAGCCAGCTGGCTACCTGCCCCCACTGCAACCAGCTACCCACCAACTGGCTACCGCCAGCTACCCAGCAACTGATTACCTCCAGCCAGCTAGCTACTCGCCCCCTCTGCAGCCAGCTACCCACAAACTGGCTACCGCCAGCTACTCAGCAATTGTTTACCTCCAGCCAGCTAGCTCCTCGCCCCCACTGCAGCCAGCTTCCCACCAACTGGCTACCGCCAGCTACCCAGCAATTGGTTACCTCCAGCCAGCTAGCCACTCGCCCCCACTGCAGCCAGCTACCCACCAACTGGCTACCGCCAGCTACCCAGCAATTGTTTACCTCCAGCCAGCTAGCCACTCGCCCCCACTGCAGCCAGCTACCCACCAACTGGCTACCGCCAGCTACCCACCAACTGGCTACCGCCAGCTACCCAGCAATTGGTTACCTCCAGCCAGCTAGCTACTCGCCCCCACTGCAGCCAGCTACCCACCAACTGGCTAACGCCAGCTACCCAGCAATTGGTAACCTCCAGCCAGCTAGCTACTCGCCCCCACTGCAGCCAGCTACCCACCACCTGGCCACCGCCAGCTACCCAGCAATTGGTAACCTCCAGCCAGCTAGCCACTCGCCCCCACTGCAGCCAGCTACCCACCAACTGGCTACCGCCAGCTACCAAGCAATTGTTTACCTCCAGCCAGCTAGCCACTCGCCCCCACTTCAGCCAGCTACCCACCAACTGGCTACCGCCAGCTACCCAGCAATTGGTAACCTCCAGCTAGCTAGCCACTCGCCCCCACTGCAGCCAGCTACCCACCAACTGGCTACCGCCAGCTACCCAGCAATTGGTTACCTCCAGCCAGCTAGCCAATCGCCCTCACTGCAGCCAGCTACCCACCAACTGGCTACCGCCAGCTACCCAGCAATTGGTAACCTCCAGCCAGCTAGCCACTCGCCCCCACTGCAGCCAGCTACCCACCAACTGGCTACCGCCAGCTACCCAGCAAATGGTAACCTCCAGCCAGCTAGCTACTCGCCCCCACTGCAGCCATCTACCCACCAACTGGCTACCGCCAGCTACCCACCAACTGGCTACCGCCAGCTACCCAGCAATTGGTTACCTCCAGCCAGCTTGCTACTCGCCCCCACTGCAGCCAGCTACCCACCAACTGGCTAACGCCAGCTACCCAGCAATTGGTAACCTCCAGCCAGCTAGCTACTCGCCCCCACTGCAGCCAGCTACCCACCAACTGGCTAACGCCAGCTACCCACCAACTGGCTAACGCCAGCTACCCAGCAATTGGTAACCTCCAGCCAGCTAGCTACTCGCCCCCACTGCAGCCAGCTTCCCACCAACTGGCTACCGCCAGCTACCCAGCAATTGGTTACCTCCAGCCAGCTAGCCACTCGCCCCCACTGCAGCCAGCTACCCACCAACTGGCTACCGCCAGCTACCCAGCAAATGGTAACCTCCAGCCAGCTAGCTACTCGCCCCCACTGCAGCCATCTACCCACCAACTGGCTACCGCCAGCTACCCAGCAATTGGTAACCTCCAGCCAGCTAGCCACTCGCCCCCACTGCAGCCAGCTACCCATCAACTGGCTACCGCCAGCTACCCACCAACTGGCTACCGCCAGCTACCCAGCAATTGGTTACCGCCAGCCAGCTAGCTACTCGCCCCCACTGCAGCCAGCTAAACACCAACTGGCTAACGCCAGCTACCCAGCAATTGGTAACCTCCAGCCAGCTAGCTACTCGCCCCCACTGCAGCCAGCTATCCACCAACTGGCTACCGCCAGCTACCCAGCAATTGGTAAACTCCAGCCAGCTAGCCACTCGCCCCCACTGCAGCCAGCTACCCACCAACTGGCTACCGCCAGCTACCCAGCAATTGGTAAACTCCAGCCAGCTAGCCACTCGCCCCCACTGCAGCCAGCTACCCACCAACTGGCTACCGCCAGCTACCCAGCAATTGGTTACCTCCAGCCAGCTAGCCACTCGCCCCCGCCCTCGCTACCGCCAGCTACCCAGCAATTGGTAACCTCCAGCCAGCTAGCCACTCGCCCCCACTGCAGCCAGCTACCCACCAACTGGCTACCTCCAGCTACCCAGCAATTGGTTACCTCCAGTCAGCTAGCTACTCGCCCCCACTGCAGCCAGCTACCCACCAACTGGCTAACGCCAGCTACCCACCAATTGGTAACCTCCAGCCAGCTAGCTACTCGCCCCAACTGCAGCCAGCTACCCAGCAATTGGTAACCTCCAGCCAGCTAGCTACTCGCCCCACTGCAGCCAGCTACCCACCAACTGGCTAACGCCAGCTACCCACCAACTGGCTACCGCCAGCTACCCAGCAATTGGTAACCTCCAGCCAGCTAGCTACTCGCCCCCACTGCAGCCAGCTACCCACCAACTGGCTAACGCCAGCTACCCACCAACTGGCTACCGCCAGCTACCCACCAACTGGCTACCGCCAGCTACCCAGCAATTGGTTACCTCCAGGCAGCTAGCTACTCGCCCCCACTGCAGCCAGCTACCCACCAACTGGCTAACGCCAGCTACCCAGCAATTGGTAACCTCCAGCCAGCTAGCTACTCTCCCCCACTGCAGCCAGCTACCCACCAACTGGCTAACGCCAGCTACCCACCAACTGGCTACCGCCAGCTACCCAGCAATTGGTTACCTCCAGCCAGCTAGCTACTCGCCCCCACTGCAGCCAGCTACCCACCAACTGGCTAACGCCAGCTACCCAGCAATTGGTAACCTCCAGCCAGCTAGCTACTCGCCCCCACTGCAGCCAGCTACCCACCAACTGGCTAACGCCAGCTTCCCACCAACTGGCTACCGCCAGCTACCCAGCAATTGGTTACCTCCAGCCAGCTAGCTACTCGCCCCCACTGCAGCCAGCTACACACCAACTGGCTAACGCCAGCTACCCAGCAATTGGTAACCTCCAGCCAGCTAGCTACTCTCCCCCACTGCAGCCAGCTACCCACCAACTGGCTAACGCCAGCTACCCACCAACTGGCTACCGCCAGCTACCCAGCAATTGGTTACCTCCAGCCAGCTAGCTACTCGCCCCCACTGCAGCCAGCTACCCACCAACTGGCTAACGCCAGCTACCCACCAACTGGCTACCGCCAGCTACCCAGCAATTGGTTACCTCCAGCCAGCTAGCTACTCGCCCCCACTGCAGCCAGCTACCCACCAACTGGCTAACGCCAGCTACCCAGCAATTGGTAACCTCCAGCCAGCTAGCTACTCGCCCCCACTGCAGCCAGCTACCCACCAACTGGCTAACGCCAGCTACCCACCAACTGGCTAACGCCAGCTACCCACCAACTGGCTACCGCCAGCTACCCAGCAATTGGTTACCTCCAGCCAGCTAGCTACTCGCCCCCACTGCAGCCAGCTACCCACCAACTGGCTAACGCCAGCTACCCAGCAATTGGTAACCTCCAGCCAGCTAGCTACTCGCCCCCACTGCAGCCAGCTACCCACTAACTGGCTAACGCCAGCTACCCAGCAATTGGTTACCTCCAGCCAGCTAGCTACTCGCCCCCACTGCAGCCAGCTACCCACCAACTGGCTACCGCCAGCTACCCAGCAATTGGTTACCTCCAGCCAGCTAGCTACTCGCCCCCACTGCAGCCAGCTACCCACCAACTGGCTAACGCCAGCTACCCACCAACTGGCTACCGCCAGCTACCCAGCAATTGGTTACCTCCAGCCAGCTAGCTACTCGCCCCCACTGCAGCCAGCTACCCACCAACTGGCTAACGCCAGCTACCCACCAACTGGCTACCGCCAGCTACCCAGCAATTGGTTACCTCCAGTCAGCTAGCTACTCGCCCCCACTGCAGCCAGCTACCCACCAACTGGCTAACGCCAGCTACCCAGCAATTGGTAACCTCCAGCCAGCTAGCTACTCGCCCCCACTGCAGCCAGCTACCCACCAACTGGCTACCGCCAGCTACCCACCAACTGGCTACCGCCAGCTACCCAGCAATTGGTTACCTCCAGCCAGCTAGCTACTCGCCCCCACTGCAGCCAGCTACCCACCAACTGGCTAACGCCAGCTACCCAGCAATTGGTAACCTCCAGCCAGCTAGCTACTCGCCCCCACTGCAGCCAGCTACCCACCAACTGGCTAACGCCAGCTACCCACCAACTGGCTACCGCCAGCTACCCAGCAATTGGTTACCTCCAGCCAGCTAGCTACTCGCCCCCACTGCAGCCAGCTACCCACCAACTGGCTAACGCCAGCTACCCACCAACTGGCTACCGCCAGCTACCCAGCAATTGGTTACCTCCAGTCAGCTAGCTACTCGCCCCCACTGCAGCCAGCTACCCACCAACTGGCTAACGCCAGCTACCCAGCAATTGGTAACCTCCAGCCAGCTAGCTACTCGCCCCCACTGCAGCCAGCTACCCACCAACTGGCTACCGCCAGCTACCCACCAACTGGCTACCGCCAGCTACCCACCAACTGGCTACCGCCAGCTACCCAGCAATTGGTTACCTCCAGCCAGCTAGCTACTCGCCCCCACTGCAGCCAGCTACCCACCAACTGGCTACCGCCAGCTACCCAGCAATTGGTTACCTCCAGCCAGCTAGCTACTCGCCCCCACTGCAGCCAGCTACCCACCAACTGGCTAACGCCAGCTACCCAGCAATTGGTAACCTCCAGCCAGCTAGCTACTCGCCCCCACTGCAGCCAGCTACCCACCAACTGGCTAACGCCAGCTACCCACCAACTGGCTACCGCCAGCTACCCAGCAATTGGTTACCTCCAGTCAGCTAGCTACTCGCCCCCACTGCAGCCAGCTACCCACCAACTGGCTAACGCCAGCTATCCAGCAATTGGTAACCTCCAGCCAGCTAGCTACTCGCCCCCACTGCAGCCAGCTACCCACCAACTGGCTAACGCCAGCTACCCACCAACTGGCTACCGCCAGCTACCCAGCAATTGGTTACCTCCAGCCAGCTAGCTACTCGCCCCCACTGCAGCCAGCTACCCACCAACTGGCTACCGCCAGCTACCCAGCAATTGGTTACCTCCAGCCAGCTAGCTACTCGCCCCCACTGCAGCCAGCTACCCACCAACTGGCTAACGCCAGCTACCCACCAACTGGCTAACGCCAGCTACCCAGCAATTGGTAACCTCCAGCCAGCTAGCAACTCGCCCCCACTGCAGCCAGCTACCCACCAACTGGCTAACGCCAGCTACCCACCAACTGGTTACCTCCAGCCAGCTAGCAACCTGCCCCCACTGCTTGGGCCATGTCTAATCAGAACAAAATCGAGTTTGTTAAATGTGTTTAGATTTTTAGGGCTGGAAAGAATAACTATAAAAGCTTAAAGGCAAATGAGAGAGAGAGAGGGAAAGTGGATTTTGGTTGGGATCGATGTAACCTTTTTGATTATGGGTCAGTTAAACGTTCCTAAAATTGCTGGGGGTTTTAACCACGAGGCGAAAATTTGTACAAACAAAATTGTGTGCACAAAATGTGGTGAAAACCATGAAACGAAGATCGATGTAAATCCTGATTGTAGAAGTCACGCATGTGAAGTGTTTTTTAGAAAGAAGTGGAATTGGAAAAGAAAAGAATATCCTGCTAGCCACTTATACCCCCAAAGCTCAATCTTATCTATTTAAACATCTGCGATTTAACTAACAATTTGGACGAGTTACGAAATTTGGCCATTAATAAGAATTTCGATATTTTATTCTGTCCGAAACCAATGTAACCAAAGATAAACAGTGAGTAACAAATATATTTGCACACCCAATTCCTTTAAAATCCCAGAAACACGCTATAAAAAAATGCAGACAGAAAATGCGCAAACTCCAAGACCAATTCTTCTATTGATAAATGTAAGTGAAGAAAGACCAATTCGGCTATAACAATTTGTCCCACAGTGAGTGAAACTCCCGCGAAAAAATAATTCCCTGGCGCGATAGTATTAAAAGCTACATAGGAATAGTAAATTCTGTAGGATAGCGCTAACGAGAGACTGGATCAACCGGAAATAAACTTCGTTCTGGAAGACCAAAAAGGCTGACCGTGCGAGACAGACGTTCATCAGTGCACGAGGACTAGTCCCACATGTTGCAACAACATCAGGAAGAACAGTTAATCCACAAACCATTCGCAACGTGTTGTTTTCGGCGAACATCTATGGGAGATCAGCTAGAAAGAAAACCCTTTTTATCCGAGCAAAATAGACAAAAGCGCTTAGCATTAGAATTTTCGAGAACTGTTTTGTTATCCGATGAAAGCAAATTTAATCTGTTTGGCTCGGAATGAAGTTTTTTCTCTTCTTTTTTCCTTCAGAAAATTAACTGTGCAAATACTTTTTTGAATATTAATATGACACTGATTTTGAAATTTGGACCTTTTCTTTCTACATTTTATGATATACAACACGTTCCTGTATCTTCAAAGGAAAATATAAAAATACTTTTTTTACTCACTGTAGACGACAGTGATAACTCATGCTATCAGTAAGCAACATAGAACGTAGTTACAAACAACAATCGCATCCAGGCTCAAGTCGATAAAGATATGAAAATAAGTGATCATGAAACTATAACAATTGACCTCGATATTAAAGAGAAGTTAAAGAGTGTTATATGTTCTATTCGGAGGCTTAAATAAAATTAACGCGAATTGCAGAATAATCAAATAATATCATGGCCTTATTTAGAGTTAAAAAAAATACGTAATTGCATTTGTAAAAACTAAATTTTAAACTTATCAAAACACTTGCTTGATATTTTTATGTTAATTAATATCTATTTATTAAAATGTAGAAATTTATTTTAATTGCTACCATATTCTGAATAAATTTTTATAAAACTACCTCCAAAGTCTATTAATAACTGACTACCTTCACAGCCAGCAAGCAACTGACTAAGTTGATAGCCAACTAGCAACTGACTACCTCCACAGCCAACTAGCAACTGACTCCCTCCACAGCCAGTAAACAACTGCCAACTTCCAGCTAGCAACTGACTAGCTTCACAATCAGTTAACAACTGATTTCCTTCGCAGCCAGCTAGCATTTGACTACCTTCACAGACAGTTAACAACTGCCAATCCTCAGCTAGCAACTGACTCCCTCCAAAGTCTGTTAACAACTGACTACCTTCACACCCAGTTAACAACTGCCAACCCTCAGCTAGCAACTGACTACCTTCACAGACAGTTAACAACTGACTACCTCACAGCAAGCTGGCAACTGACTTCCTCCACAGCCAGTTAGCAACTGAATACTTCGACAGCCAACTAGCAACGGACTCCCTCCACATACAGTTAACAACTGACTACCTCACAGCAAGCTGGCAACTGACTTCCTCCACAGCCAGTTAGCAACGGACTACATCCACAGCCAGCTAACAACTGATTACCTTCACAGCCAACTAGCAACTGCCAACCTCCAGCTAGCAACTGACTACCTCCACAGCCAGTTAGCAACTGCCAACCTCCAGCTAGCAACTGACTCCCTCCACAGTCAGTTAACATCTGACTACCTCCAAAGCCAGCGAGCAACTGACTCCCTCCACAGCATGTTAACAACTGACTACCTCACAGCAAGCTAGCAACTGACTTCCTCCACAGCCAGTTAGCAACTTCCATCCTCCAGCTAGCAACTGACTACCTCCACAGCCAGTTAGCACCAGCCAACCTCCTGCTAGCAACTGACTCCCTCCACACTCAGTTAGCATCTGACTACCTTCTCAGCTAGCAAGAAACTGACTACCTCCACAGCCAGCTAGCAACTGACTCTCTCCAACTCCTGTTAACAACTGACTACATCCACAGCCAGCTAACAACTGATTACCTTCACAGCCAACTAGCAACTGCCAACCTCCAGCTCGCAACTGACTGCCTCCACAGCCAGTTAACATCTGACTACCTTCACAACCAGCAAGAAACTGACTACCTCCACAGCCAGCTAGCAACTGACTCCCTCCACAGCCTGTTAACAACTGACTACCTCCACAGTCAGATTAACAACTGCCAACCTCAAGCTAGCAACTGACTCCTTCCACAGTCAGTTAAC
Organism: Orthonevra nobilis; assembly: GCA_963555765.1. Lineage (NCBI taxonomy): Eukaryota > Metazoa > Arthropoda > Insecta > Diptera > Syrphidae > Orthonevra > Orthonevra nobilis. The sequence continues at coordinate 11,697,111 of OY743226.1, read as the reverse complement.
ATCTGACTACCTTCACAGCCAGCAAGAACTGACTACCTCGACAGCCAACTAGCAATTGACTCCCTCGACGGACAGTTAAAAACTGACTACCTCCACAGTCAGATTAACAACTGCCAACCTCAAGCTAGCAACTGACTCCTTCCACAGTCAGTTAACAACTGACTACATCCACAGCCATTAACAACTGATTACCTTCACAGCCAATTAGCAACTGCCAACCTCCAGCCAGCCACTAACTGCCTCCATAGACAGTTCACAACTGAACCCCCTCCACAGCCATTTCAGCACTGACTACCTTTACAGCCAGCTAGCAACTCACTATCTTCACAGCCAGCTAGCCACCAGCTCCCACTGCAGCCAACTAGCAACTCGCTACCGCCAGCTGCCCAGCAACTGGTTACCTCCAGCCAGCTAGCTACCTGCCCCCATTGCAGCCAGCTACCACCATCTACCCACCAACTGGTTAACCCCCACTGCAGCCAGCTACCCACCAACTGGCTACCGCCAGCTACCCAGCAACTGAATACCTCCAGCCAGCTAGCTTCCTGCCCCCAATACAGCCAGCTAGCCACCAACTGGCTATTGGTTATCTCCAGCTAGCTAGCCACTCGCCCCCATTGCAGCCAGCTACCAACCAACTATCTATCGCCAGCTACCCAGCAACTGGCTACCTCCAGCGAGCTGGCTACCTGCCCCCACTGCAGCCAGCTACCCACCAACTGGCTACAGCCAGCTACCCAGCAATTGGTTACCTCCAGCCAGCTAGCTACTCGCCCCCACTGCAGCCAGCTACCCACCAACTGGCTACCGCCAGCTACCCTGCAATTGGTTACCTTCAGCCAGCTAGCTACTCGCCCCCACTGCAGCCAGCTAGCCACCAACTGGCTATTGGTTATCTCCAGCTAGCTAGCCACTCGCCCCCATTGCAGCCAGCTACCAACCAACTATCTATCGCCAGCTACCCAGCAACTGGCTACCTCCAGCGAGCTGGCTACCTGCCCCCACTGCAGCCAGCTACCCACCAACTGGCTACCGCCAGCTACCCAGCAATTGGTAACCTCCAGCCAGCTAGCTACTCGCCCCCATTGCAGCCAGCTATCCACCAACTGGCTAACGCCAGCTACCCAGCAATTGGTAACCTCCAGTTAGCTAGCTACTCGCCCCCACTGCAGCCAGCTACCCACCAACTGGCTAACGCCAGCTACCCACCAACTGGCTACCGCCAGCTAGCCAGCAATTGGTAACCTCCAGCCAGCTAGCTACTCGCCCCCACTGCAGCCAGCTACCCACCAACTGGCTAACGCCAGCTACCCAGCAATTGGTTACCTCCAGCCAGCTAGCTACTCGCCCCCACTGCAGCCAGCTACCCACCAACTGGCTAACGCCAGCTACCCACCAACTGGTTACCTCCAGCCAGCTAGCAACCTGCCCCCACTGCTTGGGCCATGTCTAATCAGAACAAAATCGAGTTTGTTAAATGTGTTTAGATTTTTAGGGCTGGAAAGAATAACTATAAAAGCTTAAAGGCAAATGAGAGAGAGAGAGGGAAAGTGGATTTTGGTTGGGATCGATGTAACCTTTTTGATTATGGGTCAGTTAAACGTTCCTAAAATTGCTGGGGGTTTTAACCACGAGGCGAAAATTTGTACAAACAAAATTGTGTGCACAAAATGTGGTGAAAACCATGAAACGAAGATCGATGTAAATCCTGATTGTAGAAGTCACGCATGTGAAGTGTTTTTTAGAAAGAAGTGGAATTGGAAAAGAAAAGAATATCCTGCTAGCCACTTATACCCCCAAAGCTCAATCTTATCTATTTAAACATCTGCGATTTAACTAACAATTTGGACGAGTTACGAAATTTGGCCATTAATAAGAATTTCGATATTTTATTCTGTCCGAAACTATATTTGCACACCCAATTCCTTTAAAATCCCAGAAACACGCTATAAAAAAATGCAGACAGAAAATGCGCAAACTCCAAGACCAATTCTTCTATTGATAAATGTAAGTGAAGAAAGACCAATTCGGCTATAACAATTTGTCCCACAGTGAGTGAAACTCCCGTGTCTGCTTGCGAAAAAATAATTCCCTGGCGCGATAGTATTAAAAGCTACATAGGAATAGTAAATTCTGTAGGATAGCGCTAACGAGAGACTGGATCAACCGGAAATAAACTTCGTTCTGGAAGACCAAAAAGGCTGACCGTGCGAGACAGACGTTCATCAGTGCACGAGGACTAGTCCCACATGTTGCAACAACATCAGGAAGAACAGTTAATCCACAAACCATTCGCAACGTGTTGTTTTCGGCGAACATCTATGGGAGATCAGCTAGAAAGAAAACCCTTTTTATCCGAGCAAAATAGACAAAAGCGCTTAGCATTAGAATTTTCGAGAACTGTTTTGTTATCCGATGAAAGCAAATTTAATCTGTTTGGCTCGGAATGAAGTTTTTTCTCTTCTTTTTTCCTTCAGAAAATTAACTGTGCAAATACTTTTTTGAATATTAATATGACACTGATTTTGAAATTTGGACCTTTTCTTTCTACATTTTATGATATACAACACGTTCCTGTATCTTCAAAGGAAAATATAAAAATACTTTTTTTACTCACTGTAGACGACAGTGATAACTCATGCTATCAGTAAGCAACATAGAACGTAGTTACAAACAACAATCGCATCCAGGCTCAAGTCGATAAAGATATGAAAATAAGTGATCATGAAACTATAACAATTGACCTCGATATTAAAGAGAAGTTAAAGAGTGTTATATGTTCTATTCGGAGGCTTAAATAAAATTAACGCGAATTGCAGAATAATCAAATAATATCATGGCCTTATTTAGAGTTAAAAAAAATACGTAATTGCATTTGTAAAAACTAAATTTTAAACTTATCAAAACACTTGCTTGATATTTTTATGTTAATTAATATCTATTTATTAAAATGTAGAAATTTATTTTAATTGCTACCATATTCTGAATAAATTTTTATAAAACTACCTCCAAAGTCTATTAATAACTGACTACCTTCACAGCCAGCAAGCAACTGACTAAGTTGATAGCCAACTAGCAACTGACTACCTCCACAGCCAACTAGCAACTGACTCCCTCCACAGCCAGTAAACAACTGCCAACTTCCAGCTAGCAACTGACTAGCTTCACAATCAGTTAACAACTGATTTCCTTCGCAGCCAGCTAGCATTTGACTACCTTCACAGACAGTTAACAACTGCCAATCCTCAGCTAGCAACTGACTCCCTCCAAAGTCTGTTAACAACTGACTACCTTCACACCCAGTTAACAACTGCCAACCCTCAGCTAGCAACTGACTACCTTCACAGACAGTTAACAACTGACTACCTCCAGCTGGCAACTGACTACCTCCAGTTGGCAACTGACTACCTTCGCAGCCAGTTAACAACTGACTACCTCCACAGCCAACTAGCAACTGACTCCCTCCACAGCCAGTTAACAACTGCCAACTTCCAGCTAGCAACTGACTAGCTTCACAATCAGTTAACAACTGACTTCCTTCACAGCCAGTTAGCATTTGACTACCTTCACAGACAGTTAACAACTGCCAATCCTCAGCTAGCAACTGACTACCTTCACAGTCTGTTAACAACTGACTTCCTTCACAGCCAGTTAACAACTGACTACCTTCACAGCCAGCTAGCAACTGACTACCTTCACAGACAGTTAACAACTGCCAATCCTCAGCTAGCAACTGACTACCTTCGCAGCCAGTTAACAACTGACTACCTCCACAGCCAACTAGCAACTGACTCCCTCCACAGCCAGTTAACAACTGCCAACTTCCAGCTAGCAACTGACTAGCTTCACAATCAGTTAACAACTGACTACCTTCACAGCCAGCTAGCAACTGACTACCTTCACAGTCAGTTAACTACTGACTACCTTCACAGCCAGCAAGCAACTGACTACCTCCACAGCCAACTAGCAACTGACTCCCTCCACAGCCAGTAAACAACTGCCAACTTCCAGCTAGCAACTGACTAGTTTCACAGTCAGTTAACAACTGACTTCCTTCACAGTCAGCTAGCATTTGACTACCTTCACAGACAGTTAACAACTGCCAATCCTCAGCTAGCAACTGACTCCCTGCAAAGTCTGTTAACAACTGACTACCTTCACACCCAGCTAACAACTGCCAACCCTCTGCTAGCAACTGACTACCTTCACAGTCAGTTAACAACTGACTTCCTTCACAGCCAGTTAACAACTGACTACCTTCACAGCCAACTAGCAACTGACTTCATCCACAGCCAGTTAACAACTGACTACCTCCATAGCCAGTTAACAACTGACTACCTTCACACCCAGCTAACAACTGCCAACCCTCTGCTAGCAACTGACTACCTTCACAGACAGTTAACAACTGCCAATCCTCAGCTAGCAACTGACTCCCTCCAAAGTCTGTTAACAACTGACTACCTTCACAGCCAGCAAGCAACTGACTAAGTTGATAGCCAACTAGCAACTGACTCACTCTACAGACAGTTAACAACTGACTACCTTCACAGCCAGTTAACAACTGCCAACTCTCAGCAAGCAACGGACTCCCTCCACAGCCAGTTAACAACTGAGTACCTCCACAGCCAGCAAGCAACTGACTACGTCGATAGCCAACTAGCAACTGACTCCCTCCACAGACAGTTAACAACTGACTACCTCCAGCTGGCAACTGACTCCCTGCTCAGACAGTTAACAACTGACTCCCTCCTCACACAGTTAACAACTGACTACCTCCACAGCCAACTAGCAACTGACTACCTCCACAGCCAACTAGCAACTGACACCCTCCACAGCCAGTTAACACTTGACTACATCCACAGCCAACTAGCAACTGACTTCATCCACAGCCAGTTAACAACTGACTACCTCCATAGCCAACTAGCAACTGACTCCCTCCACAGACAGTTAACAACTGACTCCCTCCACAGCCAACTAACATCTGACCCCTTCACAGCCAGCTAGCAACTGACTACCTCCACAGCCAACTAGCAACTGCCTCCCTCCACAGACAGTTAACAACTGACTACCTCTAGCTGGCAACTGACTAACTCCACAACCAGTTAACAACTGACTTCCTTCACAGCCAGCTAGCAACTGACTACCTTCGCAGCCAGTTAACAACTGACTACCTCCACAGCCAGCAAGCAACTGAATACGTCGACAGCCAACTAGCAACGGACTCCCTCCACATACAGTTAACAACTGACTACCTCACAGCAAGCTGGCAACTGACTTCCTCCACAGCCAGTTAGCAACTGAATACTTCGACAGCCAACTAGCAACGGACTCCCTCCACATACAGTTAACAACTGACTACCTCACAGCAAGCTGGCAACTGACTTCCTCCACAGCCAGTTAGCAACGGACTACATCCACAGCCAGCTAACAACTGATTACCTTCACAGCCAACTAGCAACTGCCAACCTCCAGCTAGCAACTGACTACCTCCACAGCCAGTTAGCAACTGCCAACCTCCAGCTAGCAACTGACTCCCTCCACAGTCAGTTAACATCTGACTACCTCCAAAGCCAGCGAGCAACTGACTCCCTCCACAGCATGTTAACAACTGACTACCTCACAGCAAGCTAGCAACTGACTTCCTCCACAGCCAGTTAGCAACTTCCATCCTCCAGCTAGCAACTGACTACCTCCACAGCCAGTTAGCACCAGCCAACCTCCTGCTAGCAACTGACTCCCTCCACACTCAGTTAGCATCTGACTACCTTCTCAGCTAGCAAGAAACTGACTACCTCCACAGCCAGCTAGCAACTGACTCTCTCCAACTCCTGTTAACAACTGACTACATCCACAGCCAGCTAACAACTGATTACCTTCACAGCCAACTAGCAACTGCCAACCTCCAGCTCGCAACTGACTGCCTCCACAGCCAGTTAACATCTGACTACCTTCACAACCAGCAAGAAACTGACTACCTCCACAGCCAGCTAGCAACTGACTCCCTCCACAGCCTGTTAACAACTGACTACCTCCACAGTCAGATTAACAACTGCCAACCTCAAGCTAGCAACTGACTCCTTCCACAGTCAGTTAACAACTGACTACATCCACAGCCATTAACAACTGATTACCTTCACAGCCAATTAGCAACTGCCAACCTCCAGCCAGCCACTAACTGCCTCCATAGACAGTTCACAACTGAACCCCCTCCACAGCCATTTCAGCACTGACTACCTTTACAGCCAGCTAGCAACTCACTATCTTCACAGCCAGCTAGCCACCAGCTCCCACTGCAGCCAACTAGCAACTCGCTACCGCCAGCTGCGCAGCAACTGGTTACCTCCAGCCAGCTAGCTACCTGCCCCCATTGCAGCCAGCTACCACCATCTACCCACCAACTGGTTAACCCCCACTGCAGCCAGCTACCCACCAACTGGCTACCGCCAGCTACCCAGCAACTGAATACCTCCAGCCAGCTAGCTTCCTGCCCCCAATACAGCCAGCTAGCCACCAACTGGCTATTGGTTATCTCCAGCTAGCTAGCCACTCGCCCCCATTGCAGCCAGCTACCAACCAACTATCTATCGCCAGCTACCCAGCAACTGGCTACCTCCAGCGAGCTGGCTACCTGCCCCCACTGCAGCCAGCTACCCACCAACTGGCTACAGCCAGCTACCCAGCAATTGGTTACCTCCAGCCAGCTAGCACCTGGCCCCCACTGCAGCCAGCTACCCAGCAATTGGTTACCTCCAGCCAGCTAGCCACTCGCCCCCACTGCTGCCAGCTACCCACCAACTGGCTACCGCCAGCTACCCAGCAACTGGTTACCTCCAGCCAGCTAGCTACCTGCCCCCACTGCAGCCAGATACCCATTTCAAGCTCACTCAAGCCAGCTACCCAGCAACTGGCTACCGCCAGCTACCCACAAACTGGCTACAGCCAGCTACCCAACAACTGGTTACCTCCAGCCAGCTAGCTATCTGCCCCCACTGCAGCTAGCTACCCACCAACAGCTTCCCAGCAACTGGTTACCTCCAGCCAGCTAGCTACCTGCCCCCATTGCAGCCAGCTACCCACCAACTGGCTACCGCCAGCTACCCACCAACTAGCTACCACCAGCTACCCACCAACTGGTTACCTCCAGCCAGCTAGCTACTCGCCCCCACTGCAGCCAGCTACCCACCAACTGGCTACCGCCAGCTAACCAGGAATTGTTTACCTCCAGCCAGCAAGCCACTCGCCCCCACTGCAGCCAGCTACCCACCAACTGGCTACCACCAGCTACCCAGCAAACGTCCAGCCAGCTGGCTACCTGCCCCCACTGCAACCAGCTACCCACCAACTGGCTACCGCCAGCTACCCAGCAACTGGTTACCTCCAGCCAGCTAGCTACTCGCCCCCTCTGCAGCCAGCTACCCACAAACTGGCTACCGCCAGCTACTCAGCAATTGTTTACCTCCAGTCAGCTAGCTACTCGCCCCCACTGCAGCCAGCTACCCACCAACTGGCTACCGCCAGCTACCCAGCAATTGGTAACCTCCAGCCAGCTAGCTACTCGCCCCCACTGCAGCCAGCTACCGCCATCTACCCACCAACTGGTTAACCCCCACTGCAGCCAGCTACCCACCAACTGGCTACCGCCAGCTACCCAGCAATTGGTAACCTCCAGCCAGCTTGCCACTCGCCCCCCTGCAGCCAGCTACCCACCAACTGGCTACCGCCAGATACCCACCAACTGGCTACAGCCAGCTACCCAACAACTGGTTACCTCCAGCCTGCTAGCTATCTGCCCCCACTGCAGCTAGCTACCCACCAACAGCTTCCCAGCAACTGGTTACCTCCAGCCAGCTAGCTACCTGCCCCCATTGCAGCCAGCTACCCACCAACTGGCTACCGCCAGCTACCCACCAACTAGCTACCACCAGCTACCCACCAACTGGTTACCTCCAGCCAGCTAGCTACTCGCCCCCACTGCAGCCAGCTACCCACCAACTGGCTACCGCCAGCTACCAATCAACTGGCTACCGCCAGCTACCCAGGAATTGTTTACCTCCAGCCAGCAAGCCACTCGCCCCCACTGCAGCCAGCTACCCACCAACTGGCTACTACAAGCTACCCAGCAAACGTCCAGCCAGCTGGCTACCTGCCCCCACTGCAACCAGCTACCCACCAACTGGCTACCGCCAGCTACCCAGCAACTGATTACCTCCAGCCAGCTAGCTACTCGCCCCCTCTGCACCCAGCTACCCACAAACTGGCTACCGCCAGCTACTCAGCAATTGTTTACCTCCAGCCAGCTAGCTCCTCGCCCCCACTGCAGCCAGCTACCCACCAACTGGCTACCGCCAGCTACCCACCAACTGGCTACCGCCAGCTACGCAGCAACTGGTTACCTCCAGCCAGCTAGCCACTCGCCCCCACTGCAGCCAGCTACCCACCAACTGGCTACCGCCAGCTAATCAGCAATTGTTTACCTCCAGCCAGCTAGCCACTCGCCCCCACTGCAGCCAGCTACCCACCAACTGGCTACCGCCAGCTACCCACCAACTGGCTACCGCCAGCTACCCAGCAATTGTTTACCTCCAGCCAGCTAGCTACTCGCCCCTACTGTAGCCAGCTACCCACCAACTGGCTAGCGCCAGCTACCCAGCAATTTGTAACCTCCAGCCAGCTAGCTACTCGCCCCCACTGCAGCCAGCTACCCAGCAATTGGTAACCTCCAGCCAGCTAGCCACTCGCCCCCACTGCAGCCAGGTACCCACCAACTGGCTACCGCCAGCTACCCAGCAATTGTTTACCTCCAGCCAGCTAGCCACTCGCCCCCACTGCAGCCAGCTACCCACCAACTGGCTACCGCCAGCTACCCAGCAATTGGTAACCTCCAGCCAGCTAGCCACTCGCCCCCACTGCAGCCAGCTACCCACCAACTGGCTACCGCCAGCTACCCACCAACTGGCTACCGCCAGCTACCCAGCAATTGGTTACCTCCAGCCAGCTAGCCACTGGCCCCCACTGCAGCCAGCTACCCTCCAACTGGCTAACGCCAGCTACCCAGCAATTGGTAACCTCCAGCCAGCTAGCTACTCGCCCCCACTGCAGCCAGCTACCCACCAACTGGCTAACGCCAGCTACCCACCAACTGGCTACCGCCAGCTACCCAGCAATTGGTTACCTCCAGCCAGCTAGCTACTCGCCCCCACTGCAGCCAGCTACCCATCAACTGGCTAACGCCAGCTACCCAGCAATTGGTAACCTCCAGCCAGCTAGCTACTCGCCCCCACTGCAGCCAGCTACCCACCAACTGGCTAACGCCAGCTACCCACCAACTGGCTACCGTCAGCTACCCAGCAATTGGTAACCTCCAGCCAGCTAGCTACTCGCCCCCACTGCAGCCAGCTACCCACCAACTGGCTACCGCCAGCTACCCAGCAATTGGTTACCTCCAGCCAGCTAGCTACTCGCCCCCACTGCAGCCAGCTACCCACCAACTGGCTACCGCCAACTACCCAGCAATTGGTAACCTCCAGCCAGCTAGCCACTCGCCCCCACTGCAGCCAGCTACCCAGCAATTGGTTACCTCCAGCCAGCTAGCCACTGGCCCCCACTGCAGCCAGCTACCCACCAACTGGCTACAGCCAGCTACCCAGCAATTGGTTACCTCCAGCCAGCTAGCCACTCGCCCCCACTGCAGCCAGCTACCCACCAACTGGCTACCGCCAGCTACCGAGCAATTGGTTACCTCCAGCCAGATAGCCACTCGCCCCCGCCCTCGCTACCGCCAGCTACCCAGCAATTGGTAACCTCCAGCCAGCTAGCCACTCGCCCCCACTGCAGCCAGCTACCCACCAACTGGCTACCGCCAGCTACCCAGCAATTGGTTACCTCCAGCCAGCTAGCCACTTGCCCCCGCCATCGCTACCGCCAGCTACCCAGCAATTGGTAACCTCCAGCCAGCTAGCCACTCGCCCCCACTGCAGCCAGCTACCCGCCAACTGGCTACCGCCAGCTACCCAGCAATTGGTAACCTCCAGCCAGCTAGCTACTCGCCCCCACTGCAGCCAGCTACCCACCAACTGGCTACCACCAGCTACCCAGCAATTGGTTACCTCCAGCCAGCTAGCCACTCGCCCCCACTGCAGCCAGCTACCCACCAACTGGCTACCGCCAGCTACCCAGCAATTAGTAACCTCCAGCCAGCTAGCTACTCTCCCCCACTGCAGCCAGCTACCCACCAACTGGCTAACGCCAGCTACCCACCAACTGGCTACCGCCAGCTACCCAGCAATTGGTTACCTCCAGCCAGCTAGCTACTCGCCCCCACTGCAGCCAGCTCCCCACCAACTGGCTACCGCCAGCTACCCAGCAACTGGTTACCTCCAGCCAGCTAGCTACCTGCCCCCACTGCAGCCAGATACCCAGCAACTGGCTACCGCCAGCTACCCACCAACTGGCTACAGCCAGCTACCCAACAACTGGTTACCTCCAGCCAGCTAGCTATCTGCCCCCACTGCCAGCTAGCTACTCGCCCCCACTGCAGCCAGCTACCCACCAACTGGCTACCGCCAGCTACCAATCAACTGGCTGCCGCCAGCTACCCAGGAATTGTTTACCTCCAGCCAGCAAGCCACTCGCCCCCACTGCAGCCAGCTACCCACCAACTGGCTACCACCAGCTACCCAGCAAACGTCCAGCCAGCTGGCTACCTGCCCCCACTGCAACCAGCTACCCACCAACTGGCTACCGCCAGCTACCCAGCAACTGATTACCTCCAGCCAGCTAGCTACTCGCCCCCTCTGCAGCCAGCTACCCACAAACTGGCTACCGCCAGCTACTCAGCAATTGTTTACCTCCAGCCAGCTAGCTCCTCGCCCCCACTGCAGCCAGCTACCCACCAACTGGCTACCGCCAGCTACCCACCAACTGGCTACCGAAAGCTACGCAGCAACTGGTTACCTCCAGCCAGCTAGCCACTCGCCCCCACTGCAGCCAGCTACACACCAACTGGCTACCGCCAGCTACCCAGCAATTGGTAACCTCCAGCCAGCTAGCTACTCGCCCCCACTGCAGCCAGCTACCCACCAACTGGCTACCACCAGCTACCCAGATATTGGTTACCTCCAGCCAGCTAGCCACTCGCCCCCACTGCAGCCAGCTACACACCAACTGGCTACCGCCAGCTACCCAGCAATTAGTAACCTCCAGCCAGCTAGCTACTCTCCCCCACTGCAGCCAGCTACCCACCAACTGGCTAACGCCAGCTACCCACCAACTGGCTACCGCCAGCTACCCAGCAATTGGTTACCTCCAGCCAGCTAGCTACTCGCCCCCACTGCAGCCAGCTCCCCACCAACTGGCTACCGCCAGCTACCCAGCAACTGGTTACCTCCAGCCAGCTAGCTACCTGCCCCCACTGCAGCCAGATACCCAGCAACTGGCTACCGCCAGCTACCCACCAACTGGCTACAGCCAGCTACCCAACAACTGGTTACCTCCAGCCAGCTAGCTATCTGCCCCCACTGCCAGCTAGCTACTCGCCCCCACTGCAGCCAGCTACCCACCAACTGGCTACCGCCAGCTACCAATCAACTGGCTGCCGCCAGCTACCCAGGAATTGTTTACCTCCAGCCAGCAAGCCACTCGCCCCCACTGCAGCCAGCTACCCACCAACTGGCTACCACCAGCTACCCAGCAAACGTCCAGCCAGCTGGCTACCTGCCCCCACTGCAACCAGCTACCCACCAACTGGCTACCGCCAGCTACCCAGCAACTTATTACCTCCAGCCAGCTAGCTACTCGCCCCCTCTGCAGCCAGCTACCCACAAACTGGCTACCGCCAGCTACTCAGCAATTGTTTACCTCCAGCCAGCTAGCTCCTCGCCCCACTGCAGCCAGCTACCCACCAACTGGCTACCGCCAGCTACCCACCAACTGGCTACCGAAAGCTACGCAGCAACTGGTTACCTCCAGCCAGCTAGCCACTCGCCCCCACTGCAGCCAGCTACCCACCAACTGGCTACCGCCAGCTACTCAGCAATTGTTTACCTCCAGCCAGCTAGCCACTCGCCCCCACTACAGCCAGCTACCCACCAACTGGCTACCGCCAGCCAGCTAGCCATTCGCCCCCACTGCAGCCAGTTACCCACCAACTGGCTACCGCCAGCTACCCACCAACTGGCTACCGCCAGCTACCCAGCAATTGGTTACCTCCAGCCAGCTAGCCACTGGCCCCCACTGCAGCCAGCTACCCACCAACTGGCTAACGCCAGCTACCCAGCAATTGGTAACCTCCAGCCAGCTAGCCATTCGCCCCCACTGCAGCCAGCTACCCACCAACTGGCTACCGCCAGCTACCCAGCAATTGGTTACCTCCAGCCAGCTAGCCACTCGCCCCCGCCCTCGCTACCGCCAGCTACCCAGCAATTGGTAACCTCCAGCCAGCTAGCCACTCGCCCCCACTGCAGCCAGCTACCCACCAACTGGCTACCGCCAGCTACCCAGCAATTGGTTACCTCCAGCCAGCTAGCTACACGCCCCCACTGCAGCCAGCTACCCACCAACTGGCTACCGCCAACTACCCAGCAATTGGTAACTTCCAGCCAGCTAGCCACTCGCCCCCACTGCAGCCAGCTACCCACCAACTGGCTACCGCCAGCTACCCAGCAATTGGTTACCTCCAGCCAGCTAGCCACTGGCCCCCACTGCAGCCAGCTACCCACCAACTGGCTAACGCCAGCTACCCAGCAATTGGTTACCTCCAGCCAGATAGCCACTCGCCCCCGCCCTCGCTACCGCCAGCTACCCAGCAATTGGTAACCTCCAGCCAGCTAGCCACTCGCCCCCACTGCAGCCAGCTACCCACCAACTGGCTACCGCCAGCTACCCAGCAATTGGTTACCTCCAGCCAGCTAGCCACTTGCCCCCGCCATCGCTACCGCCAGCTACCCAGCAATTGGTAACCTCCAGCCAGCTAGCCACTCGCCCCCACTGCAGCCAGCTACCCACCAACTGGCTACCGCCAGCTACCCAGCAATTGGTAACCTCCAGCCAGCTAGCCACTCGCTCCCACTGCAGCCAGCTACCCACCAACTGGCTACCGCCAGCTACCCAGCAATTGGTTACCTCCAGCCAGCTAGCCACTCGCCCCCGCCCCCGCTACCGCCAGCTACCCAGCAATTGGTAACCTCCAGCCAGCTAGCCACTCGCCCCCACTGCAGCCAGCTACCCACCAACTGGCTACCGCCAGCTACCCAGCAATTGGTTACCTCCAGCCAGCTAGCCACTGGCCCCCACTGCAGCCAGCTACCCACCAACTGGCTACAGCCAGCTACCCAGCAATTGGTTACCTCCAGCCAGCTAGCCACTCGCCCCCACTGCAGCCAGCTACCCACCAACTGGCTACCGCCAGCTATCCAGCAATTGGTTACCTCCAGCCAGATAGCCACTCGCCCCCGCCCTCGCTACCGCCAGCTACCCAGCAATTGGTAACCTCCAGCCAGCTAGCCACTCGCCCCCACTGCAGCCAGCTACCCACCAACTGGCTACCGCCAGCTACCCAGCAATTGGTTACCTCCAGCCAGCTAGCCACTTGCCCCCGCCATCGCTACCGCCAGCTACCCAGCAATTGGTAACCTCCAGCCAGCTAGCCACTCGCCCCCACTGCAGCCAGCTACCCACCAACTGGCTACCGCCAGCTACCCCGCAATTGGTAACCTCCAGCCAGCTAGCTACTCGCCCCCACTGCAGCCAGCTACCCACCAACTGGCTACCGCCAGCTACCCAGCAATTGGTTACCTCCAGCCAGCTAGCCACTGGCCCCCACTGCAGCCAGCTACCCACCAACTGGCTACCGCCAGCTACCCAGCAATTGGTAACCTCCAGCCAGCTAGCCACTCGCCCTCACTGCAGCCAGCTACCCACCAACTGGCTACCGCCAGCTACCCAGCAATTGGTAACCTCCAGCCAGCTAGCTACTCGCCCCCACTGCAGCCAGCTACCCACCAACTGGCTAACGCCAGCTACCCACCAACTGGTTACCTCCAGCCAGCTAGCTACTCGCCCCCACTGCAGTCAGCTACCCACCAACTGGCTAACGCCAGCTACCCAGCAATTGGTAACCTCCAGCCAGCTAGCTACTCGCCCCCACTGCAGCCAGCTACCCACCAACTGGCTACCGCCAGCTACCCAGCAATTGGTTACCTCCAGCCAGCTAGCTACTCGCCCCCACTGCAGCCAGCTACCCACCAACTGGCTACCGCCAGCTACCCAGCAATTGGTTACCTCCAGCCAGCTAGCTACTCGCCCCCACTGCAGCCAGCTACCCACCAACTGGCTAACGCCAGCTACCCAGCAATTGGTTACCTCCAGCCAGCTAGCCACTCGCCCCCGCCCTCGCTACCGCCAGCTACCCAGCAATTGGTAACCTCCAGCCAGCTAGCCACTCGCCCCCACTGCAGCCAGCTACCCACAAACTGGCTACCTCCAGCTACCCAGCAATTGGTTACCTCCAGTCAGCTAGCTACTCGCCCCCACTGCAGCCAGCTACCCACCAACTGGCTAACGCCAGCTACCCAGCAATTGGTAACCTCCAGCCAGCTAGCCACTCGCCCCCACTGCAGCCAGCTACCCACCAACTGGCTACCGCCAGCTACCCAGCAATTGGTTACCTCCAGCCAGCTAGCCACTCGCCCCCACTGCAGCCAGCTACCCACCAATTGGCTACCGCCAGCTACCCAGCAATTGGTAACCTCCAGCCAGCTAGCCACTCGCCCCCGCCCTCGCTACCGCCAGCTACCCAGTAATTGGTAACCTCCAGCCAGCTAGCCACTCGCCCCCACTGCAGCCAGCTACCCACCAACTGGCTACCTCCAGCTACCCAGCAATTGGTTACCTCCAGTCAGCTAGCTACTCGCCCCCACTGCAGCCAGCTACCCACCAACTGGCTAACGCCAGCTACCCAGCAATTGGTAACCTCCAGCCAGCTAGCTACTCGCCCCCACTGCAGCCAGCTACCCACCAACTGGCTACCGTCAGCTACCCAGCAATTGGTAACCTCCAGCCAGCTAGCCACCCGCCCCCACTGCAGCCAGCTACCCACCAACTGGCTACCGCCAGCTACCCAGCAATTGGTTACCTCCAGCCAGCTAGCCACTCGCCCCCGCCCTCGCTACCGCCAGCTACCCAGCAATTGGTAACCTCCAGCCAGCTAGCCACTCGCCCCCACTGCAGCCAGCTACCCACCAACTGGCTACCTCCAGCTACCCAGCAATTGGTAACCTCCAGCCAGCTAGCTACTCGCCCCCACTGCAGCCAGCTACCCACCAACTGGCTAACGCCAGCTACCCACCAACTGGCTACCGCCAGCTACCCAGCAATTGGTAACCTCCAGCCAGCTAGCTACTCGCCCCCACTGCAGCCAGCTACCGACCAAATGGCTAACGCCAGCTACCCACCAACTGGCTACCGCCAGCTACCCAGCAATTGGTTACCTCCAGCCAGCTAGCTACTCGCCCCACTGCAGCCAGCTACCCACCAACTGGCTACCGCCAGCTACCCAGCAATTGGTTACCTCCAGCCAGCTAGCTACCCACCAACTGGCTAACGCCAGCTACCCACCAACTGGCTACCGCCAGCTACCCACCAATTGGTAACCTCCAGCCAGCTAGCTACTCGCCCCCACTGCAGCCAGCTACCCATCAACTGGCTACCGCCAGCTACCCACCAACTGGCTACCGCCAGCTACCCAGCAATTGGTTACCGCCAGCCAGCTAGCTACTCGCCCCCAATGCAGCCAGCTACCCACCAACTGGCTAACGCCAGCTACCCAGCAATTGGTAACCTCCAGCCAGCTAGCTACTCGCCCCCACTGCAGCCAGCTACCCACCAACTGGCTACCGCCAGCTACCCAGCAATTGGTAACCTCCAGCCAGCTAGCTACTCGCCCCCACTGCAGCCAGCTACCCACCAACTGGCTAACGCCAGCTACCCAGCAATTGGTAACCTCCAGCCAGCTAGCTACTCGCCCCCACTGCAGCCAGCTACCCACCAACTGGCTAACGCCAGCTACCCAGCAATTGGTAACCTCCAGCCAGCTAGCTACTCGCCCCCACTGCAGCCAGCTACCCACCAACTGGCTACCGCCAGCTACCCAGCAATTGGTAACCTCCAGCCAGCTAGCCACTCGCCCCCACTGCAGCCAGCTACCCACCAACTGGCTACCGCCAGCTACCCAGCAATTGGTAACCTCCAGCCAGCTAGCCACTCGCCCCCACTGGAGCCAGCTACCCACCAACTGGCTACCGCCAGCTACCCGGCAATTGGTTACCGCCAGCCAGCTAGCTACTCGCCCCCACTGCAGCCAGCTACCCACCAACTGGCTAACGCCAGCTACCCAGCAATTGGTAACCTCCAGCCAGCTAGCCACTCGCCCCCGCCCTCGCTACCGCCAGCTACCCAGCAATTGGTTACCTCCAGCCAGCTAGCCACTCGCCCCCACTGCAGCCAGCTACCCACCAACTGGCTACCGCCAGCTACCCAGCAATTGGTAACCTCCAGCCAGCTAGCCACTCGCCCCCACTGCAGCCAGCTACCCACCAACTGGCTACCGCCAGCTACCCAGCAATTGGTAACCTCCAGCCAGCTAGCCACTCGCCCCCACTGGAGCCAGCTACCCACCAACTGGCTACCGCCAGCTACCCGGCAATTGGTTACCGCCAGCCAGCTAGCTACTCGCCCCCACTGCAGCCAGCTACCCACCAACTGGCTAACGCCAGCTACCCAGCAATTGGTAACCTCCAGCCAGCTAGCTACTCGCCCCCACTGCAGCCAGCTACCCACCAACTGGCTACCGCCAGCTACCCAGCAATTGGTAACCTCCAGCCAGCTAGCCACTCGCCCCCACTGCAGCCAGCTACCCAGCAATTGGTTACCTCCAGCCAGCTAGCCACTCGCCCCCGCCCTCGCTGCCGCCAGCTACCCAGCAATTGGTAACCTCCAGCCAGCTAGCTACTCGCCCCAACTGCAGCCAGCTACCCAGCAATTGGTAACCTCCAGCCAGCAAGCCACTCGCCCCCACTGCAGCCAGCTACCCACCAACTGGCTACCGCCAGCTACCCAGCAATTGGTTACCTCCAGCCAGCTAGCTACTCGCCCCCACTGCAGCCAGCTACCCACCAACTGGCTACCGCCAGCTACCCGGCAATTGGTTACCGCCAGCCAGCTAGCTACTCGCCCCCACTGCAGCCAGCTACCCACCAACTGGCTAACGCCAGCTACCCAGCAATTGGTAACCTCCAGCCAGCTAGCCACTCGCCCCCACTGCAGCCAGCTACCCATCAACTGGCTACCGCCAGCTACCCACCAACTGGCTACCGCCAGCTACCCAGCAATTGGTTACCGCCAGCCAGCTAGCTACTCGCCCCCAATGCAGCCAGCTACCCACCAACTGGCTAACGCCAGCTACCCAGCAATTGGTAACCTCCAGCCAGCTAGCTACTCGCCCCCACTGCAGCCAGCTACCCACCAACTGGCTACCGCCAGCTACCCAGCAATTGGTAACCTCCAGCCAGCTAGCTACTCGCCCCACTGCAGCCAGCTACCCACAAACTGGCTACCTCCAGCTACCCAGCAATTGGTTACCTCCAGTCAGCTAGCTACTCGCCCCCACTGCAGCCAGCTACCCACCAACTGGCTAACGCCAGCTACCCAGCAATTGGTAACCTCCAGCCAGCTAGCCACTCGCCCCCACTGCAGCCAGCTACCCACCAACTGGCTACCGCCAGCTACCCAGCAATTGGTTACCTCCAGCCAGCTAGCCACTCGCCCCCACTGCAGCCAGCTACCCACCAATTGGCTACCGCCAGCTACCCAGCAATTGGTAACCTCCAGCCAGCTAGCCACTCGCCCCCGCCCTCGCTACCGCCAGCTACCCAGCAATTGGTAACCTCCAGCCAGCTAGCCACTCGCCCCCACTGCAGCCAGCTACCCACCAACTGGCTACCTCCAGCTACCCAGCAATTGGTTACCTCCAGTCAGCTAGCTACTCGCCCCCACTGCAGCCAGCTACCCACCAACTGGCTAACGCCAGCTACCCAGCAATTGGTAACCTCCAGCCAGCTAGCTACTCGCCCCCACTGCAGCCAGCTACCCACCAACTGGCTACCGTCAGCTACCCAGCAATTGGTAACCTCCAGCCAGCTAGCCACCCGCCCCCACTGCAGCCAGCTACCCACCAACTGGCTACCGCCAGCTACCCAGCAATTGGTTACCTCCAGCCAGCTAGCCACTCGCCCCCGCCCTCGCTACCGCCAGCTACCCAGCAATTGGTAACCTCCAGCCAGCTAGCCACTCGCCCCCACTGCAGCCAGCTACCCACCAACTGGCTACCTCCAGCTACCCAGCAATTGGTAACCTCCAGCCAGCTAGCTACTCGCCCCCACTGCAGCCAGCTACCCACCAACTGGCTAACGCCAGCTACCCACCAACTGGCTACCGCCAGCTACCCAGCAATTGGTAACCTCCAGCCAGCTAGCTACTCGCCCCCACTGCAGCCAGCTACCGACCAAATGGCTAACGCCAGCTACCCACCAACTGGCTACCGCCAGCTACCCAGCAATTGGTTACCTCCAGCCAGCTAGCTACTCGCCCCACTGCAGCCAGCTACCCACCAACTGGCTAACGCCAGCTACCCAGCAATTGGTAACCTCCAGCCAGCTAGCTACTCGCCCCCACTGCAGCCAGCTACCCACCAACTGGCTAACGCCAGCTACCCACCAACTGGCTACCGCCAGCTACCCAGCAATTGGTTACCTCCAGCCAGCTAGCTACTCGCCCCACTGCAGCCAGCTACCCACCAACTGGCTAACGCCAGCTACCCACCAACTGGCTACCGCCAGCTACCCACCAATTGGTAACCTCCAGCCAGCTAGCTACTCGCCCCCACTGCAGCCAGCTACCCATCAACTGGCTACCGCCAGCTACCCACCAACTGGCTACCGCCAGCTACCCAGCAATTGGTTACCGCCAGCCAGCTAGCTACTCGCCCCCAATGCAGCCAGCTACCCACCAACTGGCTAACGCCAGCTACCCAGCAATTGGTAACCTCCAGCCAGCTAGCTACTCGCCCCCACTGCAGCCAGCTACCCACCAACTGGCTACCGCCAGCTACCCAGCAATTGGTAACCTCCAGCCAGCTAGCTTCTCGCCCCCACTGCAGCCAGCTACCCACCAACTGGCTAACGCCAGCTACCCAGCAATTGGTAACCTCCAGCCAGCTAGCTACTCGCCCCCACTGCAGCCAGCTACCCACCAACTGGCTAACGCCAGCTACCCAGCAATTGGTAACCTCCAGCCAGCTAGCTACTCGCCCCCACTGCAGCCAGCTACCCACCAACTGGCTACCGCCAGCTACCCAGCAATTGGTAACCTCCAGCCAGCTAGCCACTCGCCCCCACTGCAGCCAGCTACCCACCAACTGGATACCGCCAGCTACCCAGCAATTGGTAACCTCCAGCCAGCTAGCCACTCGCCCCCACTGGAGCCAGCTACCCACCAACTGGCTACCGCCAGCTACCCGGCAATTGGTTACCGCCAGCCAGCTAGCTACTCGCCCCCACTGCAGCCAGCTACCCACCAACTGGCTAACGCCAGCTACCCAGCAATTGGTAACCTCCAGCCAGCTAGCCACTCGCCCCCGCCCTCGCTACCGCCAGCTACCCAGCAATTGGTTACCTCCAGCCAGCTAGCCACTCGCCCCCACTGCAGCCAGCTACCCACCAACTGGCTACCGCCAGCTACCCAGCAATTGGTAACCTCCAGCCAGCTAGCCACTCGCCCCCACTGCAGCCAGCTACCCACCAACTGGCTACCGCCAGCTACCCAGCAATTGGTAACCTCCAGCCAGCTAGCCACTCGCCCCCACTGGAGCCAGCTACCCACCAACTGGCTACCGCCAGCTACCCGGCAATTGGTTACCGCCAGCCAGCTAGCTACTCGCCCCCACTGCAGCCAGCTACCCACCAACTGGCTAACGCCAGCTACCCAGCAATTGGTAACCTCCAGCCAGCTAGCTACTCGCCCCCACTGCAGCCAGCTACCCACCAACTGGCTACCGCCAGCTACCCAGCAATTGGTAACCTCCAGCCAGCTAGCCACTCGCCCCCACTGCAGCCAGCTACCCAGCAATTGGTTACCTCCAGCCAGCTAGCCACTCGCCCCCGCCCTCGCTGCCGCCAGCTACCCAGCAATTGGTAACCTCCAGCCAGCTAGCTACTCGCCCCAACTGCAGCCAGCTACCCAGCAATTGGTAACCTCCAGCCAGCAAGCCACTCGCCCCCACTGCAGCCAGCTACCCACCAACTGGCTACCGCCAGCTACCCGGCAATTGGTTACCGCCAGCCAGCTAGCTACTCGCCCCCACTGCAGCCAGCTACCCACCAACTGGCTAACGCCAGCTACCCAGCAATTGGTAACCTCCAGCCAGCAAGCCACTCGCCCCCACTGCAGCCAGCTACCCACCAACTGGCTACCGCCAGCTACCCAGCAATTGGTAACCTCCAGCCAGCTAGCCACTCGCCCCCACTGGAGCCAGCTACCCACCAACTGGCTAACGCCAGCTACCCAGCAATTGGTTACCTCCAGCCATTTAGCTACTCGCCCCCACTGCAGCCAGCTACCCACCAACTGGCTACCGCCAGCTACCCACCAACTGGCTAACGCCAGCTACCCAGCAATTGGTAACCTCCAGCCAGCTAGCTACTCGCCCCCACTGCAGCCAGCTACCCACCAACTGGCTAACGCCAGCTACCCACCAACTGGCTACCGCCAGCTACCCAGCAATTGGTAACCTCCAGCCAGCTAGCCACTCGCCCCCACTGCAGCCAGCTACCCACCAACTGGCTACCGCCAGCTACCCACCAACTGGCTACCTCCAGCTACCCAGCAATTGGTTACCTCCAGTCAGCTAGCTACTCGCCCCCACTGCAGCCAGCTATCCACCAACTGGCTAACGCCAGCTACCCACCAATTGGTAACCTCCAGCCAGCTAGCTACTCGCCCCAACTGCAGCCAGCTACCCAGCAATTGGTAACCTCCAGCCAGCTAGCCACTCGCCCCCACTGCAGTAAGCTACCCACCAACTGGCTACCGCCAGCTACCCAGCAATTGGTAACCTCCAGCCAGCTAGCCACTCGCCCCCACTGCAGCCAGCTACCCACCAACTGGCTACCGCCAGCTACCCAGCAATTGGTAACCTCCAGCCAGCTAGCCACTCGCCCCCACTGCAGCCAGCTACCCACCAACTGGCTACCTCCAGCTACCCAGCAATTGGTTACCTCCAGTCAGCTAGCTACTCGCCCCCACTGCAGCCAGCTACCCACAACTGGCTAACGCCAGCTACCCACCAACTGGTTACCTCCAGCCAGCTAGCAACCTGCCCCCACTGCTTGGGCCATGTCTAATCAGAACAAAATCGAGTTTGTTAAATGTGTTTAGATTTTAAGGGCTGGAAAGAATAACTATAAAAGCTTAAAGGCAAATGAGAGAGAGAGAGGGAAAGTGGATTTTGGTTGGGATCGATGTAACCTTTTTGATTATGGGTCAGTTAAACGTTCCTAAAATTGCTGGGGGTTTTAACCACGAGGCGAAAATTTGTACAAACAAAATTGTGTGCACAAAATGTGGTGAAAACCATGAAACGAAGATCGATGTAAATCCTGATTGTAGAAGTCACGCATGTGAAGTGTTTTTTAGAAAGAAGTGGAATTGGAAAAGAAAAGAATATCCTGCTAGCCACTTATACCCCCAAAGCTCAATCTTATCTATTTAAACATCTGCGATTTAACTAACAATTTGGAAGAGTTACGAAATTTGGCCATTAATAAGAATTTCGATATTTTATTCTGTCCGAAACCAATGTAACCAAAGATAAACAGTGAGTAACAAATATATTTGCACACCCAATTCCTTTAAAATCCCAGAAACACGCTATAAAAAAATGCAGACAGAAAATGCGCAAACTCCAAGACCAATTCTTCTATTGATAAATGTAAGTGAAGAAAGACCAATTCGGCTATAACAATGTGTCCCACAGTGAGTGAAACTCCCGTGTCTGCTTGCGAAAAAATAATTCCCTGGCGCGATAGTATTAAAAGCTACATAGGAATAGTAAATTCTGTAGGATAGCGCTAACGAGAGACTGGATCAACCGGAAATAAACTTCGTTCTGGAAGACCAAAAAGGCTGACCGTGCGAGACAGACGTTCATCAGTGCACGAGGACTAGTCCCACATGTTGCAACAACATCAGGAAGAACAGTTAATCCACAAACCATTCGCAACGTGTTGTTTTCGGCGAACATCTATGGGAGATCAGCTAGAAAGAAAACCCTTTATATCCGAGCAAAATAGACAAAAGCGCTTAGCATTAGAATTTTCGAGAACTGTTTTGTTATCCGATGAAAGCAAATTTAATCTGTTTGGCTCGGAATGAAGTTTTTTCTCTTCTTTTTTCCTTCAGAAAATTAACTGTGCAAATACTTTTTTGAATATTAATATGACACTGATTTTGAAATTTGGACCTTTTCTTTCTACATTTTATGATATACAACACGTTCCTGTATCTTCAAAGGAAAATATAAAAATACTTTTTTTACTCACTGTAGACGACAGTGATAACTCATGCTATCAGTAAGCAACATAGAACATTATTAGACTACGTAGTTACAAACAACAATCGCATCCAGGCTCAAGTCGATAAAGATATGAAAATAAGTGATCATGAAACTATAACAATTGACCTCGATATTAAAGAGAAGTTAAAGAGTGTTATATGTTCTATTCGGAGGCTTAAATAAAATTAACGCGAATTGCAGAATAATCAAATAATATCATGGCCTTATTTAGAGTTAAAAAAAATACGTAATTGCATTTGTAAAAACTAAATTTTAAACTTATCAAAACACTTGCTTGATATTTTTATGTTAATTAATATCTATTTTATAAAATGTAGGAATTTATTTTAATTGCTACTATATTCTGAATAAATTTTTATAAAACATACAAACCTCCAGCTAGCAACTGACTACCTTCACAGTCAGTTAACTACTGACTACCTTCACAGCCAGCAAGCAACTGACTACCTCCACAGCCAACTAGCAACTGACTCCCTCCACAGCCAGTAAACAACTGCCAACTTCCAGCTAGCAACTGACTAGCTTCACAATCAGTTAACAACTGACTTCCTTCACAGCCAGCTAGCATTTGACTACCTTCACACCCAGCTAACAACTGCTAACCCTCAGCTAGCAACTGACTACCTTCACAGTCAGTTAACAACTGACTTCCTTCACAGCCAGCTAGCAACTGACTACCTTCACAGTCAGTTAACAACTGAATACCTCCACAGCCAGCAAGCAACTGAATACGTTGACAGCCAACCAGCAACTGACTCCCTCCACAGACAGTTAACAACTGACTTCCTCCACAGCCAGCTAGCAACTGACTACCTTCACAGCCAGTTAACAACTGACTCCCTCCAAAGCCAGTAAACAATTGCCAACTTCCAGCTAGCAACTGACTAGCTTCACAGACAGTTAACAACTGACTACCTCCACAGCCAACTAAGATCTGACCCCTCCACAGCCAGCTAGCAACTGACTACCTCCACAGCCAAGTAGCAACTGCCTCCCTCCACAGACAGTTAACAACTGACTACCTTCACAGCCAGCTAGCAACTGACCCCTCCACAGATAGTTAAAAACTGACTACCTCTAGCTGGCAACTGACTAACTCCACAACCAGTTAACAACTGACTTCCTTCACAGCCAGCTAGCAACTGACTACCTTCGCAGCCAGTTAACAACTGACTACCTCCACAGCCAGTAAACAACTGCCAATTTCCAGCTAGCAACTGACTAGTTTCACAGTCAGTTAACAACTGACTTCCTCCACAGCCAGCTAGCAACTGACTACCTTCACAGCCAGTTAACAACTGACTCCCTCCAAAGCCAGTAAACAATTGCCAACTTCCAGCTAGCAACTGACTACCTTCACAGACAGTTAACAACTGCCAATCCTCAGCTAGCAACTGACTCCCTCCAAAGTTTGTTAACAACTGACTTCCTTCACAGCCAGTTAACAACTGACTACCTTCACAGCCAGCTAGCAACTGACTACCTTCACAGTCAGTTAACTACTGACTACCTTCACAGCCAGCAAGCAACTGACTCCCTCCACAGCCAGTAAACAACTGCCAATTTCCAGCTAGCAACTGACTAGTTTCACAGTCAGTTAACAACTGACTTCCTTCACAGTCAGCTAGCATTTGACTACCTTCACAGACAGTTAACAACTGCCAATCCTCAGCTAGCAACTGACTCCCTCCAAAGTCTGTTAACAACTGACTACCTTCACACCCAGCTAACAACTGCTAACCCTCAGCTAGCAACTGACTACCTTCACAGTCAGTTAACAACTGACTTCCTTCACAGCCAGTTAACAACTGACTACCTTCACAGCCAGCTAGCAACTGACTACCTTCACAGACAGTTAACAACTGCCAATCCTCAGCTAGCAACTGACTCCCTCCAAAGTTTGTTAACAACTGACTTCCTTCACAGCCAGTTAACAACTGACTACCTTCACAGCCAGCTAGCAACTGACTACCTTCACAGTCAGTTTACTACTGACTACCTTCACAGCCAGCAAGCAACTGACTACCTCCACAGCCAACTAGCAACTGACTCCCTCCACAGCCAGTAAACAACTGCCAATTTCCAGCTAGCAACTGACTAGTTTCACAGTCAGTTAACAACTGACTTCCTTCACAGTCAGCTAGCATTTGACTACCTTCACAGACAGTTAACAACTGCCAATCCTCAGCTAGCAACTGACTCCCTCCAAAGTCTGTTAACAACTGACTACCTTCACACCCAGCTAACAACTGCCAACCCCCAGCTAGCAACTGACTACCTTCACAGTCAGTTAACAACTGACTTCCTTCACAGCCAGTTAACAACTGACTACCTTCACAGCCAGCTAGCAACTGACTACCTTCACAGACAGTTAACAACTGCCAATCCTCAGCTAGCAACTGACTCCCTCCAAAGTCTGTTAACAACTGACTACCTTCACAGCCAGCAAGCAACTGACTAAGTTGATAGCCAACTAGCAACTGACTCACTCTACAGACAGTTAACAACTGACTACCTTCACAGCCAGTTAACAACTGCCAACTCTCAGCAAGCAACGGACTCCCTCCACAGCCAGTTAACAACTGAGTATCTCCACAGCCAGCAAGCAACTGACTACGTCGATAGCCAACTAGCAACTGACTCCCTCCACAGCCAGTTAACAACTGAGTATCTCCACAGCCAGCTAGCAACTGACTACCTCCACAGCCAACTAGCAACTGCCTCCCTCCACAGACAGTTAACAACTGACTACCTCCAGCTGGCAACTGACTACCTACAGCTGGCAACTGACTACCTTCACAGCAAGTTTACAACTGACTACCTCCACAGCCAACTAGCAACTGACTCCCTCCACAGCCAGTTAACAACTGAGTATCTCCACAGCCAGCTAGCAACTGACTACCTCCACAGCCAACTAGCAACTGCCTCCCTCCACAGACAGTTAACAACTGACTACCTCTAGCTGGCAACTGACTAACTCCACAACCAGTTAACAACTGACTTCCTTCACAGCCAGCTAGCAACTGACTACCTTCGCAGCCAGTTAACAACTGACTACCTCCACAGCCAGCAAGCAACTGAATACGTCGACAGCCAACTAGCAACGGACTCCCTCCACATACAGTTAACAACTGACTACCTCACAGCAAGCTGGCAACTGACTTCCTCCACAGCCAGTTAGCAACTGCCAACCTCCAGCTAGCAACTGACTACT
Source organism: Orthonevra nobilis (assembly GCA_963555765.1). Taxonomy (NCBI): domain Eukaryota; kingdom Metazoa; phylum Arthropoda; class Insecta; order Diptera; family Syrphidae; genus Orthonevra; species Orthonevra nobilis. The sequence goes on along the minus strand of OY743226.1, from coordinate 11,671,213 downwards.
TTCACAGTCAGTTAGCACCAGCCAACCTCCAGCTAGCAACTGACTCGCTCCACAGTCAGTTAACATCTGACTACCTTCACAGCCAGCAAGAAACTGACTACCTCCACAGCCAGCTAGCAACTGACTCTCTCCACAGCCTGTTAACAACTGACTACATCCACAGCCAGCTAACAACTGATTACCTTCACAGCCAACTAGCAACTGCCAACCTCCAGCTAGCAACTGACTACCTCCACAGCCAGTTAGCAACTGCCAACCTCCAGCTAGCAACTGACTCCCTCCACAGTCAGTTAACATCTGTCTACCTCCAAAGCCAGCGAGCAACTGACTCCCTCCACAGCATGTTAACAACTGACTACCTCACAGCAAGCTAGCAACTGACTTCCTCCACAGCCAGTTAGCAACTTCCATCCTCCAGCTAGCAATTGACTACCTCCACAGCCAGTTAGCACCAGCCAACCTCCTGCTAGCAACTGACTCCCTCCACACTCAGTTAGCATTTGACTACCTTCTCAGCTAGCAAGAAACTGACTACCTCCACAGCCAGCTAGCAACTGACTCTCTCCAACTCCTGTTAACAACTGACTACATCCACAGCCAGCTAACAACTGATTACCTTCACAGCCAACTAGCAACTGCCAACCTCCAGCTCGCAACTGACTGCCTCCACAGCCAGTTAACATCTGACTACCTTCACAACCAGCAAGAAACTGACAACCTCCACAGCCAGCTAGCAACTGACTCCCTCCACAGCCTGTTAACAACTGACTACCTCCACAGTCAGATTAACAACTGCCAACCTCAAGCTAGCAACTGACTCCTTCCACAGTCAGTTAACATCTGACTACCTTCACAGCCAGCAAGAACTGACTACCTCGACAGCCAACTAGCAATTGACTCCCTCGACGGACAGTTAAAAACTGACTACCTCCACAGTCAGATTAACAACTGCCAACCTCAAGCTAGCAACTGACTCCTTCCACAGTCAGTTAACAACTGACTACATCCACAGCCATTAACAACTGATTACCTTCACAGCCAATTAGCAACTGCCAACCTCCAGCCAGCCACTAACTGCCTCCATAGACAGTTCACAACTGAACCCCCTCCACAGTCATTTCAGCACTGACTACCTTTACAGCCAGCTAGCAACTCACTATCTTCACAGCCAGCTAGCCACCAGCTCCCACTGCAGCCAACTAGCAACTCGCTACCGCCAGCTGCCCAGCAACTGGTTACCTCCAGCCAGCTAGCTACCTGCCCCCATTGCAGCCAGCTACCACCATCTACCCACCAACTGGTTAACCCCCACTGCAGCCAGCTACCCACCAACTGGCTACCACCAGCTACCCAGCAACTGAATACCTCCAGCCAGCTAGCTTCCTGCCCCCAATACAGCCAGCTAGCCACCAACTGGCTATTGGTTACCTCCAGCCAGCTAGCCACTCGCCCCCACTGCAGCCAGCTACCCACCAACTAGCTACCGCCAGCTACCCAGCAATTGTTTACCTCCAGCCAGCTAGCCACTCGCCCCCACTGCAGCCAGCTACCCACCAACTGGCTAACGCCAGCTACCCAGCAATTGGTAACCTCCAGCCAGCTAGCTACTCGCCCCCACTGCAGCCAGCTACCCACCAACTGGCTACCGTCAGCTACCCAGCAATTGGTAACCTCCAGCCAGCTAGCCACTCGCTCCCACTGCAGCCAGCTACCCACCAACTGGCTACCGCCAGCTACCCAGCAATTGTTTACCTCCAGCCAGCTAGCCACTCGCCCCCACTGCAGCCAGCTACCCACCAACTGGCTACCGCCAGCTACCCAGCAATTGGCTACCGCCAGCTACCCACCAACTGGCTACCGCCAGCCAGCTAGCCACTCGCCCCCACTGCAGCCAGCTACCCACCAACTGGCTACCGCCAGCTACCCAGCAATTGGTTACCTCCAGCCAGCTAGCCACTGGCCCCCACTGCACCCAGCTACCCACCAACTGGCTAACGCCAGCTACCCAGCAATTGGTAACCTCCAGCCAGCTAGCCACTCGCCCCCACTGCAGCCAGCTACCCACCGACTGGCTACCGCCAGCTACCCAGCAATTGGTTACCTCCAGCCAGCTAGCCACTCGCCCCCACTGCAGCCAGCTACACACCAACTGGCTAACGCCAGCTACCCAGCAATTGGTAACCTCCAGCCAGCTAGCCACTCGCCCCCACTGCAGCCAGCTATCCACCAACTGGCTACCGCCAGCTACCCAGCAATTGGTTACCTCCAGTCAGCTAGCTACTCGCCCCCACTGCAGCCAGCTACCCACCAACTGGCTACCGCCAGCTACCCAGCAATTGGTAACCTCCAGCCAGCTAGCTACTCGCCCCCACTGCAGCCAGCTACCCACCAACTGGCTAACGCCAGCTACCCAGCAATTGGTAACCTCCAGCCAGCTAGCTACTCGCCCCCACTGCAGCCAGCTACCCACCAACTGGCTAACGCCAGCTACCCACCAACTGGCTAACGCCAGCTACCCACCAACTGGCTACCGCCAGCTACCCAGCAATTGGTAACCTCCAGCCAGCTAGCCACTCGCCCCCACTGCAGCCAGCTACCCACCAACTGGCTACCGCCAGTTACCCAGCAATTGTTTACCTCCAGCCAGCTAGCCACTCGCCCCCACTGCAGCCAGCTACCCACCAACTGGCTAACGCCAGCTACCCAGCAATTGGTAACCTCCAGCCAGCTAGCTACTCGCCCCCACTGCAGCCAGCTACCCACCAACTGGCTACCGTCAGCTACCCAGCAATTGGTAACCTCCAGCCAGCTAGCCACTCGCTCCCACTGCAGCCAGCTACCCACCAACTGGCTACCGCCAGCTACCCAGCAATTGGTAACCTCCAGCCAGCTAGCTACTCGCCCCCACTGCAGCCAGCTACACACCAACTGGCTAACGCCAGCTACCCAGCAATTGGTAACCTCCAGCCAGCTAGCTACTCGCCCCCACTGCAGCCAGCTACCCACCAACTGGCTACCGTCAGCTACCCAGCAATTGGTAACCTCCAGCCAGCTAGCCACTCGCCCCCACTGCAGCCAGCTACCCACCAACTGGCTACCGCCAGCTACCCAGCAATTGTTTACCTCCAGCCAGCTAGCCACTCGCCCCCACTGCAGCCAGCTACCCACCAACTGGCTAACGCCAGCTACCCAGCAATTGGTAACCTCCAGCCAGCTAGCTACTCGCCCCCACTGCAGCCAGCTACCCACCAACTGGCTACCGTCAGCTACCCAGCAATTGGTAACCTCCAGCCAGCTAGCCACTCGTTCCCACTGCAGCCAGCTACCCACCAACTGGCTACCGCCAGCTACCCAGCAATTGTTTACCTCCAGCCAGCTAGCCACTCGCCCCCACTGCAGCCAGCTACCCACCAACTGGCTACCGCCAGCTACCCAGCAATTGGTAACCTCCAGCCAGCTAGCCACTCGCCCCCACTGCGGCCAGCTACCCACCAACTGGCTACCGCCAGCTACCCACCAACTGGCTACCGCCAGCCAGCTAGCCACTCGCCCCCACTGCAGCCAGCTACCCACCAACTGGCTACCGCCAGCTACCCAGCAATTGGTTACCTCCAGCCAGCTAGCCACTGGCCCCCACTGCACCCAGCTACCCACCAACTGGCTAACGCCAGCTACCCAGCAATTGGTAACCTCCAGCCAGCTAGCCACTCGCCCCCACTGCAGCCAGCTACCCACCAACTGGCTACCGCCAGCTACCCAGCAATTGGTTACCTCCAGCCAGCTAGCCACTCGCCCCCACTGCAGCCAGCTACACACCAACTGGCTAACGCCAGCTACCCAGCAATTGGTAACCTCCAGCCAGCTAGCCACTCGCCCCCACTGCAGCCAGCTATCCACCAACTGGCTACCGCCAGCTACCCAGCAATTGGTTACCTCCAGTCAGCTAGCTACTCGCCCCCACTGCAGCCAGCTACCCACCAACTGGCTACCGCCAGCTACCCAGCAATTGGTAACCTCCAGCCAGCTAGCTACTCGCCCCCACTGCAGCCAGCTACCCACCAACTGGCTAACGCCAGCTACCCAGCAATTGGTAACCTCCAGCCAGCTAGCTACTCGCCCCCACTGCAGCCAGCTACCCACCAACTGGCTAACGCCAGCTACCCACCAACTGGCTACCGCCAGCTACCCAGCAATTGGTTACCTCCAGCCAGCTAGCTACTCGCCCCCACTGCAGCCAGCTACCCACCAACTGGCTAACGCCAGCTACCCAGCAATTGGTAACCTCCAGCCAGCTAGCTACTCGCCCCCACTGCAGCCAGCTACCCACCAACTGGCTACCGCCAGCTACCCACCAACTAGCTACCACCAGCTACCCACCAACTGGTTGCCTCCAGCCAGCTAGCTATCTGCCCCCACTGCAGCTAGCTACCCACCAACAGCTTCCCAGCAACTGGTTACTTCCAGCCAGCTAGCTACCTGCCCCCATTGCAGCCAGCTACCCACCAACTGGCTACCGCCAGCTACCCACCAACTAGCTACCACCAGCTACCCACCAACTGGTTACCTCCAGCCAGCTAGCTACTCGCCCCCACTGCAGCCAGCTACCCACCAACTGGCTACCGCTACCCAACAACTGGTTACCTCCAGCCAGCTAGCTATCTGCCCCCACTGCAGCTAGCTACCCACCAACAGCTTCCCAGCAACTGGTTACCTCCAGCCAGCTAGCTACCTGCCCCCATTGCAGCCAGCTACCCACCAACTGGCTACCGCCAGCTACCCACCAACTAGCTACCACCAGCTACCCACCAACTGGTTACCTCCAGCCAGCTAGCTACTCGCCCCCACTGCAGCCAGCTACCCACCAACTGGCTACCGCCAGCTACCCAGGAATTGTTTACCTCCAGCCAGCAAGCCACTCGCCCCCACTGCAGCCAGCTACCCACCAACTGGCTACGCAGCAACTGGTTACCTCCAGCCAGCTAGCCACTCGCCCCCACTGCAGCCAGCTACCCACCAACTGGCTACCGCCAGCTACTCAGCAATTGTTTACCTCCAGCCAGCTACCCACTCGCCCCCACTGCAGCCAGCTACCCACCAACTGGCTACCGCCAGCTACCCACCAACTGGCTACCGCCAGCTACCTAGGAATTGGTTACCTCCAGCCAGCTAGCTACTCGCCCCCACTGCAGCCAGCTACCCACCAACTGGCTACCGTCAGCTACCCAGCAATTGGTAACCTCCAGCCAGCTAGCCACTCGCCCCCACTGCAGCCAGCTACCCACCAACTGGCTACCGCCAGCTACCCAGCAATTGTTTACCTCCAGCCAGCTAGCCACTCGCCCCCACTGCAGCCAGCTACCCACCAACTGGCTACCGCCAGCTACCCAGCAACTGATTACCTCCAGCCAGCTAGCTACTCGCCCCCTCTGCACCCAGCTACCCACAAACTGGCTACCGCCAGCTACTCAGCAATTGTTTACCTCCAGCCAGCTAGCCACTCGCCCCCACTGCAGCCAGCTACCCACCAACTGGCTACCGCCAGCTACCCACCAACTGGCTACCGCCAGCTACCCAGCAATTGTTTACCTCCAGCCAGCTAGCTACTCGCCCCTACTGTAGCCAGCTACCCACCAACTGGCTAACGCCAGCTACCCAGCAATTGGTAACCTCCAGCCAGCTAGCTACTCGCCCCACTGCAGCCAGCTACCCAGCAATTGGTAACCTCCAGCCAGCTAGCCACTCGCCCCCACTGCAGCCAGCTACCCACCAACTGGCTACCGCCAGCCAGCTAGCCACTCGCCCCCACTGCAGCCAGCTACCCACCAACTGGCTACCGCCAGCTACCCACCAACTGGCTACCGCCAGCTACCCAGCAATTGGTTACCTCCAGCCAGCTAGCCACTGGCCCCCACTGCAGCCAGCTACCCTCCAACTGGCTAACGCCAGCTACCCAGCAATTGGTAACCTCCAGCCAGCTAGCCACTCGCCCCCACTGCAGCCAGCTACCCACCAACTGGCTACCGCCAGCTACCCAGCAATTGGCTACCGCCAGCTACCCAGCAATTGGTTACCTCCAGCCAGCTAGCCACTGGCCCCCACTGCAGCCAGCTACCCACCAACTGGCTACAGCCAGCTACCCAGCAATTGGTTACCTCCAGCCAGCTAGCCACTCGCCCCCACTGCAGCCAGCTACCCACCAACTGGCTACCGCCAGCTACCCAGCAATTGGTTACCTCCAGCCAGATAGCCACTCGCCCCCGCCCTCGCTACCGCCAGCTACCCAGCAATTGGTAACCTCGAGCCAGCTAGCCACTCGCCCCCACTGCAGCCAGCTACCCACCAACTGGCTACCGCCAGCTACCCAGCAATTGGTTACCTCCAGCCAGCTAGCCACTTGCCCCCGCCATCGCTACCGCCAGCTACCCAGCAATTGGTAACCTCCAGCCAGCTAGCCACTCGCCCCCACTGCAGCCAGCTACCCACCAACTGGCTACCGCCAGCTACCCAGCAATTGGTAACCTCCAGCCAGCTAGCTTCTCGCCCCCACTGCAGCCAGCTACCCACCAACTGGCTACCACCAGCTACCCAGCAATTGGTTACCTCCAGCCAGCTAGCCACTCGCCCCCACTGCAGCCAGCTACCCACCAACTGGCTACCGCCAGCTACCCAGCAATTAGTAACCTCCAGCCAGCTAGCCACTCGCCCCCACTCAAGCCTGCTACCCACCAACTGGCTACCGCCAGCTACCCACCAACTGGCTACCGCCAGCTACCCAGCAGTTGGTTACCTCCAGCCAGCTAGCTACTCGCCCCCACTGCAGCCAGCTCCCCACCAACTGGCTACCGCCAGCTACCCAGCAACTGGTTACCTCCAGCCAGCTAGCTATCTGCCCCCACTGCCAGCTAGCTACTCGCCCCCACTGCAGCCAGATACCCAGCAACTGGCTACCGCCAGCTACCCACCAACTGGCTACAGCCAGCTACCCAACAACTGGTTACCTCCAGCCAGCTAGCTATCTGCCCCCACTGCCAGCTAGCTACTCGCCCCCACTGCAGCCAGCTACCCACCAACTGGCTGCCGCCAGCTACCAATCAACTGGCTACCGCCAGCTACCCAGGAATTGTTTACCTCCAGCCAGCAAGCCACTCGCCCCCACTGCAGCCAGCTACCCACCAACTGGCTACCACCAGCTACCCAGCAAACGTCCAGCCAGCTGGCTACCTGCCCCCACTGCAACCAGCTACCCACCAACTGGCTACCGCCAGCTACCCAGCAACTGATTACCTCCAGCCAGCTAGCTACTCGCCCCCTCTGCAGCCAGCTACCCACAAACTGGCTACCGCCAGCTACTCAGCAATTGTTTACCTCCAGCCAGCTAGCTCCTCGCCCCCACTGCAGCCAGCTACCCACCAACTGGCTACCGCCAGCTACCCACCAACTGGCTACCGAAAGCTACGCAGCAACTGGTTACCTCCAGCCAGCTAGCCACTCGCCCCCACTGCAGCCAGCTACCCACCAACTGGCTACCGCCAGCTACTCAGCAATTGTTTACCTCCAGCCAGCTAGCCACTCGCCCCCACTGAAGCCAGCTACCCACCAACTGGCTACCGCCAGCCAGCTAGCCACTCGCCCCCACTGCAGCCAGCTACCCACCAACTGGCTACCGCCAGCTACCCACCAACTGGCTACCGCCAGCTACCCACCAACTGGCTTCCGCCAGCTGCCCAGCAATTGGTTACCTCCAGCCAGCTAGCCACTGGCCCCCACTGCAGCCAGCTACCCACCAACTGGCTAACGCCAGCTACCCAGCAATTGGTAACCTCCAGCCAGCTAGCCATTCGCCCCCACTGCAGCCAGCTACCCACCAACTGGCTACCGCCAGCTACCCAGCAATTGGTTACCTCCAGCCAGCTAGCCACTCGCCCCCGCCCTCGCTACCGCCAGCTACCCAGCAATTGGTAACCTCCAGCCAGCTAGCCACTCGCCCCCACTGCAGCCAGCTACCCACCAACTGGCTACCGCCAGCTACCCAGCAATTGGTTACCTCCAGCCAGCTAGCTACACGCCCCCACTGCACCCAGCTACCCACCAACTGGCTACCGCCAACTACCCAGCAATTGGTAACCTCCAGCCAGCTAGCCACTCGCCCCCACTGCAGCCAGCTACCCATCAACTGGCTACCGCCAGCTACCCACCAACTGGTTACCGCCAGCCAGCTAGCTTCTCGCCCCCACTGCAGCCAGCTACCCACCAACTGGCTACCGCCAGCTACCCAGCAATTGGTTACCTCCAGCCAGCTAGCCACTCGCCCCCGCCCTCGCTACCGCCAGCTACCCAGCAATTGGTAACCTCCAGCCAGCTAGCCACTCGCCCCCACTGCAGCCAGCTACCCACCAACTGGCTACCGCCAGCTACCCAGCAATTGGTTACCTCCAGCCAGCTAGCCACTCGCCCCCACTGCAGCCAGCTACCCACCAACTGGCTACCGCCAGCTACCCAGCAAATGGTAACCTCCAGCCAGCTAGCTACTCGCCCCCACTGCAGCCAGCTACCCACCAACTGGCTACCGCCAGCTACCCAGCACTTGGTAACCTCCAGCCAGCTAGCCACTCGCCCCCACTGCAGCCAGCTACCCATCAACTGGCTACCGCCAGCTACCCACCAACTGGTTACCGCCAGCCAGCTAGCTTCTCGCCCCCACTGCAGCCAGCTACCCACCAACTGGCTAACGCCAGCTACCCAGCAATTGGTAACCTCCAGCCAGCTAGCTACTCGCCCCCACTGCAGCCAGCTACCCACCAACTGGCTACCGCCAGCTACCCAGCAATTGGTTACCTCCAGCCAGCTAGCAACTCGCCCCCGCCCTCGCTACCGCCAGCTACCCAGCAATTGGTAACCTCCAGCCAGCTAGCCACTCGCCCCCACTGCAGCCAGCTACCCACCAACTGGCTACCTCCAGCTACCCAGCAATTGGTTACCTCCAGTCAGCTAGCTACTCGCCCCCACTGCAGCCAGCTACCCACCAACTGGCTAACGCCAGCTACCCAGCAATTGGTAACCTCCAGCCAGCTAGCCACTCGCCCCCACTGCAGCCAGCTACCCACCAACTGGCTACCGCCAGCTACCCAGCAATTGGTTACCTCCAGCCAGCTAGCCACTCGCCCCCACTGCAGCCAGCTACCCACCAACTGGCTACCGCCAGCTACCCAGCAATTGGTAACCTCCAGCCAGCTAGCCGCTCGCCCCCACTGCAGCCAGCTACCCACCAACTGGCTACCGCCAGCTACCCAGCAATTGGTAACCTCCAGCCAGCTAGCCACTCGCCCCCACTGCAGCCAGCTACCCACCAATTGGCTACCGCCAGCTACCCAGCAATTGGTAACCTCCAGCCAGCTAGCCACTCGCCCCCACTGCAGCCAGCTACCCATCAACTGGCTACCGCCAGCTACCCACCAACTGGCTACCGCCAGCTACCCAGCAATTGGTTACCGCCAGCCAGCTAGCTACTCGCCCCCACTGCAGCCAGCTACCCACCAACTGGCTAACGCCAGCTACCCAGCAATTGGTAACCTCCAGCCAGCTAGCTACTCGCCCCCACTGCAGCCAGCTACCCACCAACTGGCTACCGCCAGCTACCCAGCAATTGGTAACCTCCAGCCAGCTAGCCACCCGCCCCCACTGCAGCCAGCTACCCACCAACTGGCTACCGCCAACTACCCAGCAATTGGTTTCCTCCAGCCAGCTAGCCACTCGCCCCCGCCCTCGCTACCGCCAGCTACCCAGCAATTGGTAACCTCCAGCCAGCTAGCCACTCGCCCCCACTGCAGCCAGCTACCCACCAACTGGCTACCTCCAGCTACCCAGCAATTGGTTGCCTCCAGTCAGCTAGCTACTCGCCCCCACTGCAGCCAGCTACCCACCAACTGGCTAACGCCAGCTACCCAGCAATTGGTAACCTCCAGCCAGCTAGCTACTCGCCCCCACTGCAGCCAGCTACCCACCAACTGGCTACCGCCAGCTACCCATCAATTGGTAACCTCCAGCCAGCTAGCCACCCGCCCCCACTGCAGCCAGCTACCCACCAACTGGCTACCGCCAGCTACCCAGCAATTGGTTACCTCCAGCCAGCTAGCCACTCGCCCCCGCCCTCGCTACCGCCAGCTACCCAGCAATTGGTAACCTCCAGCCAGCTAGCCACTCGCCCCCACTGCAGCCAGCTACCCACCAACTGGCTACCTCCAGCTACCCAGCAATTGGTAACCTCCAGCCAGCTAGCTTCTCGCCCCCACTGCAGCCAGCTACCCACCAACTGCCTACCGCCAGCTACCGAGCAATTGGTAACCTCCAGCCAGCTAGCTACTCGCCCCCACTGCAGCCAGCTACCCACCAACTGGCTGCCGCCAGCTACCAATCAACTGGCTACCGCCAGCTACCCAGGAATTGTTTACCTCCAGCCAGCAAGCCACTCGCCCCCACTGCAGCCAGCTACCCACCAACTGGCTAACGCCAGCTACCCAGCAATTGGTAACCTCCAGCCAGCTAGCTACTCGCCCCCACTGCAGCCAGCTACCCACCAACTGGCTACCGCCAGCTACCCATCAATTGGTAACCTCCAGCCAGCTAGCCACCCGCCCCCACTGCAGCCAGCTACCCACCAACTGGCTACCTCCAGCTACCCAGCAATTGGTAACCTCCAGCCAGCTAGCTACTCGCCCCCACTGCAGCCAGCTACCCACCAACTGGCTAACGCCAGCTACCCACCAACTGCCTACCGCCAGCTACCGAGCAATTGGTAACCTCCAGCCAGCTAGCTACTCGCCCCCACTGCAGCCAGCTACCCACCAACTGGCTACCTCCAGCTACCCAGCAATTGGTTGCCTCCAGTCAGCTAGCTACTCGCCCCCACTGCAGCCAGCTACCCACCAACTGGCTAACGCCAGCTACCCAGCAATTGGTAACCTCCAGCCAGCTAGCTACTCGCCCCCACTGCAGCCAGCTACCCACCAACTGGCTACCGCCAGCTACCCATCAATTGGTAACCTCCAGCCAGCTAGCCACCCGCCCCCACTGCAGCCAGCTACCCACCAACTGGCTACCGCCAGCTACCCAGCAATTGGTTACCTCCAGCCAGCTAGCCACTCGCCCCCGCCCTCGCTACCGCCAGCTACCCAGCAATTGGTAACCTCCAGCCAGCTAGCCACTCGCCCCCACTGCAGCCAGCTACCCACCAACTGGCTACCTCCAGCTACCCAGCAATTGGTAACCTCCAGCCAGCTAGCTACTCGCCCCCACTGCAGCCAGCTACCCACCAACTGGCTAACGCCAGCTACCCACCAACTGCCTACCGCCAGCTACCGAGCAATTGGTAACCTCCAGCCAGCTAGCTACTCGCCCCCACTGCAGCCAGCTACCCACCAACTGGCTAACGCCAGCTACCCACCAACTGGCTAACGCCAGCTACCCACCAACTGGCTACCGCCAGCTACCCAGCAATTGGTTACCTCCAGCCAGCTAGCTACTCGCCCCCACTGCAGCCAGCTACCCACCAACTGGCTAACGCCAGCTACCCAGCAATTGGTAACCTCCAGCCAGCTAGCTACTCGCCCCCACTGCAGCCAGCTACCCACCAACTGGCTAACGCCAGCTACCCAGCAATTGGTTACCTCCAGCCAGCTAGCTACTCGCCCTACTGCAGCCAGCTACCCACCAACTGGCTAACGCCAGCTACCCACCAACTGGCTACCGCCAGCTACCCACCAATTGGTAACCTCCAGCCAGCTAGCTACTCGCCCCCACTGCAGCCAGCTACCCATCAACTGGCTACCGCCAGCTACCCACCAACTGGCTACCGCCAGCTACCCAGCAATTGGTTACCGCCAGCCAGCTAGCTACTCGCCCCCACTGCAGCCAGCTACCCACCAACTGGCTAACGCCAGCTACCCAGCAATTGGTAACCTCCAGCCAGCTAGCTACTCGCCCCCACTGCAGCCAGCTACCCACCAACTGGCTACCGCCAGCTACCCAGCAATTGGTTACCTCCAGCCAGCTAGCCACTCGCCCCCACTGCAGCCAGCTACCCACCAACTGGCTACCGCCAGCTACCCAGCAATTGGTAACCTCCAGCCAGCTACCCACCAACTGGCTACCGCCAGCTACCCAGCAATTGGTAACCTCCAGCCAGCTAGCCACTCGCCCCCACTGCAGCCAGCTACCCACCAACTGGCTACCGCCAGCTACCCAGCAATTGGTTACCGCCAGCCAGCTAGCTACTCGCCCCCACTGCAGCCAGCTACCCACCAACTGGCTAACGCCAGCTACCCAGCAATTGGTAACCTCCAGCCAGATAGCTACTCGCCCCCACTGCAGCCAGCTACCCACCAACTGGCTACCGCCAGCTACCCAGCAATTGTTAACCTCCAGCCAGCTAGCCACTCGCCCCCACTGCAGCCAGCTACCCAGCAATTGGTTACCTCCAGCCAGCTAGCCACTCGCCCCCGCCCTCGCTACCGCCAGCTACCCAGCAATTGGTAACCTCCAGCCAGCTAGCCACTCGCCCCCACTTCAGCCAGCTACCCACCAACTGGCTACCTCCAGCTACCCAGCAATTGGTTACCTCCAGTCAGCTAGCTACTCGCCCCCACTGCAGCCAGCTACCCACCAACTGGCTAACGCCAGCTACTCACCAATTGGTAACCTCCAGCCAGCTAGCTACTCGCCCCAACTGCAGCCAGCTACCCAGCAATTGGTAACCTCCAGCCAGCTAGCCACTCGCCCCCACTGCAGCCAGCTACCCACCAACTGGCTACCGCCAGCTACCCAGCAATTGGTAACCTCCAGCCAGCTAGCTACTCGCCCCCACTGCAGCCAGCTACCCACCAACTGGCTAACGCCAGCTACCCACCAACTGGCTACCGCCAGCTACCCAGCAATTGGTAACCTCCAGCCAGCTAGCTACTCGCCCCCACTGCAGCCAGCTACCCACCAACTGGCTAACGCCAGCTACCCACCAACTGGCTACCGCCAGCTACCCAGCAATTGGTTACCTCCAGCCAGCTAGCTACTCGCCCCCACTGCAGCCAGCTACCCACCAACTGGCTAACGCCAGCTACCCACCAACTGGCTACCGCCAGCTACCCAGCAATTGGTTACCTCCAGCCAGCTAGCTACTCGCCCCCACTGCAGCCAGCTACCCACCAACTGGCTACCGCCAGCTACCCAGCAATTGGTTACCTCCAGCCAGCTAGCTACTCGCCCCCACTGCAGCCAGCTACCCACCAACTGCCTAACGCCAGCTACCCACCAACTGGTTACCTCCAGCCAGCTAGCAACCTGCCCCCACTGCTTGGGCCATGTCTAATCAGAACAAAATCGAGTTTGTTAAATGTGTTTAGATTTTTAGGGCTGGAAAGAATAACTATAAAAGCTTAAAGGCAAATGAGAGAGAGAGAGGGAAAGTCGATTTTGGTTGGGATCGATGTAACCTTTTTGATTATGGGTCAGTTAAACGTTCCTAAAATTGCTGGGGGTTTTAACCACGAGGCGAAAATTTGTACAAACAAAATTGTGTGCACAAAATGTGGTGAAAACCATGAAACGAAGATCGATGTAAATCCTGATTGTAGAAGTCACGCATGTGAAGTGTTTTTTAGAAAGAAGTGGAATTGGAAAAGAAAAGAATATCCTGCTAGCCACTTATACCCCCAAAGCTCAATCTTATCTATTTAAACATCTGCGATTTAACTAACAATTTGGACGAGTTACGAAATTTGGCCATTAATAAGAATTTCGATATTTTATTCTGTCCGAAACCAATGTAACCAAAGATAAACAGTGAGTAACAAATATATTTGCACACCCAATTCCTTTAAAATCCCAGAAACACGCTATAAAAAAATGCAGACAGAAAATGCGCAAACTCCAAGACCAATTCTTCTATTGATAAATGTAAGTGAAGAAAGACCAATTCGGCTATAACAATGTGTCCCACAGTGAGTGAAACTCCCGTGTCTGCTTGCGAAAAAATAATTCCCTGGCGCGATAGTATTAAAAGCTACATAGGAATAGTAAATTCTGTAGGATAGCGCTAACGAGAGACTGGATCAACCGGAAATAAACTTCGTTCTGGAAGACCAAAAAGGCTGACCGTGCGAGACAGACGTTCATCAGTGCACGAGGACTAGTCCCACATGTTGCAACAACATCAGGAAGAACAGTTAATCCACAAACCATTCGCAACGTGTTGTTTTCGGCGAACATCTATGGGAGATCAGCTAGAAAGAAAACCCTTTTTATCCGAGCAAAATAGACAAAAGCGCTTAGCATTAGAATTTTCGAGAACTGTTTTGTTATCCGATGAAAGCAAATTTAATCTGTTTGGCTCGGAATGAAGTTTTTTCTCTTCTTTTTTCCTTCAGAAAATTAACTGTGCAAATACTTTTTTGAATATTAATATGACACTGATTTTGAAATTTGGACCTTTTCTTTCTACATTTTCTGATATACAACACGTTCCTGTATCTTCAAAGGAAAATATAAAAATACTTTTTTTACTCACTGTAGACGACAGTGATAACTCATGCTATCAGTAAGCAACATAGAACGTAGTTACAAACAACAATCGCATCCAGGCTCAAGTCGATAAAGATATGAATATAAGTGATCATGAAACTATAACAATTGACCTCGATATTAAAGAGAAGTTAAAGAGTGTTATATGTTCTATTCGGAGGCTTAAATAAAATTAACGCGAATTGCAGAATAATCAAATAATATCATGGCCTTATTTAGAGTTAAAAAAAATACGTAATTGCATTTGTAAAAACTAAATTTTAAACTTATCAAAACACTTGCTTGATATTTTTATGTTAATTAATATCTATTTCATAAAATGTAGGAATTTATTTTAATTGCTACTATATTCTGAATAAATTTTTATAAAACATACAAACCTCCAGCTAGCAACTGACTACCTTCACAGTCAGTTAACTACTGACTACCTTCACAGCCAGCAAGCATTTGACTACCTTCACAGACAGTTAACAACTGACTCCCTCCACAGCCAGTAAACAACTGCCAACTTCCAGCAAGCAACTGACTAGCTTCACAATCAGTTAACAACTGACTTCCTTCACAGCCAGCTAGCATTTGACTACCTTCACACCCAGCTAACAACTGCTAACCCTCAGCTAGCAACTGACTACCTTCACAGTCAATTAACAACTGACTTCCTTCACAGACAGCTAGCAAATGACTACCTTCACAGCCAGTTAACAACTGAATACCTCCACAGCCAGCAAGCAACTGAATACGTTGACAGCCAACCAGCAACTGACTCCCTCCACAGACAGTTAACAACTGACTTCCTCCACAGCCAGCTAGCAACTGACTACCTTCACAGCCAGTTAACAACTGACTCCCTCCAAAGCCTGTTAACAACTGACTACCTTCACACCCAGCTAACAACTACCAACCCTCAGCTAGCAACTGACTACCTTCACAGTCAGTTAACAACTGACTTCCTTCACAGCCAGTTAACAACTGACTACCTTCACAGCCAGCTAGCAACTGACTCCCTCCACAGCCAGTTAACTACTGACTACCTTCACAGCCAGCAAGCATTTGACTACCTTCACAGACAGTTAACAACTGCCAATCCTCAGCTAGCAACTGACTCCCTCCAAAGTCTGTTAACAACTGACTACCTTCACACCCAGTTAACAACTGCCAACTTCCAGCTAGCAACTGACTAGCTTCACAATCAGTTAACAACTGACTTCCTTCACAGCCAGCTAGCATTTGACTACCTTCACAGACAGTTAACAACTGCCAATCCTCAGCTAGCAACTGACTCCCTCCAAAGTCTGTTAACAACTGACTACCTTCACACCCAGTTAACAACTGCCAACCCTCAGCTAGCAACTGACTACCTTCACAGTCAGTTAACAACTGACTTCCTTCACAGCCAGCTAGCAACTGACTACCTTCGCAGCCAGTTAACAACTGACTACCTCCACAGCCAACTAGCAACTGACTCCCTCCACAGCCAGTTAACAACTGCCAACTTCCAGCTAGCAACTGACTAGCTTCACAATCAGTTAACAACTGACTTCCTTCACAGCCAGCTAGCATTTGACTACCTTCACAGACAGTTAACAACTGCCAATCCTCAGCTAGCAACTGACTACCTTCACAGTCAGTTAACAACTGACTTCCTTCACAGCCAGTTAACAACTGACTACCTTCACAGGCAGCTAGCAACTGACTACCTTCACAGACAGTTAACAACTGCCAATCCTCAGCTAGCAACTGACTCCCTCCAAAGTCTGTTAAAAACTGACTTCCTTCACAGCCAGTTACAAACTGACTACCTTCACAGCCAGCTAGCAACTGACTACCTTCACAGTCAGTTAACTACTGACTACCTTCACAGCCAGCAAGCAACTGACTACCTCCACAGCCAACTAGCAACTGACTCCCTCCACAGCCAGTAAACAACTGCCAACTTCCATCTAGCAACTGACTAGTTTCACAGTCAGTTAACAACTGACTTCCTTCACAGTCAGCTAACAACTGCCAACCCTCAGCTAGCAACTGACTACCTTCACAGACAGTTAACAACTGCCAATCCTCAGCTAGCAACTGACTCCCTCCAAAGTCTGTTAACAACTGACTACCTTCACACCTAGCTAACAACTGCCAACCCTCAGCTAGCAACTGACTACCTTCACAGTCAGTTAACAACTGACTTCCTTCACAGCCAGTTAACAACTGACTACCTTCACAGCCAGCTAGCAACTGACCACCTTCACATACAGTTAACAACTGCCAATCCAACAACTGACTACCTCTAGCTGGTAACTGACTAACTCCACAACCAGTTAACAACTGACTTCCTTCACTACCTCCACAGCCAGTTAGCAACTGCCAACCTCCAGCTAGCAACTGACTCCCTCCACAGTCAGTTAACATCTGACTACCTCCAAAGCCAGCGAGCAACTGACTTCCTCCACAGCCAGTTAGCAACTTCCATCCTCCAGCTAGCAACTGACTACCTCCACAGCCAGTTAGCACCAGCCAACCTCCTGCTAGCAACTGACTCCTTCCACACTCAGTTAGCATCTGACTACCTTCTCAGCTAGCAAGAAACTGACTACCTCCACAGCCAGCTAGCAAATGATTCTCTCCAACTCCTGTTAACAACTGACTACATCCACAGCCAGCTAACAACTGATTACCTTCACAGCCAACTAGCAACTGCCAACCTCCAGCTCGCAACTGACTGCCTCCACAGCCAGTTAACATCTGACTACCTTCACAACCAGCAAGAAACTGACTACCTCCACAGCCAGCTAGCAACTGACTCCATCCACAGCCTGTTAACAACTGACTACCTCCACAGTCAGATAACAACTGCCAACCTCAAGCTAGCAACTGACTCCTTCCACAGTCAGTTAACATCTGACTACCTTCACAACCAGCAAGAAACTGACTACCTCCACAGCCAGCTAGCAACTGACTCCCTCCACAGTCAGTTAACATCTGACTACCTCCAAAGCCAGCGAGCAACTGACTCCCTCCACAGCATGTTAACAACTGACTACCTCCACAGCCAGCTAGCAACTGACTCCCTCCACAGCATGTTAACAACTGACTACCTCCACAGCTAGCTAGCAACTCACTATCTTCACAGCCAGCTAGCCACCAGCTCCCACTGCAGCCAACTAGCAACTCGCTACCGCCAGCTGCCCAGCAACTGGTTACCTCCAGCCAGCTAGCTACCTGCCCCCACTGCAGCCAGCTACCGCCATCTTCCCACCAACTGGTTAACCCCCACTGCAGCCACCTACCCACCAACTGGCTACCGCCAGCTACCCAGCAACTGATTACCTCCAGCCAGCTAGCTTCCTGCCCCCAATACAGCCAGCTAGCCACCAACTGGCTACCGCCAGCTAGCCACCAACTGGCTACCGCCAGCTACCCAGCAACTGGTTACGTCCAGCCAGCTGGCTACCTGCACCCACTGCAACCAGCTACCCACCAACTGGCTACCGCCAGCTACCCACCAACTGGCTACCGCCAGCTACCCACCAACTGGCTACCGCCAGCTACCCACCAACTAGCTACCACCAGCTACCCAGCAATTGGTTACCTCCAGCCAGCTAGCCACTCGCCCCCATTGCAGCCAGCTACCCACCAACTAGCTATCGCCAGCTACCCAGCAACTGGCTACCTCCAGCGAGCTGGCTACCTGCCCCCATTGCAGCCAGCTACCCACCAACTGGCTACCGCCAGCCAGCTAGCCACTCGCCCCCACTGCAGCCAGCTTCCCACAAACTGGCTACCGCCAGCTACTCAGCAATTGTTTACCTCCAGCCAGCTAGCTCCTCGCCCCCACTGCAGCCAGCTACCCACCAACTGGCTACCGCCAGCTACGCAGCAACTGGTTACTTCCAGCCAGCTAGCCACTCGCCCCCACTGCAGCCAGCTACCCACCAACTGGCTACCGCCAGCTACTCAGCAATTGTTTACCTCCAGCCAGCTAGCCACTCGCCCCCACTGCAGCCAGCTTCCCACCAACTGGCTACCGCCAGCTACCCACCAACTGGCTACCGCCAGCTACCCAGCAATTGGTTACCTCCAGCCAGCTAGCTACTCGCCCCCACTGCAGCCAGCTACCCACCAACTGGCTAACGCCAGCTACCCAGCAATTGGTAACCTCCAGCCAGCTAGCTACTCGCCCCCACTGCAGCCAGCTACCCACCAACTGGCTATCGCCAGCTACCCAGCAATTGGTAACCTCCAGCCAGCTAGCTACTCGCCCCCACTGCAGCCAGCTACCCACCAACTGGCTACCGCCAACTACCCAGCAATTGGTAACCTCCAGCCAGCTAGCCACTCGCCCCCACTGCAGCCAGCTACCCACCAACTGGCTACCGCCAGCTACACAGCAATTGGTTACCTCCAGCCAGCTAGCCACTGGCCCCCACTGCAGCCAGCTACCCACCAACTGGCTACCGCCAGCTTCCCAGCAATTGGTTACCTCCAGCCAGCTAGCCACTCGCCCCCGCCCTCGCTACCGCCAGCTACCCAGCAATTGGTAACCTCCAGCCAGCTAGCCACTCGCCCCCGCCCTCGCTACCGCCAGCTACCCAGCAATTGGTAACCTCCAGCCAGCTAGCCACTCGCCCCCACTGCAGCCAGCTACCCACCAACTGGCTACCGCCAGCTACCCAGCAATTGGTAACCTCCAGCCAGCTAGCCACTCGCCCCCACTGCAGCCAGATACCCACCAACTGGCTACCGCCAGCTACCCAGCAATTGGTTACCTCCAGCCAGCTAGCCACTCGCCCCCACTGCAGCCAGCTACCCACCAACTGGCTACCGCCAGCTACCCAGCAATTGGTTACCTCCAGCCAGCTAGCCACTCGCCCCCGCCCTCGCTACCGCCAGCTACCCAGCAATTGGTAACCTCCAGCCAGCTAGCCACTCGCCCCCGCCCTCGCTACCGCCAGCTACCCAGCAATTGGTAACCTCCAGCCAGCTAGCCACTCGCCCCCACTGCAGCCAGCTACCCACCAACTGGCTACCGCCAGCTACCCAGCAATTGGTTACCTCCAGCCAGCTAGCCACTCGCCCCCGCCCTCGCTACCGCCAGCTACCCAGCAATTGGTAACCTCCAGCCAGCTAGCCACTCGCCCCCGCCCTCGCTACCGCCAGCTACCCAGCAATTGGTAACCTCCAGCCAGCTAGCCACTCGCCCCCGCCCTCGCTACCGCCAGCTACCCAGCAATTGGTAACCTCCAGCCAGCTAGCCACTCGCCCCCGCCCTCGCTACCGCCAGCTACCCAGCAATTGGTTACCTCCAGCCAGCTAGCTACTCGCCCCCACTGCAGCCAGCTACCCACCAACTGGCTACCGCCAGCTACCCAGCAATTGGTAACCTCCAGCCAGCTAGCCACTCGCCCCCACTGCAGCCAGCTACCCACCAACTGGCTACCGCCAGCTACCCAGCAATTGGTAACCTCCAGCCAGCTAGCCACTCGCCCCCACTGCAGCCAGCTACCCACCAACTGGCTACCGCCAGCTACCCAGCAATTGGTTACCTCCAGCCAGCTAGCCACTCGCCCCCGCCCTCGCTACCGCCAGCTACCCAGCAATTGGTTACCTCCAGCCAGCTAGCTACTCGCCCCCACTGCAGCCAGCTACCCACCAACTGGCTACCGCCAGCTACCCAGCAATTGGTAACCTCCAGCCAGCTAGCCACTCGCCCCCACTGCAGCCAGCTACCCACCAACTGGCTACCGCCAGCTACCCAGCAATTGGTAACCGCCAGCCAGCTAGCCACTCGCCCCCACTGCAGCCAGCTACCCACCAACTGGCTACAGCCAGCTACCGAGCAATTGGTTACCTCCAGCCAGCTAGCCACTCGCCCCCGCCCTCGCTACCGCCAGCTACCCAGCAATTGGTAACTTCCAGCCAGCTAGCCACTCGCCCCCACTGCAGCCAGCTACCCACCAACTGGCTACCGCCAGCTACCCAGCAATTTGTAACCTCCAGCCAGCTAGCTACTCGCCCCCACTGCAGCCAGCTATCCACCAACTGGCTACCGCCAGCTACCCAGCAATTGGTAACCTCCAGCCAGCTAGCCACTCGCCCCCCTGCAGCCAGCTACCCACCAACTGGCTACCGCCAGCTACTCAGCAATTGGTTACCTCCAGCCAGCTAGCTATCTGCCCCCACTGCAGCTAGCTACCCACCAACAGCTTCCCAGCAACTGGTTACCTCCAGCCAGCTAGCTACCTGCCCCCATTGCAGCCAGCTATCCACCAACTGGCTACCGCCAGCTACCCACCAACTAGCTACCACCAGCTACCCACCCACTGGTTACCTCCAGCCAGCTAGCTACTCGCCCCCACTGCAGCCAGCTACCCACCAACTGGCTACCGCCAGCTACCAATCAACTGGCTACCGCCAGCTACCCAGGAATTGTTTACCTCCAGCCAGCAAGCCACTCGCCCTCACTGCAGCCAGCTACCCACCAACTGGCTACCACCAGCTACCCAGCAAACGTCCAGCCAGCTGGCTACCTGCCCCCACTGCAACCAGCTACCCACCAACTGGCTACCGCCAGCTACCCAGCAACTGATTACCTCCAGCCAGCTAGCTACTCGCCCCCTCTGCAGCCAGCTTCCCACAAACTGGCTACCGTCAGCTACTCAGCAATTGTTTACCTCCAGCCAGCTAGCTCCTCGCCCCCACTGCAGCCAGCTACCCACCAACTGGCTACCGCCAGCTACCCACCAACTGGCTACCGCCAGCTACGCAGCAACTGGTTACCTCCAGCCAGCTAGCCACTCGCCCCCACACAACTGCCAACCTCAAGCTAGCAACTGACTCCTTCCACAGTCAGTTAACATCTGACTACCTTCACAGCCAGCAAGAACTGACTACCTCGACAGCCAACTAGCAATTGACTCCCTCGACGGACAGTTAAAAACTGACCACCTTCACAGCCATTAACAACTGATTACCTTCACAGCCAATTAGCAACTGCCAACCTCCAGCCAGCCACTAACTGCCTCCATAGACAGTTCACAACTGAACCCCCTCCACAGCCATTTCAGCACTGACTACCTTTACAGCCAGCTAGCAACTCACTATCTTCACAGCCAGCTAGATACCAGCTCCCACTGCAGCCAACTATCAACTCGCTACCGCCAGCTGCCCAGCAACTGGTTACCTCCAGCCAGCTAGCTACCTGCCCCCACTGCAGCCAGCTACCGCCATCTACCCACCAACTGGTTAACCCCCACTGCAGCCAGCTACCCACCAACTGGCTACCGCCAGCTACCCAGCAACTGATTACCTCCAGCCAGCTAGCTTCCTGCCCCCAATACAGCCAGCTAGCCACCAACTGGCTACCGCCAGCTAGCCACCAACTGGCTACCGCCAGCTACCCAGCAACTGGTTACGTCCAGCCAGCTGGCTACCTGCACCCACTGCAACCAGCTACCCACCAACTGGCTACCGCCAGCTACCCGGCAACTGATAACCTCCAGCTAGCTAGGTACCTGACCCCACTGCAGCCAGCTACCCACCAACTGGCTACCGCCAGCTACCCACCAACTAGCTACCACCAGCTACCCAGCAATTGGTTACCTCCAGCCAGCTAGCCACTCGCCCCCATTGCAGCCAGCTACCCACCAACTAGCTATCGCCAGCTACCCAGCAACTGGCTACCTCCAGCGAGCTGGCTACCTGCCCCCATTGCAGCCAGCTACCCACCAACTGGCTACCGCCAGCCAGCTAGCCACTCGCCCCCACTGCAGCCAGCTACCCACCAACTGGCTACAGCCAGCTACCGAGCAATTGGTTACCTCCAGCCAGCTAGCCACTCGCCCCCGCCCTCGCTACCGCCAGCTACCCAGCAATTGGTAACCTCCAGCCAGCTAGCCACTCGCCCCCACTGCAGCCAGCTACCCACCAACTGGCTACCGCCAGCTACCCAGCAATTTGTAACCTCCAGCCAGCTAGCTACTCGCCCCCACTGCAGCCAGCTACCCACCAACTGGCTACCGCCAGCTACCCAGCAATTGGTAACCTCCAGCCAGCTAGCCACTCGCCCCCCTGCAGCCAGCTACCCACCAACTGGCTACCGCCAGCTACTCAGCAATTGGTTACCTCCAGCCAGCTAGCCACTCGCCCCCACTGCTGCCAGCTACCCACCAACTGGCTACCGCCAGCTACCCAGCAACTGGTTACCTCCAGCCAGCTAGCTACCTGCCCCCACTGCAGCCAGATACCCATTTCAAGCTCACTCAAGCCAGCTACCCAGCAACTGGCTACCGCCAGCTACCCACCAACTGGCTACAGCCAGCTACCCAACAACTGGTTACCTCCAGCCAGCTAGCTATCTGCCCCCACTGCAGCTAGCTACCCACCAACAGCTTCCCAGCAACTGGTTACCTCCAGCCAGCTAGCTACCTGCCCCCATTGCAGCCAGCTACCCACCAACTGGCTACCGCCAGCTACCCACCAACTAGCTACCACCAGCTACCCACCCACTGGTTACCTCCAGCCAGCTAGCTACTCGCCCCCACTGCAGCCAGCTACCCACCAACTGGCTACCGCCAGCTACCAATCAACTGGCTACCGCCAGCTAGCCACCAACTGGCTACCGCCAGCTACCCAGCAACTGGTTACGTCCAGCCAGCTGGCTACCTGCACCCACTGCAACCAGCTACCCACCAACTGGCTACCGCCAGCTACCCGGCAACTGATAACCTCCAGCTAGCTAGGTACCTGACCCCACTGCAGCCAGCTACCCACCAACTGGCTACCGCCAGCTATCCACCAACTGGCTACCGCCAGCTACCCACCAACTAGCTACCACCAGCTACCCAGCAATTGGTTACCTCCAGCCAGCTAGCCACTCGCCCCCATTGCAGCCAGCTACCCACCAACTAGCTATCGCCAGCTACCCAGCAACTGGCTACCTCCAGCGAGCTGGCTACCTGCCCCCATTGCAGCCAGCTACCCACCAACTGGCTACCGCCAGCCAGCTAGCCACTCGCCCCCACTGCAGCCAGCTACCCACCAACTGGCTACAGCCAGCTACCGAGCAATTGGTTACCTCCAGCCAGCTAGCCACTCGCCCCCGCCCTCGCTACCGCCAGCTACCCAGCAATTGGTAACCTCCAGCCAGCTAGCCACTCGCCCCCACTGCAGCCAGCTACCCACCAACTGGCTACCGCCAGCTACCCAGCAATTTGTAACCTCCAGCCAGCTAGCTACTCGCCCCCACTGCAGCCAGCTACCCACCAACTGGCTACCGCCAGCTACCCAGCAATTGGTAACCTCCAGCCAGCTAGCCACTCGCCCCCCTGCAGCCAGCTACCCACCAACTGGCTACCGCCAGCTACTCAGCAATTGGTTACCTCCAGCCAGCTAGCCACTCGCCCCCACTGCTGCCTGCTACCCATTTCAAGCTCACTCAAGCCAGCTACCCAGCAACTGGCTACCGCCAGCTACCCACCAACTGGCTACAGCCAGCTACCCAACAACTGGTTACCTCCAGCCAGCTAGCTATCTGCCCCCACTGCAGCTAGCTACCCACCAATAGCTTCCCAGCAACTGGTTACCTCCAGCCAGCTAGCTACCTGCCCCCATTGCAGCCAGCTATCCACCAACTGGCTACCGCCAGCTACCCACCAACTAGCTACCACCAGCTACCCACCCACTGGTTACCTCCAGCCAGCTAGCTACTCGCCCCCACTGCAGCCAGCTACCCACCAACTGGCTACCGCCAGCTACCAATCAACTGGCTACCGCCAGCTACCCAGGAATTGTTTACCTCCAGCCAGCAAGCCACTCGCCCCCACTGCAGCCAGCTACCCACCAACTGGCTACCACCAGCTACCCAGCAAACGTCCAGCCAGCTGGCTACCTGCCCCCACTGCAACCAGCTACCCACCAACTGGCTACCGCCAGCTACCCAGCAACTGATTACCTCCAGCCAGCTAGCTACTCGCCCCCTCTGCAGCCAGCTTCCCACAAACTGGCTACCGTCAGCTACTCAGCAATTGTTTACCTCCAGCCAGCTAGCTCCTCGCCCCCACTGCAGCCAGCTACCCACCAACTGGCTACCGCCAGCTACCCACCAACTGGCTACCGCCAGCTACGCAGCAACTGGTTACCTCCAGCCAGCTAGCCACTCGCCCCCACACAACTGCCAACCTCAAGCTAGCAACTGACTCCTTCCACAGTCAGTTAACATCTGACTACCTTCACAGCCAGCAAGAACTGACTACCTCGACAGCCAACTAGCAATTGACTCCCTCGACGGACAGTTAAAAACTGACCACCTTCACAGCCATTAACAACTGATTACCTTCACAGCCAATTAGCAACTGCCAACCTCCAGCCAGCCACTAACTGCCTCCATAGACAGTTCACAACTGAACCCCCTCCACAGCCATTTCAGCACTGACTACCTTTACAGCCAGCTAGCAACTCACTATCTTCACAGCCAGCTAGATACCAGCTCCCACTGCAGCCAACTATCAACTCGCTACCGCCAGCTGCCCAGCAACTGGTTACCTCCAGCCAGCTAGCTACCTGCCCCCACTGCAGCCAGCTACCGCCATCTACCCACCAACTGGTTAACCCCCACTGCAGCCAGCTACCCACCAACTGGCTACCGCCAGCTACCCAGCAACTGATTACCTCCAGCCAGCTAGCTTCCTGCCCCCAATACAGCCAGCTAGCCACCAACTGGCTACCGCCAGCTAGCCACCAACTGGCTACCGCCAGCTAGCCACCAACTGGCTACCGCCAGCTACCCAGCAACTGGTTACGTCCAGCCAGCTGGCTACCTGCACCCACTGCAACCAGCTACCCACCAACTGGCTACCGCCAGCTACCCGGCAACTGATAACCTCCAGCTAGCTAGGTACCTGACCCCACTGCAGCCAGCTACCCACCAACTGGCTACCGCCAGCTACCCACCAACTAGCTACCACCAGCTACCCAGCAATTGGTTACCTCCAGCCAGCTAGCCACTCGCCCCCATTGCAGCCAGCTACCCACCAACTAGCTATCGCCAGCTACCCAGCAACTGGCTACCTCCAGCGAGCTGGCTACCTGCCCCCATTGCAGCCAGCTACCCACCAACTGGCTACCGCCAGCCAGCTAGCCACTCGCCCCCACTGCAGCCAGCTACCCACCAACTGGCTACAGCCAGCTACCGAGCAATTGGTTACCTCCAGCCAGCTAGCCACTCGCCCCCGCCCTCGCTACCGCCAGCTACCCAGCAATTGGTAACCTCCAGCCAGCTAGCCACTCGCCCCCACTGCAGCCAGCTACCCACCAACTGGCTACCGCCAGCTACCCAGCAATTTGTAACCTCCAGCCAGCTAGCTACTCGCCCCCACTGCAGCCAGCTACCCACCAACTGGCTACCGCCAGCTACTCAGCAATTGGTTACCTCCAGCCAGCTAGCCACTCGCCCCCACTGCTGCCAGCTACCCACCAACTGGCTACCGCCAGCTACCCAGCAACTGGTTACCTCCAGCCAGCTAGCTACCTGCCCCCACTGCAGCCAGATACCCATTTCAAGCTCACTCAAGCCAGCTACCCAACAACTGGTTACCTCCAGCCAGCTAGCTATCTGCCCCCACTGCAGCTAGCTACCCACCAACAGCTTCCCAGCAACTGGTTACCTCCAGCCAGCTAGCTACCTGCCCCCATTGCAGCCAGCTACCCACCAACTGGCTACCGCCAGCTACCCACCAACTAGCTACCACCAGCTACCCACCCACTGGTTACCTCCAGCCAGCTAGCTACTCGCCCCCACTGCAGCCAGCTACCCACCAACTGGCTACCGCCAGCTACCAATCAACTGGCTACCGCCAGCTACCCAGGAATTGTTTACCTCCAGCCAGCAAGCCACTCGCCCCCACTGCAGCCAGCTACCCACCAACTGGCTACCACCAGCTACCCAGCAAACGTCCAGCCAGCTGGCTACCTGCCCCCACTGCAACCAGCTACCCACCAACTGGCTACATCCAGCTACCCAGCAACTGATTACCTCCAGCCAGCTAGCTACTCGCCCCCTCTGCAGCCAGCTTCCCACAAACTGGCTACCGTCAGCTACTCAGCAATTGTTTACCTCCAGCCAGCTAGCTCCTCGCCCCCACTGCAGCCAGCTACCCACCAACTGGCTACCGCCAGCTACCCACCAACTGGCTACCGCCAGCTACGCAGCAACTGGTTACCTCCAGCCAGCTAGCCACTCGCCCCCACTGCAGCCAGCTACCCACCAACTGGCTACCGCCAGCTACTCAGCAATTGTTTACCTCCAGCCAGCTAGCCACTCGCCCCCACTGCAGCCAGCTTCCCACCAACTGGCTACCGCCAGCTACCCACCAACTGGCTACCGCCAGCTACCCAGCAATTGGTTACCTCCAGCCAGCTAGCCACTCGCCCCCACTGCAGCCAGCTACCCACCAACTGGCTACCGCCAGCTACCCAGCAATTGGTAACCTCCAGCCAGCTAGCCACTCGCCCCCACTGCAGCCAGATACCCACCAACTGGCTACCGCCAGCTACCCAGCAATTGGTTACCTCCAGCCAGCTAGCTACTCGCCCCCACTGCAGCCAGCTACCCACCAACTGGCTACCGCCAACTACCCAGCAATTGGTAACCTCCAGCCAGCTAGCCACTCGCCCCCACTGCAGCCAGCTACCCACCAACTGGCTACCGCCAGCTACCCAGCAATTGGTTACGTCCAGCCAGCTAGCCACTGGCCCCCACTGCAGCCAGCTACCCACCAACTGGCTAACGCCAGCTACCCAGCAATTGGTAACCTCCAGCCAGCAAGCCACTCGCCCCCACTGCAGCCAGCTACCCACCAACTGGCTACCGCCAGCTACCCAGCAATTGGTTACCTCCAGTCAGCTAGCCACTCGCCCCCGCCCTCGCTACCGCCAGCTACCCAGCAATTGGTAACCTCCAGCCAGCTAGCCACTCGCCCCCACTGCAGCCAGCTACCCACCAACTGGCTACCGCCAGCTACCCACCAACTGGCTACCGCCAGCTGCCCAGCAATTGGTTACCTCCAGCCAGCTATCTACTCGCCCCCACTGCAGCCAGCTACCCACCAACTGGCTAACGCCAGCTACCCAGCAATTGGTAACCTCCAGCCAGCTAGCTACTCGCCCCACTGCAGCCAGCTACCCATCAACTGGCTACCGCCAGCTACCCAACAATTGGTAACCTGCAGCCAGCTACCCACCACCTGGCTACCGCCAGCTACCCACCAACTGGCTACCGCCAGCTACCCAGCAATTGGTTATCTACAGCCAGCTAGCTACTCGCCCCCACTGCAGCCAGCTACCCACCAACTGGCTAACGCCAGCTACCCAGGAATTGTTTACCTCCAGCCAGCAAGCCACTCGCCCCCACTGCAGCCAGCTACCCACCAACTGGCTACCACCAGCTACCCAGCAAACGTCCAGCCAGCTGGCTACCTGCCCCCACTGCAACCAGCTACCCACCAACTGGCTACATCCAGCTACCCAGCAACTGATTACCTCCAGCCAGCTAGCTACTCGCCCCCTCTGCAGCCAGCTTCCCACAAACTGGCTACCGTCAGCTACTCAGCAATTGTTTACCTCCAGCCAGCTAGCTCCTCGCCCCCACTGCAGCCAGCTACCCACCAACTGGCTACCGCCAGCTACCCACCAACTGGCTACCGCCAGCTACGCAGCAACTGGTTACCTCCAGCCAGCTAGCCACTCGCCCCCACTGCAGCCAGCTACCCACCAACTGGCTACCGCCAGCTACTCAGCAATTGTTTACCTCCAGCCAGCTAGCCACTCGCCCCCACTGCAGCCAGCTTCCCACCAACTGGCTACCGCCAGCTACCCACCAACTGGCTACCGCCAGCTACCCAGCAATTGGTTAGCTCCAGCCAGCTAGCTACTCGCCCCCACTGCAGCCAGCTACCCACCAACCGGCTAACGCCAGCTACCCAGCAATTGGTAACCTCCAGCCAGCTAGCTGCTCGCCCCCACTGCAGCCAGCTACCCACCAACTACCCAGCAATTGGTAACCTCCAGCCAGCTAGCCACTCGCCCCCACTGCAGCCAGCTACCCACCAACTGGCTACCGCCAGCCAGCTAGCCACTCGCCCCCACTGCAGCCAGCTACCCACCAACTGGCTACCGCCAGCTACCCACCAACTGGCTTCCGCCAGCTACCCAGCAATTGGTTACCTCCAGCCAGCTAGCCACTCGCCCCCACTGCAGCCAGATACCCACCAACTGGCTACCGCCAGCTACCCAGCAATTGGTTACCTCCAGCCAGCTAGCCACTCGCCCCCGCCCTCGCTACCGCCAGCTACCCAGCAATTGGTAACCTCCAGCCAGCTAGCCACTCGCCCCCACTGCAGCCAGCTACCCACCAACTGGCTACCGCCAGCTATCCAGCAATTGGTTACCTCCAGCCAGCTAGCTACTCGCCCCCACTGCAGCCAGCTACCCACCAACTGGCTACCGCCAACTACCCAGCAATTGGTAACCTCCAGCCAGCTAGCCACTCGCCCCCACTGCAGCCAGCTACCCACCAACTGGCTACCGCCAGCTACCCAGCAATTGGTTACCTCCAGCCAGCTAGCCACTGGCCCCCACTGCAGCCAGCTACCCACCAACTGGCTAACGCCAGCTACCCAGCAATTGGTAACCTCCAGCCAGCTAGCCACTCGCTCCCACTGCAGCCAGCTACCCACCAACTGGCTACCGCCAGCTACCCAGCAATTGGTTACCTCCAGCCAGCTAGCCACTCGCCCCCGCCCTCGCTACAGCCAGCTACCCAGCAATTGGTAACCTCCAGCCAGCTAGCCACTCGCCCCCACTGCAGCCAGCTACCCACCAACTGGCTACCGCCAGCTACCCAGCAATTGGTTACCTCCAGCCAGCTAGCCACTCGCCCCCACTGCAGCCAGCTACCCACCAACTGGCTAACCCAGCTACCCAGCAATTGGTAACCTCCAGCCAGATAGCTACTCGCCCCCACTGCAGCCAGCTTCCCACCAACTGGCTACCGCCAGCTACCCAGCAATTGGTAACCTCCAGCCAGCTAGCTACTCGCCCCCACTGCAGCCAGCTACCCACCAACTGGCTACCGCCAGCTACCCAGCAATTGGTTACCTCCAGCCAGCTAGCCACTCGCCCCCGCCCTCGCTACCGCCAGCTACCCAGCAATTGGTTACCTCCAGCCAGCTAGCTACTCGCCCCCACTTCAGCCAGCTACCCACCAACTGGCTACCGCCAGCTACCCAGCAATTGGTAACCTCCAGCCAGCTAGCCACTCGCCCCAACTGCAGCCAGCTACCCACCAACTGGCTACCGCCAGCTACCCAGCAATTGGTTACCTCCAGCCAGCTAGCCACTCGCCCCCACTGCAGCCAGCTACCCACCAACTGGCTACCGCCAGCTACCCAGCAATTGGTAACCTCCAGCCAGCTAGCCACTCGCCCCCACTGCAGCCAGATACCCACCAACTGGCTACCGCCAGCTACCCAGCAATTGGTTACCTCCAGCCAGCTAGCTACTCGCCCCCACTGCAGCCAGCTACCCACCAACTGGCTACCGCCAACTACCCAGCAATTGGTAACCTCCAGCCAGCTAGCCACTCGCCCCCACTGCAGCCAGCTACCCACCAACTGGCTACCGCCAGCTACCCAGCAATTGGTTACGTCCAGCCAGCTAGCCACTGGCCCCCACTGCAGCCAGCTACCCACCAACTGGCTAACGCCAGCTACCCAGCAATTGGTAACCTCCAGCCAGCAAGCCACTCGCCCCCACTGCAGCCAGCTACCCACCAACTGGCTACCGCCAGCTACCCAGCAATTGGTTACCTCCAGTCAGCTAGCCACTCGCCCCCGCCCTCGCTACCGCCAGCTACCCAGCAATTGGTAACCTCCAGCCAGCTAGCCACTCGCCCCCACTGCAGCCAGCTACCCACCAACTGGCTACCGCCAGCTACCCACCAACTGGCTACCGCCAGCTGCCCAGCAATTGGTTACCTCCAGCCAGCTATCTACTCGCCCCCACTGCAGCCAGCTACCCACCAACTGGCTAACGCCAGCTACCCAGCAATTGGTAACCTCCAGCCAGCTAGCTACTCGCCCCACTGCAGCCAGCTACCCATCAACTGGCTACCGCCAGCTACCCAACAATTGGTAACCTGCAGCCAGCTACCCACCACCTGGCTACCGCCAGCTACCCACCAACTGGCTACCGCCAGCTACCCAGCAATTGGTTATCTACAGCCAGCTAGCTACTCGCCCCCACTGCAGCCAGCTACCCACCAACTGGCTAACGCCAGCTACCCAGCAATTGGTAACCTCCAGCCAGCTAGCTACTCGCCCCCACTGCAGCCAGCTACCCACTAACTGGCTACCGCCAGCTACCCACCAACTGGCTCCAGCCAGCTAGCTATTCGCCCCCACTGCAGCTAGCTACATACCAACTGGCTTACGTCAGCTACCCAGCAATTGGTAACCTCCAGCCAGCTAGCTACTCGCCCCCACTGCAGCCAGCTACCCACCAACTGGCTACCGCCAGCTACCCAGCAATTGGTAACCTCCAGCCAGCTAGCCACTCGCCTCCACTGCAGTCAGCTACCCACCAACTGGCTACCGCCAGCTACTCAGCAATTGGTTACCTCCAGCCAGCTAGCCACTCGCCCCCACTGCTGCCAGCTACCCACCAACTGGCTACCGCCAGCTACCCAGCAACTGGTTACCTCCAGCCAGCTAGCTACCTGCCCCCACTGCAGCCAGATACCCATTTCAAGCTCACTCAAGCCAGCTACCCAGCAACTGGCTACCGCCAGCTACCCAACAACTGGTTACCTCCAGCCAGCTAGCTATCTGCCCCCACTGCAGCTAGCTACCCACCAACAGCTTCCCAGCAACTGGTTACCTCCAGCCAGCTAGCTACCTGCCCCCATTGCAGCCAGCTACCCACCAACTGTCTACCGCCAGCTACCCACCAACTAGCTTCCACCAGCTACCCACCCACTGGTTACCTCCAGCCAGCTAGCTACTCGCCCCCACTGCAGCCAGCTACCCACCAACTGGCTACCGCCAGCTACCAATCAACTGGCTACCGCCAGCTACCCAGGAATTGTTTACCTCCAGCCAGCAAGCCACTCGCCCCCACTGCAGCCAGCTACCCACCAACTGGCTACCACCAGCTACCCAGCAAACGTCCAGCCAGCTGGCTACCTGCCCCCACTGCAACCAGCTACCCACCAACTGGCTACCGCCAGCTACCCAGCAACTGATTACCTCCAGCCAGCTAGCTACTCGCCCCCTCTGCAGCCAGCTTCCCACAAACTGGCTACCGTCAGCTACTCAGCAATTGTTTACCTCCAGCCAGCTAGCTCCTCGCCCCCACTGCAGCCAGCTACCCACCAACTGGCTACCGCCAGCTACCCACCAACTGGCTACCGCCAGCTACGCAGCAACTGGTTACCTCCAGCCAGCTAGCCACTCGCCCCCACTGCAGCCAGCTACCCACCAACTGGCTACCGCCAGCTACTCAGCAGTTGTTTACCTCCAGCCAGCTAGCCACTCGCCCCCACTGCAGCCAGCTTCCCACCAACTGGCTACCGCCAGCTACCCAGCAATTGGTAACCTCCAGCCAGCTAGCTGCTCGCCCCCACTGCAGCCAGCTACCCACCAACTGGCTATCGCCAGCTACCCAGCAATTGGTAACCTCCAGCCAGCTAGCCACTCGCCCCCACTGCAGCCAGCTACCCACCAACTGGCTACCGCCAGCCAGCTAGCCACTCGCCCCCACTGCAGCCAGCTACCCACCAACTGGCTTCAGCCAGCTACCCAGCAATTGGTTACCTCCAGCCAGCTAGCCACTCGCCCCCACTGCAGCCAGCTACCCACCAACTGGCTACCGCCAGCTACCCAGCAATTGGTTACCTCCAGCCAGCTAGCCACTCGCCCCCGCCCTCGCTACCGCCAGCTACCCAGCAATTGGTAACCTCCAGCCAGCTAGCCACTCGCCCCCACTGCAGCCAGCTACCCACCAACTGGCTACCGCCAGCTACCCAGCAATTGGTTACCTCCAGCCAGCTAGCTACTCGCCCCCACTGCAGCCAGCTACCCACCAACTGGCTACCGCCAACTACCCAGCAATTGGTAACCTCCAGCCAGCTAGCCACTCGCCCCCACTGCAGCCAGCTACCCACCAACTGGCTACCGCCAGCTACCCAGCAATTGGTTACCTCCAGCCAGCTAGCCACTGGCCCCCACTGCAGCCAGCTACCCACCAACTGGCTAACGCCAGCTACCCAGCAATTGGTAACCTCCAGCCAGCTAGCCACTCGCTCCCACTGCAGCCAGCTACCCACCAACTGGCTACCGCCAGCTACCCAGCAATTGGTTACCTCCAGCCAGCTAGCCACTCGCCCCCGCCCTCGCTACCGCCAGCTACCCAGCAATTGGTAACCTCCAGCCAGCTAGCCACTCGCCCCCACTGCAGCCAGCTACCCACCAACTGGCTACCGCCAGCTACCCAGCAATTGGTTACCTCCAGCCAGCTAGCCACTCGCCCCCACTGCAGCCAGCTACCTACCAACTGGCTAACCCAGCTACCCAGCAATTGGTAACCTCCAGCCAGCTAGCTACTCGCCCCCACTGCAGCCAGCTACCCACCAACTGGCTACCGCCAGCTACCCAGCAATTGGTAACCTCCAGCCAGCTAGCCACTCGCCCCCACTGCAGCCAGCTACCCACCAACTGGCTACCGCCAGCTACCCAGCAATTGGTTACCTCCAGCCAGCTAGCCACTCGCCCCCGCCCTCGCTACCGCCAGCTACCCAGCAATTGGTTACCTCCAGCCAGCTAGCTACTCGCCCCCACTTCAGCCAGCTACCCACCAACTGGCTACCGCCAGCTACCCAGCAATTGGTAACCTCCAGCCAGCTAGCCACTCGCCCCCACTGCAGCCAGCTACCCACCAACTGGCTACCGCCAGCTACCCAGCAATTGGTTACCTCCAGCCAGCTAGCCACTCGCCCCCACTGCAGCCAGCTACCCACCAACTGGCTACCGCCAGCTACCCAGCAATTGGTAACCTCCAGCCAGCTAGCCACTCGCCCCCACTGCAGCCAGATACCCACCAACTGGCTACCGCCAGCTACCCAGCAATTGGTTACCTCCAGCCAGCTAGCTACTCGCCCCCACTGCAGCCAGCTACCCACCAACTGGCTACCGCCAACTACCCAGCAATTGGTAACCTCCAGCCAGCTAGCCACTCGCCCCCACTGCAGCCAGCTACCCACCAACTGGCTACCGCCAGCTACCCAGCAATTGGTTACGTCCAGCCAGCTAGCCACTGGCCCCCACTGCAGCCAGCTACCCACCAACTGGCTAACGCCAGCTACCCAGCAATTGGTAACCTCCAGCCAGCAAGCCACTCGCCCCCACTGCAGCCAGCTACCCACCAACTGGCTACCGCCAGCTACCCAGCAATTGGTAACCTCCAGCCAGCTAGCCACTCGCCCCCACTGCAGCCAGCTACCCACCAACTGGCTACCGCCAGCTACCCACCAACTGGCTACCGCCAGCTGCCCAGCAATTGGTTACCTCCAGCCAGCTATCTACTCGCCCCACTGCAGCCAGCTACCCATCAACTGGCTACCGCCAGCTACCCAACAATTGTTTACCTCCAGCCAGCTAGCCACTCGCCCCCACTGCAGCAAGCTACGCACCAACTGGCTACCGCCAGCTACCCAGCAATTGGTAACCTCCAGCCAGCTAGCCACTCGCACCCACTGCAGCCAGCTACCCATCAACTGGCTACCGCCTGCTACCCACCAACTGGCTACCTCCAGCTACCCAGCAATTGGTAACCTCCAGCCAGCTAGCCACTCGCCCCCACTGCAGCCAGCTACCCACCAACTGGCTACCGCCAGCTACCCACCAACTGGCTACCGCCAACTACCCAGCAATTGGTAACCTCCAGCCAGCTAGCCACTCGCCCCCACTGCAGCCAGCTACCCACCAACTGGCTACCGCCAACTACCCAGCAATTGGTAACCTCCAGCCAGCTAGCTACTCGCCCCCACTGCAGCCAGCTACCCACCAACTGGCTAACGCCAGCTACCCAGCAATTGGTAACCTCCAGCCAGCTAGCTACTCGCCCCCACTGCAGCCAGCTACCCACTAACTGGCTACCGCCAGCTACCCACCAACTGGCTCCAGCCAGCTAGCTATTCGCCCCCACTGCAGCTAGCTACATACCAACTGGCTTACGTCAGCTACCCAGCAATTGGTAACCTCCAGCCAGCTAGCTACTCGCCCCCACTGCAGTCAGCTACCCACCAACTGGCTACCGCCAGCTACCCAGCAATTGTTTACCTCCAGCCAGCTAGCCACTCGCCCCCACTGCAGCAAGCTACGCACCAACTGGCTACCGCCAGCTACCCAGCAATTGGTAACCTCCAGCCAGCTAGCCACTCGCACCCACTGCAGCCAGCTACCCATCAACTGGCTACCGCCTGCTACCCACCAACTGGCTACCTCCAGCTACCCAGCAATTGGTTACCTCCAGTCAGCTAGCTACTCGCCCCCACTGCAGCCAGCTATCCACCAACTGGCTAACGCCAGCTACCCACCAATTGGTAACCTCCAGCCAGCTAGCTACTCGCCCCAACTGCAGCCAGCTACCCAGCAATTGGTAACCTCCAGCCAGCTAGCCACTCGCCCCCACTGCAGTAAGCTACCCACCAACTGGCTACCGCCAGCTACCCAGCAATTGGTAACCTCCAGCCAGCTAGCTACTCGCCCCCACTGCAGCCAGCTACCCACCAACTGGCTAACGCCAGCTACCCAGAAATTGGTAACCTCCAGCCAGCTAGCTACTCGCCCCCACTGCAGCCAGCTACCCACCAACTGGCTACCGCCAGCTACCCAGAAATTGGTTACCTCCAGCCAGCTAGCTACTCGCCCCCACTGCAGCCAGCTACCCACCAACTGGCTAACGCCAGCTACCCAGCAATTGGTAACATCCAGCCAGCTAGCTACTCGCCCCCACTGCAGCCAGCTACCCACCAACTGGCTAACGCCAGCTACCCAGCAATTGGTAACCTCCAGCCAGCTAGCCACTCGCCCCCACTGCAGCCAGCTACCCACCAACTGGCTACCGCCAGCTACCCGCCAACTGGCTACCTCCAGCTACCCAGCAATTGGTTACCTCCAGCCAGCTAGCTACTCGCCCCCACTGCAGCCAGCTACCCACCAACTGGCTACCGCCAGCTACCCAGCAATTGGTTACCTCCAGCCAGCTAGCTACTCGCCCCCACTGCAGCCAGCTACCCACCAACTGGCTAACGCCAGCTACCCAGCAATTGGTAGCCTCCAGCCAGCTAGCTACTCGCCCCCACTGCAGCCAGCTATCCACCAACTGGCTAACGCCAGCTACCCACCAATTGGTAACCTCCAGCCAGCTAGCTACTCGCCCCAACTGCAGCCAACTACCCAGCAATTGGTAACCTCCAGCCAG
The DNA here is from genome assembly GCA_963555765.1 of Orthonevra nobilis. NCBI lineage: Eukaryota > Metazoa > Arthropoda > Insecta > Diptera > Syrphidae > Orthonevra > Orthonevra nobilis. Next base: position 11,635,123 of record OY743226.1, on the reverse strand, counting down.
CTAGCCACTCGCCCCCACTGCAGCCAGCTACCCACCAACTGGCTACCGCCAGCTACCCAGCAATTGGTAACCTCCAGCCAGCTAGCTACTCGCCCCCACTGCAGCCAGCTACCCACCAACTGGCTAACGCCAGCTACCCACCAACTGGCTACCGCCAGCTACCCAGCAATTGGTTACCTCCAGCCAGCTAGCTACTCGCCCCCACTGCAGCCAGCTACCCACCAACTGGCTGCCGCCAGCTACCCAGCAATTGGTTACCTCCAGCCAGCTAGCCATTCGCCCCCACTGCAGCCAGCTACCCACCAACTGGCTACCGCCGGCTACCCAGCAATTGGTAACCTCCAGCCAGCTAGCCACTCGCCCCCACTGCAGCCAGCTACCCACCAACTGGCTACCGCCAGCGTCCCAGCAATTGGTTACCTCCAGCCAGCTAGCCACTCGCCCCCGCCCTCGCTACCGCCAGCTACCCAGCAATTGGTAACCTCCAGCCAGCTAGCTACTCGCCCCCACTGCAGCCAGCTACCCACCAACTGGCTAACGCCAGCTACCCACCAACTGGCTACCGCCAGCTACCCAGCAATTGGTTACCTCCAGCCAGCTAGCCATTCGCCCCCACTGCAGCCAGCTACCCACCAACTGGCTACCGCCGGCTACCCAGCAATTGGTAACCTCCAGCCAGCTAGCTACTCGCCCCCACTGCAGCCAGCTACCCACCAACTGGCTACCGCCAGCTACCCAGCAATTGGTTACCTCCAGCCAGCTAGCTACTCGCCCCCACTGCAGCCAGCTACCCACCAACTGGCTACCGCCAGCTACCCAGCAATTGGTTACCTCCAGCCAGCTAGCTACTCGCCCCCACTGCAGCCAGCTACCCACCAACTGCCTAACGCCAGCTACCCACCAACTGGTTACCTCCAGCCAGCTAGCAACCTGCCCCCACTGCTTGGGCCATGTCTAATCAGAACAAAATCGAGTTTGTTAAATGTGTTTAGATTTTTAGGGCTGGAAAGAATAACTATAAAAGCTTAAAGGCAAATGAGAGAGAGAGAGGGAAAGTCGATTTTGGTTGGGATCGATGTAACCTTTTTGATTATGGGTCAGTTAAACGTTCCTAAAATTGCTGGGGGTTTTAACCACGAGGCGAAAATTTGTACAAACAAAATTGTGTGCACAAAATGTGGTGAAAACCATGAAACGAAGATCGATGTAAATCCTGATTGTAGAAGTCACGCATGTGAAGTGTTTTTTAGAAAGAAGTGGAATTGGAAAAGAAAAGAATATCCTGCTAGCCACTTATACCCCCAAAGCTCAATCTTATCTATTTAAACATCTGCGATTTAACTAACAATTTGGACGAGTTACGAAATTTGGCCATTAATAAGAATTTCGATATTTTATTCTGTCCGAAACCAATGTAACCAAAGATAAACAGTGAGTAACAAATATATTTGCACACCCAATTCCTTTAAAATCCCAGAAACACGCTATAAAAAAATGCAGACAGAAAATGCGCAAACTCCAAGACCAATTCTTCTATTGATAAATGTAAGTGAAGAAAGACCAATTCGGCTATAACAATGTGTCCCACAGTGAGTGAAACTCCCGTGTCTGCTTGCGAAAAAATAACTCCCTGGCGCGATAGTATTAAAAGCTACATAGGAATAGTAAATTCTGTAGGATAGCGCTAACGAGAGACTGGATCAACCGGAAATAAACTTCGTTCTGGAAGACCAAAAAGGCTGACCGTGCGAGACAGACGTTCATCAGTGCACGAGGACTAGTCCCACATGTTGCAACAACATCAGGAAGAACAGTTAATCCACAAACCATTCGCAACGTGTTGTTTTCGGCGAACATCTATGGGAGATCAGCTAGAAAGAAAACCCTTTATATCCGAGCAAAATAGACAAAAGCGCTTAGCATTAGAATTTTCGAGAACTGTTTTGTTATCCGATGAAAGCAAATTTAATCTGTTTGGCTCGGAATGAAGTTTTTTCTCTTCTTTTTTCCTTCAGAAAATTAACTGTGCAAATACTTTTTTGAATATTAATATGACACTGATTTTGAAATTTGGACCTTTTCTTTCTACATTTTCTGATATACAACACGTTCCTGTATCTTCAAAGGAAAATATAAAAATACTTTTTTTACTCACTGTAGACGACAGTGATAACTCATGCTATCAGTAAGCAACATAGAACGTAGTTACAAACAACAATCGCATCCAGGCTCAAGTCGATAAAGATATGAAAATAAGTGATCATGAAACTATAACAATTGACCTCGATATTAAAGAGAAGTTAAAGAGTGTTATATGTTCTATTCGGAGGCTTAAATAAAATTAACGCGAATTGCAGAATAATCAAATAATATCATGGCCTTATTTAGAGTTAAAAAAAATACGTAATTGCATTTGTAAAAACTAAATTTTAAACTTATCAAAACACTTGCTTGATATTTTTATGTTAATTAATATCTATTTTATAAAATGTAGGAATTTATTTTAATTGCTACTATATTCTGAATAAATTTTTATAAAACATACAAACCTCCAGCTAGCAACTGACTACCTTCACAGTCAGTTAACTACTGACTACCTTCACAGCCAGCAAGCAACTGACTACCTCCACAGCCAACTAGCAACTGACTCCCTCCACAGCCAGTAAACAACTGCCAACTTCCAGCTAGCAACTGACTAGCTTCACAATCAGTTAACAACTGACTTCCTTCACAGCCAGCTAGCATTTGACTACCTTCACACCCAGCTAACAACTGCTAACCCTCAGCTAGCAACTGACTACCTTCACAGTCAGTTAACAACTGACTTCCTTCACAGCCAGCTAGCAACTGACTACCTTCACAGTCAGTTAACTACTGACTACCTTCACAGCCAGCAAGCAACTGACTACCTCCACAGCCAACTAGCAACTGACTCCCTCCACAGCCAGTAAACAACTGCCAACTTCCAGCTAGCAACTGACTACCTTCACAGTCAGTTAACAACTGACTTCCTTCACAGCCAGCTAGCAACTGACTACCTTCACAGCCAGTTAACAACTGAATACCTCCACAGCCAGCAAGCAACTGAATACGTCGACAGCCAACTAGCAACGGACTCCCTCCACATACAGTTAACAACTGACTACCTCACAGCAAGCTGGCAACTGACTCCCTCCACAGCCAGTTAACAACTGCCAACTTCCAGCTAGCAACTGACTAGCTTCACAATCAGTTAACAACTGACTTCCTTCACAGCCAGCTAGCATTTGACTACCTTCACAGACAATTAACAACTGCCAATCCTCAGCTAGCAACTGACTACCTTCACAGTCAGTTAACAACTGACTTCCTTCACAGCCAGTTAACAACTGACTACCTTCACAGCCAGCTAGCAACTGACTACCTTCACAGACAGTTAACAACTGCCAATCCTCAGCTAGCAACTGACTTCCTCCAAAGTTTGTTAACAACTGACTTCCTTCACAGCCAGTTAACAACTGCCAACTTCCAGCTAGCAACTGACTAGCTTCACAATCAGTTAACAACTGATTTCCTTCACAGCCAGCTAGCATTTGACTACCTTCACAGACAATTAACAACTGCCAATCCTCAGCTAGCAACTGACTACCTTCACAGTCAGTTAACAACTGACTTCCTTCACAGCCAGTTAACAACTGACTACCTCCACAGCCAACTAGCAACTGACTCCCTCCACAGCCAGTAAACAACTGCCAACTTCCAGCTAGCAACTGACTAGCTTCACAATCAGTTAACAACTGATTTCCTTCGCAGCCAGCTAGCATTTGACTACCTTCACAGACAGTTAACAACTGCCAATCCTCAGCTAGCAACTGACTCCCTCCAAAGTCTGTTAACAACTGACTACCTTCACACCCAGTTAACAACTGCCAACCCTCAGCTAGCAACTGACTACCTTCACAGTCAGTTAACAACTGACTTCCTTCACAGCCAGCTAGCAACTGACTACCTTCGCAGCCAGTTAACAACTGACTACCTCCACAGCCAACTAGCAACTGACTCCCTCCACAGCCAGTTAACAACTGCCAACTTCCAGCTAGCAACTGACTAGCTTCACAATCAGTTAACAACTGACTTCCTTCACAGCCAGCTAGCATTTGACTACCTTCACAGACAGTTAACAACTGCCAATCCTCAGCTAGCAACTGACTACCTTCACAGTCAGTTAACAACTGACTACCTTCACAGCCAGCTAGCAACTGACTACCTTCACAGACAGTTAACAACTGCCAATCCTCAGCTAGCAACTGACTCCCTCCAAAGTTTGTTAACAACTGACTTCCTTCACTGCCAGTTAACAACTGACTACCTTCACAGCCAGCTAGCAACTGACTACCTTCACAGTCAGTTAACTACTGACTACCTTCACAGCCAGCAAGCAACTGACTACCTCCACAGCCAACTAGCAACTGACTCCCTCCACAGCCAGTAAACAACTGCCAACTTCCAGCTAGCAACTGACTAGTTTCACAGTCAGTTAACAACTGACTTCCTTCACAGTCAGCTAGCATTTGACTACCTTCACAGACAGTTAACAACTGCCAATCCTCAGCTAGCAACTGACTCCCTCCAAAGTCTGTTAACAACTGACTACCTTCACACCCAGCTAACAACTGCCAACCCTCAGCTAGCAACTGACTACCTTCACAGTCAGTTAACAACTGACTTCCTTCACAGCCAGTTAACAACTGACTACCTTCACAGCCAGCTAGCAACTGTCTACCTTCGCAGCCAGTTAACAACTGACTACCTCCACAGCCAACTAGCAACTGACTCCCTCCACAGCCAGTTAACAACTGCCAACTTCCAGCTAGCAACTAACTAGCTTCACAATCAGTTAACAACTGACTTCCTTCACAGCCAGCTAGCATTTGACTACCTTCACAGACAGTTAACAACTGCCAATCATCAGCTAGCAACTGACTACCTTCACAGTCAGTTAACAACTGACTTCCTTCACAGCCAGCTAGCAACTGACTACCTTCGCAGCCAGTTAACAACTGCCAATCCTCAGCTAGCAACTGACTCCCTCCAAAGTTTGTTAACAACTGACTTCCTTCACAGCCAGTTAACAACTGACTACCTTCACAGCCAGCTAGCAACTGACTACCTTCACAGACAGTTAACAACTGCCAATCCTCAGCTAGCAACTGACTACCTTCACAGTCAGTTAACAACTGACTTCCTTCACAGTCAGCTAGCATTTGACTACCTTCACAGACAGTTAACAACTGCCAATCCTCAGCTAGCAACTGACTCCCTCCAAAGTCTGTTAACAACTGACTACCTTCACACCCAGCTAACAACTGCCAACCCTCAGCTAGCAACTGACTACCTTCACAGTCAGTTAACAACTGACTTCCTTCACAGCCAGTTAACAACTGACTACCTTCACAGCCAGCTAGCAACTGACTACCTTCGCAGCCAGTTAACAACTGACTACCTCCACAGCCAACTAGCAACTGACTCCCTCCACAGCCAGTTAACAACTGCCAACTTCCAGCTAGCAACTAACTAGCTTCACAGTCAGTTAACAACTGACTTCCTTCACAGCCAGTTAACAACTGACTACCTTCACAGCCAGCTAGCAACTGACTACCTTCACAGACAGTTAACAACTGCCAATCCTCAGCTAGCAACTGACTCCCTCCAAAGTTTGTTAACAACTGACTTCCTTCACAGCCAGTTAACAACTGACTACCTTCACAGCCAGCTAGCAACTGACTACCTTCACAGACAGTTAACAACTGCCAATCCTCAGCTAGCAACTGACTACCTTCACAGTCAGTTAACAACTGACTTCCTTCACAGCCAGCTAGCAACTGACTACCTTCGCAGCCAGTTAACAACTGACTACCTCCACAGCCAACTAGCAACTGACTCCCTCCACAGCCAGTTAACAACTGCCAACTTCCAGCTAGCAACTGACTAGCTTCACAATCAGTTAACAACTGACTTCCTTCACAGCCAGTTAACAACTGCCAATCCTCAGCTAGCAACTGACTACCTTCACAGTCAGTTAACAACTGACTTCCTTCACAGCCAGCTAGCAACTGACTACCTTCACAGACAGTTAACAACTGCCAATCCTCAGCTAGCAACTGACTCCCTCCAAAGTTTGTTAACAACTGACTTCCTTCACAGCCAGTTAACAACTGACTACCTTCACAGCCAGCTAGCAACTGACTACCTTCACAGACAGTTAACAACTGCCAATCCTCAGCTAGCAACTGACTACCTTCACAGTCAGTTAACAACTGACTTCCTTCACAGCCAGCTAGCAACTGACTACCTTCACAGTCAGTTAACTACTGACTACCTTCACAGCCAGCAAGCAACTGACTACCTCCACAGCCAACTAGCAACTGACTCCCTCCACAGCCAGTAAACAACTGCCAACTTCCAGCTAGCAACTGACTAGTTTCACAGTCAGTTAACAACTGACTTCTTTCACAGTCAGCTAGCATTTGACTACCTTCACAGACAGTTAACAACTGCCAATCCTCAGCTAGCAACTGACTCCCTCCAAAGTCTGTTAACAACTGACTACCTTCACACCCAGCTAACAACTGCCAACCCTCAGCTAGCAACTGACTACCTTCACAGTCAGTTAACAACTGACTTCCTTCACAGCCAGTTAACAACTGACTACCTTCACAGCCAGCTAGCAACTGACTACCTTCGCAGCCAGTTAACAACTGACTACCTCCACAGCCAACTAGCAACTGACTCCCTCCACAGCCAGTTAACAACTGCCAACTTCCAGCTAGCAACTAACTAGCTTCACAATCAGTTAACAACTGACTTCCTTCACAGCCAGCTAGCATTTGACTACCTTCACAGACAGTTAACAACTGCCAATCATCAGCTAGCAACTGACTACCTTCACAGTCAGTTAACAACTGACTTCCTTCACAGCCAGTTAACAACTGACTACCTTCACAGCCAGCTAGCAACTGACTACCTTCACAGACAGTTAACAACTGCCAATCCTCAGCTAGCAACTGACTCCCTCCAAAGTTTGTTAACAACTGACTTCCTTCACAGCCAGTTAACAACTGACTACCTTCACAGCCAGCTAGCAACTGACTACCTTCACAGACAGTTAACAACTGCCAATCCTCAGCTAGCAACTGACTACCTTCACAGTCAGTTAACAACTGACTTCCTTCACAGCCAGCTAGCAACTGACTACCTTCGCAGCCAGTTAACAACTGACTACCTCCACAGCCAACTAGCAACTGACTCCCTCCACAGCCAGTTAACAACTGCCAATCCTCAGCTAGCAACTGACTACCTTCACAGTCAGTTAACAACTGACTTCCTTCACAGCCAGTTAACAACTGACTACCTTCACAGCCAGCTAGCAACTGACTACCTTCACAGACAGTTAACAACTGCCAATCCTCAGCTAGCAACTGACTCCCTCCAAAGTTTGTTAACAACTGACTTCCTTCACAGCCAGTTAACAACTGACTACCTTCACAGCCAGCTAGCAACTGACTACCTTCACAGACAGTTAACAACTGCCAATCCTCAGCTAGCAACTGACTCCCTCCAAAGTTTGTTAACAACTGACTACCTTCACACCCAGCTAACAACTGCCAACCCTCAGCTAGCAACTGACTTCCTTCACAGTCAGTTAACTACTGACTCCCTCCACAGCCAGTAAACAACTGCCAACTTCCAGCTAGCAACTGACTAGTTTCACAGTCAGTTAACAACTGATTTCCTTCACAGTCAGCTAGCATTTGACTACCTTCACAGACAGTTAACAACTGCCAATCCTCAGCTAGCAACTGACTCCCTCCAAAGTCTGTTAACAACTGACTACCTTCACAGCCAGCAAGCAACTGACTAAGTTGATAGCCAACTAGCAACTGACTCACTCTACAGACAGTTAACAACTGACTACCTTCACAGCCAGTTAACAACTGCCAACTCTCAGCAAGCAACGGACTCCCTCCACAGCCAGTTAACAACTGAGTACCTCCACAGCCAGCAAGCAACTGACTACGTCGATAGCCAACTAGCAACTGACTCCCTCCACAGACAGTTAACAACTGACTACCTCCAGCTGGCAACTGACTCCCTGCTCAGACAGTTAACAACTGACTCCCTCCTCACACAGTTAACAACTGACTACCTCCACAGCCAACTAGCAACTGACTACCTCCACAGCCAACTAGCAACTGACACCCTCCACAGCCAGTTAACACTTGACTACCTCCACAGCCAACTAGCAACTGACTTCATCCACAGCCAGTTAACAACTGACTACCTCCATAGCCAACTAGCAACTGACTCCCTCCACAGACAGTTAACAACTGACTCCCTCCACAACCAACTAACATCTGACCCCTCCACAGCCAGCTAGCAACTGACTACCTCCACAGCCAACTAGCAACTGCCTCCCTCCACAGACAGTTAACAACTGACTACCTCCAGCTGGCAACTGACTACCTACAGCTGGCAACTGACTACCTTCACAGCAAGTTTACAACTGACTACCTCCACAGCCAACTAGCAACTGACCCCTCCACAGATAGTTAACAACTGACTACCTCTAGCTGGCAACTGACTAACTCCACAACCAGTTAACAACTGACTTCCTTCACAGCCAGCTAGCAACTGACTACCTTCGCAGCCAGTTAACAACTGACTACCTCCACAGCCAGCAAGCAACTGAATACGTCGACAGCCAACTAGCAACGGACTCCCTCCACATACAGTTAACAACTGACTACCTCCACAGTCAGATAACAACTGCCAACCTCAAGCTAGCAACTGACTCCTTCCACAGTCAGTTAACATCTGACTACCTTCACAGCCAGCAAGAACTGACTACCTCGACAGCCAACTAGCAACTGCCAACCTCCAGCCAGCCACTAACTGCCTCCATAGACAGTTCACAACTGAACCCCCTCCACAGCCAGTTCAGCACTGACTACCTTTACAGCCAGCTAGCAACTCACTATCTTCACAGCCAGCTAGCCACCAGCTCCCACTGCAGCCAACTAGCAACTCGCTACCGCCAGCTGCCCAGCAACTGGTTACCTCCAGCCAGCTAGCTACCTGCCCCCACTGCAGCCAGCTACCGCCATCTACCCACCAACTGGTTAACCCCCACTGCAGCCAGCTACCCACCAACTGGCTACCGCCAGCTACCCAGCAACTGATTACCTCCAGCCAGCTAGCTTCCTGCCCCCAATACAGCCAGCTAGCCACCAACTGGCTACCGCCAGCTAGCCACCAACTGGCTACCGCCAGCTACCCAGCAACTGGTTACGTCCAGCCAGCTGGCTATCTGCACCCACTGCAACCAGCTACCCACCAACTGGCTACCGCCAGCTTCCCGGCAACTGATAACCTCCAGCTAGCTAGGTACCTGCCCCCATTGCAGCCAGCTACCCACCAACTGGCTACCGCCAGCTACCCACCAACTGGCTACCGCCAGCTACCCACCAACTAGCTACCACCAGCTACCCAGCAATTGGTAACCTCCAGCCAGCTAGCCACTCGCCCCCATTGCAGCCAGCTACCCACCAACTAGCTATCGCCAGCTACCCAGCAACTGGCTACCTCCAGCGAGCTGGCTACCTGCCCCCATTGCAGCCAGCTACCCACCAACTGGCTACCGCCAGCCAGCTAGCCACTCGCCCCCACTGCAGCCAGCTACCCACCAACTGGCTACAGCCAGCTACCCAGCAATTGGTTACCTCCAGCCAGCTAGCCACTGGCCCCCACTGCAGCCAGTTACCCACCAACTGGCTACCGCCAGCTACCCAGCAATTGGTTACCTCCAGCCAGCTAGCCACTCGCCCCCACTGCAGCCAGCTACCCACCAACTGGCTACCGCCAGCTACCCAGCAATTGGTTACCTCCAGCCAGCTAGCCACTCGCCCCCGCCCTCGCTACCGCCAGCTACCCAGTAATTGGTAACCTCCAGCCAGCTAGCCACTCGCCCCACTGCAGCCAGCTACCCACCAACTGGCTTCCGCCAGCTACCCAGCAATTGGTAACCTCCAGCCAGCTAGCTACTCGCCCCCACTGCAGCCAGCTACCCACCAACTGGCTACCGCCAGCTACCCAGCAATTGGTAACCTCCAGCCAGCTAGCCACTCGCCCCCCTGCAGCCAGCTACCCACCAACTGGCTACCGCCAGCTACCCAGCAATTGGCTACCTCCAGCCAGCTAGCCACTCGCCCCCACTGCTGCCAGCTACCCACCAACTGGCTACCGCCAGCTACCCAGCAACTGGTTACCTCCAGCCAGCTAGCTACCTGCCCCCACTGCAGCCAGATACCCATTTCAAGCTCACTCAAGCCAGCTACCCACCAGCTGGCTACAGCCAGCTACCCAACAACTGGTTACCTCCAGCCAGCTAGCTATCTGCCCCCACTGCAGCTAGCTACCCACCAACAGCTTCCCAGCAACTGGTTACCTCCAGCCAGCTAGCTACCTGCCCCCACTGCAGCCAGATACCCATTTCAAGCTCACTCAAGCCAGCTACCCAGCAACTGGCTACCGCCAGCTACCCACCAACTAGCTACCACCAGCTACCCACCAACTGGTTACCTCCAGCCATTTAGCTACTCGCCCCCACTGCAGCCAGCTACCCACCAACTGGCTACCGCCAGCTACCAACCAACTGGCTACCGCCAGCTACCCAGGAATTGTTTACCTCCAGCCAGCAAGCCACTCGCCCCCACTGCAGCCAGCTACCCACCAACTGGCTACCGCCAGCTACCCAGCAATTGGTAACCTCCAGCCAGCTAGCTACTCACCCCCACTGCAGCCAGCTACCCACCAACTGGCTACCGCCAGCTACCCAGCAATTGGTAACCTCCAGCCAGCTAGCCACTCGCCCCCACTGCAGCCAGCTACCCACCAACTGGCTACCGCCAGCTACCCAGCAATTAGTAACCTCCAGCCAGCTAGCCACTCGCCCCCACTCAAGCCAGCTACCCACCAACTGGCTACCGCCAGCTACCCAGCAATTGGTTACCTCCAGCCAGCTAGCTACTCGCCCCACTGCAGCCAGCTACCCACCAACTGGCTACCGCCAGCTACCCAGCAACTGGTTACCTCCAGCCAGCTAGCTACCTGTCCCCACTGCAGCCAGATACCCAGCAACTGGCTACCGCCAGCTACCCACCAACTGGCTACAGCCAGCTACCCAACAACTGGTTACCTCCAGCCAGCTAGCTACCTGCCCCCATTGCAGCCAGCTACCCACCAACTGGCTACCGCCAGCTACCCACCAACTAGCTACCACCAGCTACCCACCAACTGGTTACCTCCAGCCAGCTAGCTACTCGCCCCCACTGCAGCCAGCTACCCACCAACTGGCTACCGCCAGCTACCCAGGAATTGTTTACCTCCAGCCAGCAAGCCACTCGCCCCCACTGCAGCCAGCTACCCACCAACTGGCTACCACCAGCTACCCAGCAAACGTCCAGCCAGCTGGCTACCTGCCCCCACTGCAACCAGCTACCCACCAACTGGCTACCGCCAGCTACCCAGCAACTGATTACCTCCAGCCAGCTAGCTACTCGCCCCCTCTGCAGCCAGCTACCCACAAACTGGCTACCGCCAGCTACTCAGCAATTGTTTACCCCCAGCCAGCTAGCTCCTCGCCCCCACTGCAGCCAGCTACCCACCAACTGGCTACCGCCAGCTACGCAGCAACTGGTTACCTCCAGCCAGCTAGCCACTCGCCCCCACTGCAGCCAGCTACCCACCAACTGGCTACCGCCAGCTACTCAGCAATTGTTTACCTCCAGCCAGCTAGCCACGCGCCCCCACTGCAGCCAGCTACCCACCAACTGGCTACCGCCAGCTACCCACCAACTGGCTACCGCCAGCTACCCACCAACTGGCTACCGCCAGCTACCCAGCAATTGGTTACCTCCAGCCAGCTAGCTACTCGCCCCCACTGCAGCCAGCTACCCAGCAATTGGTAACATCCAGCCAGCTAGCTACTCGCCCCCACTGCAGCCAGCTACCCACCAACTGGCTACCGCCAGCTACCCAGCAATTGGTAACCTCCAGCCAGCTAGCCACTCGCCCCCACTGCAGCCAGCTACCCACCAACTGGCTACCGCCAGCTACCCAGCAATAGTTTACCTCCAGCCAGCTAGCCACTCGCCCCCACTGCAGCCAGCTACCCACCAACTGGCTACCGCCAGCTACCCAGCAATTGGTAACCTCCAGCCAGCTAGCCACTCGCCCCCACTGCAGCCAGCTACCCACCAACTGGCTACCGCCAGCTACCCACCAACTGGCTACCGCAAGCCAGCTAGCCACTCGCCCCCACTGCAGCCAGCTACCCACCAACTGGCTACCGCCAGCTACCAAACAACTGGCTACCGCCAGCTACCCAGCAATTGGTAACCTCCAGCCAGCTAGCCACTCGCCCCCACTGCAGCCAGCTACCCACCAACTGGCTAACGCCAGCTACCCAGCAATTGTTTACCTCCAGCCAGCTAGCCACTCGCCCCCACTGCAGCCAGCTACCCACCAACTGGCTACCGCCAGCTACCCAGCAATTGGTTACCTCCAGCCAGATAGCCACTCGCCCCCACTGCAGCCAGCTACCCAGCAATTGGTAACCTCCAGCCAGCTAGCTACTCGCCCCCACTGCAGCCAGCTACCCACCAACTGGCTAACGCCAGCTACCCAGCAATTGGTAACCTCCAGCCAGCTAGCTACTCGCCCCCACTGCAGCCAGCTACCCAGCAATTGGTAACCTCCAGCCAGCTAGCTACTCGCCCCCACTGCAGCCAGCTACCCACCAACTGGCTAACGCCAGCTACCCAGCAATTGGTAACCTCCATCCAGCTAGCTACTCGCCCCCACTGCAGCCAGCTACCCACCAACTGGCTACCACCAGCTACCCAGCAAACGTCCAGCCAGCTGGCTACCTGCCCCCACTGCAACCAGCTACCCACCAACTGGCTACCGCCAGCTACCCAGCAACTGATTACCTCCAGCCAGCTAGCTACTCGCCCCCTCTGCAGCCAGCTACCCACAAACTGGCTACCGCCAGCTACTCAGCAATTGTTTACCTCCAGCCAGCTAGCCACTCGCCCCCACTGCAGCCAGCTACCCACCAACTGGCTACCGCCAGCTACCCACCAACTGGCTACCGCCAGCTACCCAGCAATTGGTTACCTCCAGCCAGCTAGCTACTCGCCCCCACTGCAGCCAGCTACCCAGCAATTGGTAACCTCCAGCCAGCTAGCTACTCGCCCCCACTGCAGCCAGCTACCCACCAACTGGCTACCGCCGGCTACCCAGCAATTGGTAACCTCCAGCCAGCTAGCCACTCGCCCCCACTGCAGCCAGCTACCCACCAACTGGCTAACGCCAGCTACCCAGCAATTGTTTACCTCCAGCCAGCTAGCCACTCGCCCCCACTGCAGCCAGCTACCCACCAACTGGCTACCGCCAGCTACCCAGCAATTGGTTACCTCCAGCCAGCTAGCCACTCGCCCCCACTGCAGCCAGCTACCCACCAACTGGCTACCGCCAGCTACCCAGCAATTGGTAACCTCCAGCCAGCTAGCTACTCGCCCCCACTGCAGCCAGCTACCCACCAACTGGCTAACGCCAGCTACCCAGAAATTGGTAACCTCCAGCCAGCTAGCTACTCGCCCCCACTGCAGCCAGCTACCCACCAGCTGGCTAACGCCAGCTACCCACCAACTGGCTACCGCCAGCTACCCAGCAATTGGTTACCTCCAGCCAGCTAGCTACTCGCCCCCACTGCAGCCAGCTACCCAGCAATTGGTAACCTCCAGCCAGCTAGCTACTCGCCCCCAATGCAGCCAGCTACCCACCAACTGGCTAACGCCAGCTACCCAGCAATTGGTAACCTCCAGCCAGCTAGCTACTCGCCCCCACTGCAGCCAGCTACCCACCAACTGGCTAACGCCAGCTACCCACCAACTGGCTACCGCCAGCTACCCAGCAATTGGTTACCTCCAGCCAGCTAGCTACTCGCCCCCACTGCAGCCAGCTACCCACCAACTGGCTAACGCCAGCTACCCAGCAATTGGTAACCTCCAGCCAGCTAGCTACTCGCCCCCACTGCAGCCAGCTACCCACCAACTGGCTAACGCCAGCTACCCACCAACTGGCTACCGCCAGCTACCCAGCAATTGTTTACCTCCAGCCAGCTAGCCACTCGCCCCCACTGCAGCCAGCTACCCACCAACTGGCTACCGCCAGCTACCCAGCAATTGGTTACCTCCAACCAGCTAGCCACTCGCCCCCACTGCAGCCAGCTACCCACCAACTGGCTACCGCCAGCTACCCAGCAATTGGTAACCTCCAGCCAGCTAGCTACTCGCCCCCACTGCAGCCAGCTACCCACCAACTGGCTAACGCCAGCTACCCAGCAATTGGTAACCTCCAGCCAGCTAGCTACTCGCCCCCACTGCAGCCAGCTACCCACCAACTGGCTACCACCAGCTACCCAGCAAACGTCCAGCCAGCTGGCTACCTGCCCCCACTGCAACCAGCTACCCACCAACTGGCTACCGCCAGCTACCCACCAACTGGCTACCGCCAGCTACCCAGCAACTGATTACCTCCAGCCAGCTAGCTACTCGCCCCCTCTGCAGCCAGCTACCCACAAACTGGCTACCGCCAGCTACTCAGCAATTGTTTACCTCCAGCCAGCTAGCTCCTCGCCCCCACTGCAGCCAGCTACCCACCAACTGGCTACCGCCAGCTACGCAGCAACTGGTTACCTCCAGCCAGCTAGCCACTCGCCCCCACTGCAGCAAGCTACCCACCAACTGGCTACCGCCAGCTACTCAGCAATTGTTTACCTCCAGCCAGCTAGCCACTCGCCCCCACTGCAGCCAGCTACCCACCAACTGGCTACCGCCAGCTACCCACCAACTGGCTACCGCCAGCTACCCAGCAATTGGTTACCTCCAGCCAGCTAGCTACTCGCCCCCACTGCAGCCAGCTACCCAGCAATTGGTAACCTCCAGCCAGCTAGCCACTCGCCTCCACTGCAGCCAGCTACCCACCAACTGGCTACCGCCAGCTACCCAGCAATTGTTTACCTCCAGCCAGCTAGCCACTCGCCCCCACTGCAGCCAGCTACCCACCAACTGGCTACCGCCAGCTACCCAGCAATTGGTAACCTCCAGCCAGCTAGCTACTCGCCCCCACTGCAGCCAGCTACCCACCAACTGGCTAACGCCAGCTACCCAGCAATTGGTTACCTCCAGCCAGCTAGCTACTCGCCCCCACTGCAGCCAGCTACCCACCAACTGGCTACCGCCAGCTACCCAGCAATTGGTTACCTCCAGCCAGCTAGCTACTCGCCCCCACTGCAGCCAGCTACCCACCAACTGGCTAACGCCAGCTACCCAGCAATTGGTTACCTCCAGCCAGCTAGCTACTCGCCCCCACTGCAGCCAGCTACCCACCAACTGGCTACCGCCAGCTACCCAGCAATTGGTTACCTCCAGCCAGCTAGCTACTCGCCCCCACTGCAGCCAGCTACCCACCAACTGGCTACCGCCAGCTACCCAGCAATTGGTTACCTCCAGTCAGCTAGCTACTCGCCCCCACTGCAGCCAGCTACCCACCAACTGGCTACCGCCAGCTACCCACCAACTGGCTAACGCCAGCTACCCAGCAATTGGTTACCTCCAGCCAGCTAGCCACTCGCCCCCACTGCAGCCAGCTACCCACCAACTGGCTACCGCCAGCTACCCACCAACTGGCTACCGCCAGCTACCCAGCAATTGGTTACCTCCAGTCAGCTAGCTACTCGCCCCCACTGCAGCCAGCTACCCACCAACTGGCTAACGCCAGCTACCCACCAACTGGTTACCTCCAGCCAGCTAGCAACCTGCCCCCACTGCAGCCAGCTACCCACCAACTGGCTAACGCCAGCTACCCAGCAATTGGTAACCTCCAGCCAGCTAGCTACTCTCCCCCACTGCAGCCAGCTACCCACCAACTGGCTAACGCCAGCTACCCACCAACTGGCTACCGCCAGCTACCCAGCAATTGGTTACCTCCAGCCAGCTAGCTACTCGCCCCCACTGCAGCCAGCTACCCACCAACTGGCTAACGCCAGCTACCCAGCAACTGATTACCTCCAGCCAGCTAGCTACTCGCCCCCTCTGCAGCCAGCTACCCACAAACTGGCTAACGCCAGCTACCCACCAACTGGTTACCTCCAGCCAGCTAGCAACCTGCCCCCACTGCAGCCAGCTACCCACCAACTGGCTACCGCCAGCTACCCAGCAATTGGTTACCTCCAGCCAGCTAGCTACTCGCCCCCACTGCAGCCAGCTACCCACCAACTGGCTAACGCCAGCTACCCAGCAATTGGTAACCTCCAGCCAGCTAGCTACTCTCCCCCACTGCAGCCAGCTACCCACCAACTGGCTAACGCCAGCTACCCACCAACTGGCTACCGCCAGCTACCCAGCAATTGGTTACCTCCAGCCAGCTAGCTACTCGCCCCCACTGCAGCCAGCTACCCACCAACTGGCTAACGCCAGCTACCCAGCAATTGGTAACCTCCAGCCAGCTAGCTACTCGCCCCCACTGCAGCCAGCTACCCACCAACTGCCTAACGCCAGCTACCCACCAACTGGTTACCTCCAGCCAGCTAGCAACCTGCCCCCACTGCTTGGGCCATGTCTAATCAGAACAAAATCGAGTTTGTTAAATGTGTTTAGATTTTTAGGGCTGGAAAGAATAACTATAAAAGCTTAAAGGCAAATGAGAGAGAGAGAGGGAAAGTCGATTTTGGTTGGGATCGATGTAACCTTTTTGATTATGGGTCAGTTAAACGTTCCTAAAATTGCTGGGGGTTTTAACCACGAGGCGAAAATTTGTACAAACAAAATTGTGTGCACAAAATGTGGTGAAAACCATGAAACGAAGATCGATGTAAATCCTGATTGTAGAAGTCACGCATGTGAAGTGTTTTTTAGAAAGAAGTGGAATTGGAAAAGAAAAGAATATCCTGCTAGCCACTTATACCCCCAAAGCTCAATCTTATCTATTTAAACATCTGCGATTTAACTAACAATTTGGACGAGTTACGAAATTTGGCCATTAATAAGAATTTCGATATTTTATTCTGTCCGAAACCAATGTAACCAAAGATAAACAGTGAGTAACAAATATATTTGCACACCCAATTCCTTTAAAATCCCAGAAACACGCTATAAAAAAATGCAGACAGAAAATGCGCAAACTCCAAGACCAATTCTTCTATTGATAAATGTAAGTGAAGAAAGACCAATTCGGCTATAACAATGTGTCCCACAGTGAGTGAAACTCCCGTGTCTGCTTGCGAAAAAATAATTCCCTGGCGCGATAGTATTAAAAGCTACATAGGAATAGTAAATTCTGTAGGATAGCGCTAACGAGAGACTGGATCAACCGGAAATAAACTTCGTTCTGGAAGACCAAAAAGGCTGACCGTGCGAGACAGACGTTCATCAGTGCACGAGGACTAGTCCCACATGTTGCAACAACATCAGGAAGAACAGTTAATCCACAAACCATTCGCAACGTGTTGTTTTCGGCGAACATCTATGGGAGATCAGCTAGAAAGAAAACCCTTTATATCCGAGCAAAATAGACAAAAGCGCTTAGCATTAGAATTTTCGAGAACTGTTTTGTTATCCGATGAAAGCAAATTTAATCTGTTTGGCTCGGAATGAAGTTTTTTCTCTTCTTTTTTCCTTCAGAAAATTAACTGTGCAAATACTTTTTTGAATATTAATATGACACTGATTTTGAAATTTGGACCTTTTCTTTCTACATTTTCTGATATACAACACGTTCCTGTATCTTCAAAGGAAAATATAAAAATACTTTTTTTACTCACTGTAGACGACAGTGATAACTCATGCTATCAGTAAGCAACATAGAACGTAGTTACAAACAACAATCGCATCCAGGCTCAAGTCGATAAAGATATGAAAATAAGTGATCATGAAACTATAACAATTGACCTCGATATTAAAGAGAAGTTAAAGAGTGTTATATGTTCTATTCGGAGGCTTAAATAAAATTAACGCGAATTGCAGAATAATCAAATAATATCATGGCCTTATTTAGAGTTAAAAAAAATACGTAATTGCATTTGTAAAAACTAAATTTTAAACTTATCAAAACACTTGCTTGATATTTTTATGTTAATTAATATCTATTTTATAAAATGTAGGAATTTATTTTAATTGCTACTATATTCTGAATAAATTTTTATAAAACATACAAACCTCCAGCTAGCAACTGACTACCTTCACAGTCAGTTAACTACTGACTACCTTCACAGCCAGCAAGCAACTGACTACCTCCACAGCCAACTAGCAACTGACTCCCTCCACAGCCAGTAAACAACTGCCAACTTGCAGCTAGCAACTGACTAGCTTCACAATCAGTTAACAACTGACTTCCTTCACAGCCAGCTAGCATTTGACTACCTTCACAGACAGTTAACAACTGCCAATCCTCAGCTAGCAACTGACTCCCTCCACAGCATGTTAACAACTGACTACCTTCACAGTCAGTTAACAACTGACTTCCTTCACAGCCAGTTAACAACTGACTACCTTCACAGCCAGCTAGCAACTGACTACCTTCACAGCCAGTTAACAACTGCCAATCCAACAACTGACTAACTCTAGCTGGCAACTGACTAACTCCACAACCAGTTAACAACTGACTTCCTTCACTACCTCCACAGCCAGTTAGCAACTGCCAACCTCCAGCTAGCAACTGACTCCCTCCACAGTCAGTTAACATCTGACTACCTCCAAAGCCAGCGAGCAACTGACTCCCTCCACAGCATGTTAACAACTGACTACCTCACAGCAAGCTAGCAACTGACTTCCTCCACAGCCAGTTAGCAACTTCCATCCTCCAGCTAGCAACTGACTACCTCCACAGCCAGTTAGCACCAGCCAACCTCCTGCTAGTAACTGACTCCTTCCACACTCAGTTAGCATCTGACTACCTTCTCAGCTAGCAAGAAACTGACTACCTCCACAGCCAGCTAGCAAATGACTCTCTCCAACTCCTGTTAACAACTGACTACATCCACAGCCAGCTAACAACTGATTACCTTCACAGCCAACTAGCAACTGCCAACCTCCAGCTCGCAACTGACTGCCTCCACAGCCAGTTAACATCTGACTACCTTCACAACCAGCAAGAAACTGACTACCTCCACAGCCAGCTAGCAACTGACTCCATCCACAGCCTGTTAACAACTGACTACCTCCACAGTCAGATAACAACTGCCAACCTCAAGCTAGCAACTGACTCCTTCCACAGTCAGTTAACATCTGACTACCTTCACAGCCAGCAAGAACTGACTACCTCGACAGCCAACTAGCAATTGACTCCCTCGATGGACAGTTAAAAACTGACCACCTTCACAGCCATTAACAACTGACTACCTTCACAGTCAGTTAACAACTGACTTCCTTCACAGCCAGTTAACAACTGACTACCTTCACAGCCAGCTAGCAACTGACTACCTTCACAGCCAGTTAACAACTGCCAATCCAACAACTGACTAACTCTAGCTGGCAACTGACTAACTCCACAACCAGTTTAAAACTGACTTCCTTCACTACCTCCACAGCCAGTTAGCAACTGCCAACCTCCAGCTAGCAACTGACTCCCTCCACAGTCAGTTAACATCTGACTACCTCCAAAGCCAGCGAGCAACTGACTCCCTCCACAGCATGTTAACAACTGACTACCTCCACAGCCAGCTAGCAACTGACTCCCTCCACAGCCTGTTAACAACTGACTACCTCCACAGTCAGATAACAACTGCCAACCTCAAGCTAGCAACTGACTCCTTCCACAGTCAGTTAACATCTGACTACCTTCACAGCCAGCAAGAACTGACTACCTCGACAGCCAACTAGCAATTGACTCCCTCGATGGACAGTTAAAAACTGACCACCTTCACAGCCATTAACAACTGACTACCTTCACAGTCAGTTAACAACTGACTTCCTTCACAGCCAGTTAACAACTGACTACCTTCACAGCCAGCTAGCAACTGACTACCTTCACAGACAGTTAACAACTGCCAATCCAACAACTGACTACCTCTAGCTGGCAACTGACTAACTCCACAACCAGTTAACAACTGACTTCCTTCACTACCTCCACAGCCAGTTAGCAACTTCCATCCTCCAGCTAGCAACTGACTACCTCCACAGCTAGTTAGCACCAGCCAACCTCCTGCTAGCAACTGACTCCTTCCACACTCAGTTAGCATCTGACTACCTTCTCAGCTAGCAAGAAACTGACTACCTCCACAGCCAGCTAGCAAATGACTCTCTCCAACTCCTGTTAACAACTGACTACATCCACAGCCAGCTAACAACTGATTACCTTCACAGCCAACTAGCAACTGCCAACCTCCAGCTCGCAACTGACTGCCTCCACAGCCAGTTAACATCTGACTACCTTCACAACCAGCAAGAAACTGACTACCTCC
Organism: Orthonevra nobilis; assembly: GCA_963555765.1. Classification (NCBI taxonomy): domain Eukaryota; kingdom Metazoa; phylum Arthropoda; class Insecta; order Diptera; family Syrphidae; genus Orthonevra; species Orthonevra nobilis. The sequence continues at coordinate 11,614,563 of OY743226.1, read as the reverse complement.
ACAGCCAGCTAGCAACTGACTCCCTCCACAGCCTGTTAACAACTGACTACCTCCACAGTCAGATAACAACTGCCAACCTCCAGCCAGCCACTAACTGCCTCCATAGACAGTTCACAACTGAACCCCCTCCACAGCCAGTTCAGCACTGACTACCTTTACAGCCAGCTAGCAACTCACTATCTTCACAGCCAGCTAGCCAACAGCTCCCACTGCAGCCAACTAGCAACTCGCTACCGCCAGCTGCCCAGCAACTGGTTACCTCCAGCCAGCTAGCTACCTGCCCCCACTGCAGCCAGCTACCGCCATCTTCCCACCAACTGGTTAACCCCCACTGCAGCCAGCTACCCACCAACTGGCTACCGCCAGCTACCCAGCAACTGATTACCTCCAGCCAGCTAGCTTCCTGCCCCCAATACAGCCAGCTAGCCACCAACTGGCTACCGCCAGCTAGCCACCAACTGGCTACCGCCAGCTACCCAGCAACTGGTTACGTCCAGCCAGCTGGCTACCTGCACCCACTGCAACCAGCTACCCACCAACTGGCTACCGCCAGCTACCCGGCAACTGATAACCTCCAGCTAGCTAGGTACCTGACCCCACTGCAGCCAGCTACCCACCAACTGGCTACCGCCAGCTACCCACCAACTGGCTACCGCCAGCTACCCAGCAATTGGTTACCTCCAGCCAGCTAGCCACTCGCCCCCATTGCAGCCAGCTACCCACCAACTAGCTATCGCCAGCTACCCAGCAACTGGCTACCTCCAGCGAGCTGGCTACCTGCCCCCATTGCAGCCAGCTACCCACCAACTGGCTACCGCCAGCCAGCTAGCCACTCGCCCCCACTGCAGCCAGCTACCCACCAACTGGCTACAGCCAGCTACCCAGCAATTGGTTACCTCCAGCTACCCAGCAATTGGTTACCTCCAGCCAGCTAGCCACTCGCCCCCGCCCTCGCTACCGCCAGCTACCCAGCAATTGGTAACCTCCAGCCAGCTAGCCACTCGCCCCCACTGCAGCCAGCTACCCACCAACTGGCTACCGCCAGCTACCCAGCAATTGGTAACCTCCAGCCAGCTAGCTACTCGCCCCCACTGCAGCCAGCCACCCACCAACTGGCTACCGCCAGCTACCCAGCAATTGGTAACCTCCAGCCAGCTAGCCACTCGCCCCCCTGCAGCCAGCTACCCACCAACTGGCTACCGCCAGCTACCCAGCAATTGGTTACCTCCAGCCAGCTAGCCACTCGCCCCCACTGCTGCCAGCTACCCACCAACAGGCTACCGCCAGCTACCCAGCAACTGGTTACCTCCAGCCAGCTAGCTACCTGCCCCCACTGCAGCCAGATACCCATTTCAAGCTCACTCAAGCCAGCTACCCAGCAACTGGCTACCGCCAGCTACCCACCAACTGGCTACAGCCAGCTACCCAACAACTGGTTACCTCCAGCCAGCTAGCTATCTGCCCCCACTGCAGCTAGCTACCCACCAACAGCTTCCCAGCAACTGGTTACCTCCAGCCAGCTAGCTACCTGCCCCCATTGCAGCCAGCTACCCACCAACTGGCTACCGCCAGCTACCCACCAACTAGCTACCACCAGCTACCCACCAATTGGTTACCTCCAGCCAGCTAGCTACTCGCCCCCACTGCAGCCAGCTACCCACCAACTGGCTATCGCCAGCTACCAATCAACTGGCTACCGCCAGCTACCCAGGAATTGTTTACCTCCAGCCAGCAAGCAACTCGCCCCCACTGCAGCCAGCTACCCACCAACTGGCTACCACCAGCTACCCAGCAAACGTCCAGCCAGCTGGCTACCTGCCCCCACTGCAACCAGCTTCCCACCAACTGGCTACCGCCAGCTACCCACCAACTGGCTACCGCCAGCTACCCAGCAATTGGTTACCTCCAGCCAGCTAGCTACTCGCCCCCACTGCAGCCAGCTACCCACCAACTGGCTAACGCCAGCTACCCAGCAATTGGTAACCTCCAGCCAGCTAGCTACTCGCCCCCACTGCAGCCAGCTACCCACCAACTGGCTATCGCCAGCTACCCAGCAATTGGTAACCTCCAGCCAGCTAGCCACTCGCCCCCACTGCAGCCAGCTACCCACCAACTGGCTACCGCCAGCTACCCAGCAATTGGTTACCTCCAGCCAGCTAGCCACTCGCCCCCACTGCAGCCAGCTACCCACCAACTGGCTACCGCCAGCTACCCAGCAATTGGTTACCTCCAGCCAGCTAGCCACTCGCCCCCGCCCTCGCTACCGCCAGCTACCCAGCAATTGGTAACCTCCAGCCAGCTAGCCACTCGCCCCCACTGCAGCCAGCTACCCACCAACTGGCTACCGCCAGCTACCCAGCAATTGGTTACCTCCAGCCAGCTAGCTACTCGCCCCCACTGCAGCCAGCTACCCACCAACTGGCTACCGCCAACTACCCAGCAATTGGTAACCTCCAGCCAGCTAGCCACTCGCCCCCACTGCAGCCAGCTACCCACCAACTGGCTACCGCCAGCTACCCAGCAATTGGTTACCTCCAGCCAGCTAGCCACTGGCTCCCACTGCAGCCAGCTACCCACCAACTGGCTAACGCCAGCTACCCAGCAATTGGTAACCTCCAGCCAGCTAGCCACTCGCTCCCACTGAAGCCAGCTACCCACCAACTGGCTACCGCCAGCTACCCAGCAATTGGTTACCTCCAGCCAGCTAGCCACTCGCCCCCGCCCTCGCTACCGCCAGCTACCCAGCAATTGGAAACCTCCAGCCAGCTAGCCACTCGCCCCCACTGCAGCCAGCTCCCCACCAACTGGCTACCGCCAGCTACCCAGCAATTGGTTACCTCCAGCCAGCTAGCCACTCGCCCCCACTGCAGCCAGCTACCCACCAACTGGCTAACCCAGCTACCCAGCAATTGGTAACCTCCAGCCAGCTAGCTACTCGCCCCCACTGCAGCCAGCTACCCACCAACTGACTACCGCCAGCTACCCAGCAATTGGTAACCTCCAGCCAGCTAGCCACTCGCCCCCACTGCAGCCAGCTACCCACCAACTGGCTACCGCCAGCTACCCAGCAATTGGTTACCTCCAGCCAGCTAGCCACTCGCCCCCGCCCTCGCTACCGCCAGCTACCCAGCAATTGGTTACCTCCAGCCAGCTAGCTACTCGCCCCCACTGCAGCCAGCTACCCACCAACTGGCTACCGCCAGCTACCCAGCAATTGGTAACCTCCAGCCAGCTAGCCACTCGCCCCCACTGCAGCCAGCTACCCACCAACTGGCTACCGCCAGCTACCCAGCAATTGGTTACCTCCAGCCAGCTAGCCACTCGCCCCCACTGCAGCCAGCTACCCACCAACTGGCTACCGCCAGCTACCCAGCAATTGGTAACCTCCAGCCAGCTAGCCACTCGCCCCCACTGCAGCCAGATACCCACCAACTGGCTACCGCCAGCTACCCAGCAATTGGTTACCTCCAGCCAGCTAGCTACTCGCCCCTACTGCAGCCAGCTACCCACCAACTGGCTACCGCCAACTACCAAGCAATTGGTAACCTCCAGCCAGCTAGCCACTCGCCCCCACTGCAGCCAGCTACCCACCAACTGGCTACCGCCAGCTACCCAGCAATTGGTTACGTCCAGCCAGCTAGCCACTGGCCCCCACTGCAGCCAGCTACCCACCAACTGGCTAACGCCAGCTACCCAGCAATTGGTAACCTCCAGCCAGCAAGCCACTCGCCCCCACTGCAGTCAGCTACCCACCAACTGGCTACCGCCAGCTACCCAGCAATTGGTTACCTCCAGTCAACTAGCCACTCGCCCCCGCCCTCGCTAACGCCAGCTACCCAGCAATTGGTAACCTCCAGCCAGCTAGCCACTCGCCCCCACTGCAGCCAGCTACCCACCAACTGGCTACCGCCAGCTACCCAGCAATTGGTTACCTCCAGCCAGCTAGCTACTCGCCCCCACTGCAGCCAGCTACCCACCAACTGGCTACCGCCAGCTACCCACCAACTGGCTTCCGCCAGCTGCCCAGCAATTGGTTACCTCCAGCCAGCTATCTACTCGCCCCCACTGCAGCCAGCTACCCACCAACTGGCTAACGCCAGCTACCCACCAATTGGTAACCTGCAGCCAGCTAACCACCACCTGGCTACCGCCAGCTAGCCACCAACTGGCTACCGCCAGCTACCCAGCAATTGGTTACCTCCAGCCAGCTAGCTACTCGCCCCCACTGCAGCCACCTACCCACCAACTGGCTAACGCCAGCTACCCAGCAATTGGTAACCTCCAGCCAGCTAGCCACTCGCCCCCACTGCAGTCAGCTAGCCACCAACTGGCTACCGCCAGCTACCCAGCAATTGGTTACCTCCAGCCAGCTAGCTACTCGCCCCTCACTGCAGCCAGCTACCCACCAACTGGCTAACGCCAGCTACCCAGCAATTGGTAACCTCCAGCCAGCTAGCTACTCGCCCCCACTGCAGCCAGCTACCCACTAACTGGCTACCGCCAGCTACCCACCAACTGGCTCCAGCCAGCTAGCTATTCGCCCCCACTGCAGCTAGCTACATACCAACTGGCTTACGTCAGCTACCCAGCAATTGGTAACCTCCAGCCAGCTAGCTACTCGCCCCCACTGCAGCCAGCTACCCACCAACTGGCTACCGCCAGCTACCCAGCAATTGGTAACCTCCAGCCAGCTAGCCACTCGCCCCCACTGCAGTCAGCTACCCACCAACTGGTTACCGCCAGCTACCCAGCAATTGGTTACCCAGCTAGCCACTCGCCCCCACTGCAGCCAGCTACCCACCAACTGGCTACCGCCAGCTACCCAGCAATTGGTAACCTCCAGCCAGCTAGCCACTCGCCCCCACTGCAGCCAGCTACCCACCAACTGGCTACCGCCAGCTACCCACCAACTGGCTACCTCCAGCTACCCAGCAATTGGTTACCTCCAGTCAGCTAGCTACTCGCCCCCACTGCAGCCAGCTATCCACCAACTGGCTAACGCCAGCTACCCACCAATTGGTAACCTCTAGCCAGCTAGCTACTCGCCCCAACTGCAGCCAGCTACCCAGCAATTGGTAACCTCCAGCCAGCTAGCCACTCGCCCCCACTGCAGTAAGCTACCCACCAACTGGCTACCGCCAGCTACCCAGCAATTGGTAACCTCCAGCCAGCTAGCTACTCGCCCCCACTGCAGCCAGCTACCCACCAACTGGCTAACGCCAGCTACCCAGAAATTGGTAACCTCCAGCCAGCTAGCTACTCGCCCCCACTGCAGCCAGCTACCCACCAACTGGCTACCGCCAGCTACCCAGAAATTGGTTACCTCCAGCCAGCTAGCTACTCGCCCCCACTGCAGCCAGCTACCCACCAACTGGCTAACGCCAGCTACCCACCAACTGGCTACCGCCAGCTACCCAGCAATTGGTAACCTCCAGCCAGCAAGCCACTCGCCCCCACTGCAGCCAGCTACCCACCAACTGGCTACCGCCAGCTACCCACCAACTGGCTACCTCCAGCTACCCAGCAATTGGTTACCTCCAGCCAGCTAGCTACTCGCCCCCACTGCAGCCAGCTACCCACCAACTGGCTACCGCCAGCTACCCAGCAATTGGTTACCTCCAGCCAGCTAGCTACTCGCCCCCACTGCAGCCGGCTACGCACCAACTGGCTAACGCCAGCTACCCAGCAATTGGTAACCTCCAGCCAGCTAGCTACTCGCCCCCACTGCAGCCAGCTATCCACCAACTGGCTAACGCCAGCTACCCACCAATTGGTAACCTCCAGCCAGCTAGCTACTCGCCCCAACTGCAGCCAGCTACCCAGCAATTGGTAACCTCCAGCCAGCTAGCCACTCGCCCCCACTGCAGCCAGCTACCCACCAACTGGCTACCGCCAGCTACCCACCAACTGGCTACCGCCAGCTACCCAGCAATTGGTAACCTCCAGCCAGCTAGCTACTCGCCCCCACTGCAGCCAGCTACCCACCAACTGGCTAACGCCAGCTACCCAGAAATTGGTAACCTCCAGCCAGCTAGCTACTCGCCCCCACTGCAGCCAGCTACCCACCAACTGGCTACCGCCAGCTACCCAGCAATTGGTTACCTCCAGCCAGCTAGCTACTCGCCCCCACTACAGCCAGCTACCCACCAACTGGCTAAGGCCAGCTACCCAGCAATTGGTAACCTCCAGCCAGCTAGCTACTCGCCCCCACTGCAGCCAGCTACCCACCAACTGGCTAACGCCAGCTACCCAGAAATTGGTAACCTCCAGCCAGCTAGCTACTCGCCCCCACTGCAGCCAGCTACCCACCAACTGGCTAACGCCAGCTACCCACCAACTGGCTACCGCCAGCTACCCAGCAATTGGTAACCTCCAGCCAGCTAGCCACTCGCCCCCACTGCAGCCAGCTACCCACCAACTGGCTAACGCCAGCTACCCAGCAATTGGTAACCTCCAGCCAGCTAGCTACTCGCCCCCACCGCAGCCAGCTACCCACCAACTGGCTACCGCCAGCTACCCAGCAATTGGTAACCTCCAGCCAGCTAGCTACTCGCCCCCAATGCAGCCAGCTACCCACCAACTGGCTAACGCCAGCTACCCAGCAATTGGTAACCTCCAGCCAGCTAGCTACTCGCCCCCACTGCAGCCAGCTACCCACCAACTGGCTAACGCCAGCAACCCACCAACTGGCTACCGCCAGCTACCCAGCAATTGGTTACCTCCAGCCAGCTAGCTACTCGCCCCCACTGCAGCCAGCTACCCACCAACTGGCTAACGCCAGCTACCCACCAACTGGCTACCGCCAGCTACCCAGCAATTGGTTACCTCCAGCCAGCTAGCTACTCGCCCCCACTGCAGCCAGCTACCCACCAACTGGCTAACGCCAGCTACCCAGCAATTGGTAACCTCCAGCCAGCTAGCTACTCGCCCCCACTGCAGCCAGCTACCCACCAACTGGCTAACCCAGCTACCCACCAACTGGCTAACGCCAGCTACCCACCAACTGGCTACCGCCAGCTACCCAGCAATTGGTTACCTCCAGCCAGCTAGCTCCTCGCCCCCACTGCAGCCAGCTACCCACCAACTGGCTAACGCCAGCTACCCAGCAATTGGTTACCTCCAGCCAGCTAGCTACTCGCCCCCACTGCAGCCAGCTACCCACCAACTGGCTAACGCCAGCTACCCAGCAATTGGTAACCTCCAGCCAGCTAGCTACTCGCCCCCACTGCAGCCAGCTACCCACCAACTGGCTAACGCCAGCTACCCACCAACTGGCTACCGCCAGCTACCCAGCAATTGGTAACCTCCAGCCAGCTAGCTACTCGCCCCCACTGCAGCCAGCTACCCACCAACTGGCTAACGCCAGCTACCCAGCAATTGGTAACCTCCAGCCAGCTAGCTACTCGCCCCCACTGCAGCCAGCTACCCACCAACTGGCTAACGCCAGCTACCCACCAACTGGCTACCGCCAGCTACCCAGCAATTGGTTACCTTAAGCCAGCTAGCTACTCGCCCCCACTGCAGCCAGCTACCCACCAACTGGCTAACGCCAGCTACCCACCAACTGGCTACCGCCAGCTACCCAGCAATTGGTTACCTCCAGCCAGCTAGCTACTCGCCCCCACTGCAGCCAGCTACCCACCAACTGGCTAACGCCAGCTACCCACCAACTGGCTAACGCCAGCTACCCAGCAATTGGTTACCTCCAGCCAGCTAGCTACTCGCCCCCACTGCAGCCAGCTACCCACCAACTGGCTAACGCCAGCTACCCACCAACTGGTTAACGCCAGCTACCCAGCAATTGGTAACCTCCAGCCAGCTAGCTACTCGCCCCCACTGCAGCCAGCTACCCACCAACTGGCTAACGCCAGCTACCCAGCAATTGGTTACCTCCAGCCAGCTAGCTACTCGCCCCCACTGCAGCCAGCTACCCACCAACTGGCTAACGCCAGCTACCCACCAACTGGCTACCGCCAGCTACCCAGCAATTGGTTACCTCCAGCCAGCTAGCTACTCGCCCCCACTGCAGCCAGCTACCCACCAACTGGCTAACGCCAGCTACCCACCAACTGGCTACCGCCAGCTACCCAGCAATTGGTAACCTCCAGCCAGCTAGCTACTCGCCCCCACTGCAGCCAGCTACCCACCAACTGGCTAACGCCAGCTACCCAGCAATTGGTAACCTCCAGCCAGCTAGCTACTCGCCCCCACTGCAGCCAGCTACCCACCAACTGGCTAACGCCAGCTACCCACCAACTGGCTACCGCCAGCTACCCAGCAATTGGTAACCTCCAGCCAGCTAGCTACTCGCCCCCACTGCAGCCAGCTACCCACCAACTGGCTAACGCCAGCTACCCAGAAATTGGTAACCTCCAGCCAGCTAGCTACTCGCCCCCACTGCAGCCAGCTACCCACCAACTGGCTAACGCCAGCTACCCACCAACTGGCTACCGCCAGCTACCCAGCAATTGGTTACCTCCAGCCAGCTAGCTACTCGCCCCCACTGCAGCCAGCTACCCACCAACTGGCTAACGCCAGCTACCCACCAACTGGCTACCGCCAGCTACCCAGCAATTGGTTACCTCCAGCCAGCTAGCTACTCGCCCCCACTGCAGCCAGCTACCCACCAACTGGCTAACGCCAGCTACCCACCAACTGGCTACCGCCAGCTACCCAGCAATTGGTAACCTCCAGCCAGCTAGCTACTCGCCCCCACTGCAGCCAGCTACCCACCAACTGGCTAACGCCAGCTAACCAGCAATTGGTAACCTCCAGCCAGCTAGCTACTCGCCCCCACTGCAGCCAGCTACCCACCAACTGGCTAACGCCAGCTACCCACCAACTGGCTACCGCCAGCTACCCAGCAATTGGTTACCTCCAGCCAGCTAGCTACTCGCCCCCACTGCAGCCAGCTACCCACCAACTGGCTAACGCCAGCTACCCACCAACTGGCTACCGCCAGCTACCCAGCAATTGGTTACCTCCAGCCAGCTAGCTACTCGCCCCCACTGCAGCCAGCTACCCACCAACTGGCTAACGCCAGCTACCCACCAACTGGCTAACGCCAGCTACCCAGCAATTGGTTACCTCCAGCCAGCTAGCTACTCGCCCCCACTGCAGCCAGCTACCCACCAACTGGCTAACGCCAGCTACCCACCAACTGGTTACCTCCAGCCAGCTAGCAACCTGCCCCCACTGCAGCCAGCTACCCACCAACTGGCTACCGCCAGCTACCCACCAACTGGCTACCGCCAGCTACCCAGCAATTGGTAACCTCCAGCCAGCTAGCTACTCGCCCCCACTGCAGCCAGCTACCCACCAACTGGCTAACGCCAGCTACCCAGCAATTGGTAACCTCCAGCCAGCTAGCTACTCGCCCCCACTGCAGCCAGCTACCCACCAACTGGCTAACGCCAGCTACCCACCAACTGGTTACCTCCAGCCAGCTAGCAACCTGCCCCCACTGCAGCCAGCTACCCACCAACTGGCTAACGCCAGCTACCCACCAACTGGTTACCTCCAGCCAGCTAGCAACCTGCCCCCACTGCAGCCAGCTACCCACCAACTGGCTACCGCCAGCTACCCAGCAATTGGTTACCTCCAGCCAGCTAGCTACTCGCCCCCACTGCAGCCAGCTACCCACCAACTGGCTAACGCCAGCTACCCAGCAATTGGTAACCTCCAGCCAGCTAGCAACCTGCCCCCACTGCAGCCAGCTACCCACCAACTGGCTACCGCCAGCTACCCAGCAATTGGTTACCTCCAGCCAGCTAGCTACTCGCCCCCACTACAGCCAGCTACCCACCAACTGGCTAAGGCCAGCTACCCAGCAATTGGTAACCTCCAGCCAGCTAGCTACTCGCCCCCACTGCAGCCAGCTACCCACCAACTGGCTAACGCCAGCTACCCAGAAATTGGTAACCTCCAGCCAGCTAGCTACTCGCCCCCACTGCAGCCAGCTACCCACCAACTGGCTAACGCCAGCTACCCACCAACTGGTTACCTCCAGCCAGCTAGCAACCTGCCCCCACTGCAGCCAGCTACCCACCAACTGGCTAACGCCAGCTACCCACCAACTGGTTACCTCCAGCCAGCTAGCAACCTGCCCCCACTGCAGCCAGCTACCCACCAACTGGCTACCGCCAGCTACCCAGCAATTGGTTACCTCCAGCCAGCTAGCTACTCGCCCCCACTGCAGCCAGCTACCCACCAACTGGCTAACGCCAGCTACCCAGCAATTGGTAACCTCCAGCCAGCTAGCAACCTGCCCCCACTGCAGCCAGCTACCCACCAACTGGCTACCGCCAGCTACCCAGCAATTGGTTACCTCCAGCCAGCTAGCTACTCGCCCCCACTACAGCCAGCTACCCACCAACTGGCTACCGCCAGCTACCCAGCAATTGGTTACCTCCAGCCAGCTAGCTACTCGCCCCCACTGCAGCCAGCTACCCACCAACTGGCTAACGCCAGCTACCCACCAACTGGCTACCGCCAGCTACCCAGCAATTGGTAACCTCCAGCCAGCTAGCCACTCGCCCCCACTGCAGCCAGCTACCCACCAACTGGCTAACGCCAGCTACCCAGCAATTGGTAACCTCCAGCCAGCTAGCTACTCGCCCCCACCGCAGCCAGCTACCCACCAACTGGCTACCGCCAGCTACCCAGCAATTGGTAACCTCCAGCCAGCTAGCTACTCGCCCCCAATGCAGCCAGCTACCCACCAACTGGCTAACGCCAGCTACCCAGCAATTGGTAACCTCCAGCCAGCTAGCTACTCGCCCCCACTGCAGCCAGCTACCCACCAACTGGCTAACGCCAGCAACCCACCAACTGGCTACCGCCAGCTACCCAGCAATTGGTTACCTCCAGCCAGCTAGCTACTCGCCCCCACTGCAGCCAGCTACCCACCAACTGGCTAACGCCAGCTACCCACCAACTGGCTACCGCCAGCTACCCAGCAATTGGTTACCTCCAGCCAGCTAGCTACTCGCCCCCACTGCAGCCAGCTACCCACCAACTGGCTAACGCCAGCTACCCAGCAATTGGTAACCTCCAGCCAGCTAGCTACTCGCCCCCACTGCAGCCAGCTACCCACCAACTGGCTAACCCAGCTACCCACCAACTGGCTAACGCCAGCTACCCACCAACTGGCTACCGCCAGCTACCCAGCAATTGGTTACCTCCAGCCAGCTAGCTCCTCGCCCCCACTGCAGCCAGCTACCCACCAACTGGCTAACGCCAGCTACCCAGCAATTGGTTACCTCCAGCCAGCTAGCTACTCGCCCCCACTGCAGCCAGCTACCCACCAACTGGCTAACGCCAGCTACCCAGCAATTGGTAACCTCCAGCCAGCTAGCTACTCGCCCCCACTGCAGCCAGCTACCCACCAACTGGCTAACGCCAGCTACCCACCAACTGGCTACCGCCAGCTACCCAGCAATTGGTAACCTCCAGCCAGCTAGCTACTCGCCCCCACTGCAGCCAGCTACCCACCAACTGGCTAACGCCAGCTACCCAGCAATTGGTAACCTCCAGCCAGCTAGCTACTCGCCCCCACTGCAGCCAGCTACCCACCAACTGGCTAACGCCAGCTACCCACCAACTGGCTACCGCCAGCTACCCAGCAATTGGTTACCTCCAGCCAGCTAGCTACTCGCCCCCACTGCAGCCAGCTACCCACCAACTGGCTAACGCCAGCTACCCACCAACTGGCTACCGCCAGCTACCCAGCAATTGGTAACCTCCAGCCAGCTAGCTACTCGCCCCCACTGCAGCCAGCTACCCACCAACTGGCTAACGCCAGCTACCCAGCAATTGGTAACCTCCAGCCAGCTAGCTACTCGCCCCCACTGCAGCCAGCTACCCACCAACTGGCTAACGCCAGCTACCCACCAACTGGCTACCGCCAGCTACCCAGCAATTGGTAACCTCCAGCCAGCTAGCTACTCGCCCCCACTGCAGCCAGCTACCCACCAACTGGCTAACGCCAGCTACCCAGAAATTGGTAACCTCCAGCCAGCTAGCTACTCGCCCCCACTGCAGCCAGCTACCCACCAACTGGCTAACGCCAGCTACCCACCAACTGGCTACCGCCAGCTACCCAGCAATTGGTTACCTCCAGCCAGCTAGCTACTCGCCCCCACTGCAGCCAGCTACCCACCAACTGGCTAACGCCAGCTACCCACCAACTGGCTACCGCCAGCTACCCAGCAATTGGTTACCTCCAGCCAGCTAGCTACTCGCCCCCACTGCAGCCAGCTACCCACCAACTGGCTAACGCCAGCTACCCAGCAATTGGTAACCTCCAGCCAGCTAGCTACTCGCCCCCACTGCAGCCAGCTACCCACCAACTGGCTAACGCCAGCTACCCACCAACTGGCTACCGCCAGCTACCCAGCAATTGGTTACCTCCAGCCAGCTAGCTACTCGCCCCCACTGCAGCCAGCTACCCACCAACTGGCTACCGCCAGCTACCCAGCAATTGGTTACCTCCAGCCAGCTAGCTACTCGCCCCCACTGCAGCCAGCTACCCACCAACTGGCTAACGCCAGCTACCCACCAACTGGCTAACGCCAGCTACCCAGCAATTGGTTACCTCCAGCCAGCTAGCTACTCGCCCCCACTGCAGCCAGCTACCCACCAACTGGCTAACGCCAGCTACCCACCAACTGGTTACCTCCAGCCAGCTAGCAACCTGCCCCCACTGCAGCCAGCTACCCACCAACTGGCTACCGCCAGCTACCCACCAACTGGCTACCGCCAGCTACCCAGCAATTGGTAACCTCCAGCCAGCTAGCTACTCGCCCCCACTGCAGCCAGCTACCCACCAACTGGCTAACGCCAGCTACCCAGCAATTGGTAACCTCCAGCCAGCTAGCTACTCGCCCCCACTGCAGCCAGCTACCCACCAACTGGCTAACGCCAGCTACCCACCAACTGGTTACCTCCAGCCAGCTAGCAACCTGCCCCCACTGCAGCCAGCTACCCACCAACTGGCTACCGCCAGCTACCCAGCAATTGGTTACCTCCAGCCAGCTAGCTACTCGCCCCCACTGCAGCCAGCTACCCACCAACTGGCTAACGCCAGCTACCCAGCAATTGGTAACCTCCAGCCAGCTAGCTACTCTCCCCCACTGCAGCCAGCTACCCACCAACTGGCTAACGCCAGCTACCCACCAACTGGCTACCGCCAGCTACCCAGCAATTGGTTACCTCCAGCCAGCTAGCTACTCGCCCCCACTGCAGCCAGCTACCCACCAACTGGCTAACGCCAGCTACCCAGCAATTGGTAACCTCCAGCCAGCTAGCTACTCGCCCCCACTGCAGCCAGCTACCCACCAACTGCCTAACGCCAGCTACCCACCAACTGGTTACCTCCAGCCAGCTAGCAACCTGCCCCCACTGCTTGGGCCATGTCTAATCAGAACAAAATCGAGTTTGTTAAATGTGTTTAGATTTTTAGGGCTGGAAAGAATAACTATAAAAGCTTAAAGGCAAATGAGAGAGAGAGAGGGAAAGTGGATTTTGGTTGGGATCGATGTAACCTTTTTGATTATGGGTCAGTTAAACGTTCCTAAAATTGCTGGGGGTTTTAACCACGAGGCGAAAATTTGTACAAACAAAATTGTGTGCACAAAATGTGGTGAAAACCATGAAACGAAGATCGATGTAAATCCTGATTGTAGAAGTCACGCATGTGAAGTGTTTTTTAGAAAGAAGTGGAATTGGAAAAGAAAAGAATATCCTGCTAGCCACTTATACCCCCAAAGCTCAATCTTATCTATTTAAACATCTGCGATTTAACTAACAATTTGGACGAGTTACGAAATTTGGCCATTAATAAGAATTTCGATATTTTATTCTGTCCGAAACCAATGTAACCAAAGATAAACAGTGAGTAACAAATATATTTGCACACCCAATTCCTTTAAAATCCCAGAAACACGCTATAAAAAAATGCAGACAGAAAATGCGCAAACTCCAAGACCAATTCTTCTATTGATAAATGTAAGTGAAGAAAGACCAATTCGGCTATAACAATGTGTCCCACAGTGAGTGAAACTCCCGTGTCTGCTTGCGAAAAAATAATTCCCTGGCGCGATAGTATTAAAAGCTACATAGGAATAGTAAATTCTGTAGGATAGCGCTAACGAGAGACTGGATCAACCGGAAATAAACTTCGTTCTGGAAGACCAAAAAGGCTGACCGTGCGAGACAGACGTTCATCAGTGCACGAGGACTAGTCCCACATGTTGCAACAACATCAGGAAGAACAGTTAATCCACAAACCATTCGCAACGTGTTGTTTTCGGCGAACATCTATGGGAGATCAGCTAGAAAGAAAACCCGAGCAAAATAGACAAAAGCGCTTAGCATTAGAATTTTCGAGAACTGTTTTGTTATCCGATGAAAGCAAATTTAATCTGTTTGGCTCGGAATGAAGTTTTTTCTCTTCTTTTTTCCTTCAGAAAATTAACTGTGCAAATACTTTTTTGAATATTAATATGACACTGATTTTGAAATTTGGACCTTTTCTTTCTACATTTTCTGATATACAACACGTTCCTGTATCTTCAAAGGAAAATATAAAAATACTTTTTTTACTCACTGTAGACGACAGTGATAACTCATGCTATCAGTAAGCAACATAGAACGTAGTTACAAACAACAATCGCATCCAGGCTCAAGTCGATAAAGATATGAAAATAAGTGATCATGAAACTATAACAATTGACCTCGATATTAAAGAGAAGTTAAAGAGTGTTATATGTTCTATTCGGAGGCTTAAATAAAATTAACGCGAATTGCAGAATAATCAAATAATATCATGGCCTTATTTAGAGTTAAAAAAAATACGTAATTGCATTTGTAAAAACTAAATTTTAAACTTATCAAAACACTTGCTTGATATTTTTATGTTAATTAATATCTTTTTTATAAAATGTATGAATTTATTTTAATTGCTACTATATTCTGAATAAATTTTTATAAAACATACAAACCTCCAGCTAGCAACTGACTACCTTCACAGTCAGTTAACTACTAACTACCTTCACAGCCAGCAAGCAACTGACTACCTCCACAGCCAACTAGCAACTGACTCCCTCCACAGCCAGTAAACAACTGCCAACTTCCAGCTAGCAACTGACTAGCTTCACAATCAGTTAACAACTGACTTCCTTCACAGCCAGCTAGCATTTGACTACCTTCACAGACAGTTAACAACTGCCAATCCTCAGCTAGCAACTGACTACCTTCACAGTCAGTTAACAACTGACTTCCTTCACAGCCAGTTAACAACTGACTACCTTCACAGCCAGCTAGCAACTGACTACCTTCACAGCCAGTTAACAACTGCCAATCCAACAACTGACTAACTCTAGCTGGCAACTGACTAACTCCACAACCAGTTAACAACTGACTTCCTTCACTACCTCCACAGCCAGTTAGCAACTGCCAACCTCCAGCTAGCAACTGACTCCCTCCACAGTCAGTTAACATCTGACTACCTCCAAAGCCAGCGAGCAACTGACTCCCTCCACAGCATGTTAACAACTGACTACCTCACAGCAAGCTAGCAACTGACTACCTTCGCAGCCAGTTAACAACTGACTACCTCCACAGCCAGTAAACAACTGCCAACTTCCAGCTAGCAACTGACTAGCTTCACAATCAGTTAACAACTGACTTCCTTCACAGCCAGCTAGCATTTGACTACCTTCACAGACAGTTAACAACTGCCAACCCTCAGCTAGCAACTGACTACCTTCACAGTCAGTTAACAACTGACTTCCTTCACAGCCAGCTAGCAACTGACTACCTTCGCAGCCAGTTAACAACTGACTACCTCCACAGCCAGTAAACAACTGCCAACTTCCAGCTAGCAACTGACTAGCTTCACAATCAGTTAACAACTGACTTCCTTCACAGCCAGCTAGCATTTGACTACCTTCACAGACAGTTAACAACTGCCAATCCTCAGCTAGCAACTGACTACCTTCACAGTCAGTTAACAACTGACTTCCTTCACAGCCAGTTAACAACTGACTACCTTCACAGCCAGCTAGCAACTGACTACCTTCACAGACAGTTAACAACTGCCAATCCTCAGCTAGCAACTGACTCCCTCCAAAGTTTGTTAACAACTGACTTCCTTCACAGCCAGTTAACAACTGACTACCTTCACAGCCAGCTAGCAACTGACTACCTTCACAGTCAGTTAACTACTGACTACCTTCACAGCCAGCAAGCAACTGACTACCTCCACAGCCAACTAGCAACTGACTCCCTCCACAGCCAGTAAACAACTGCCAACTTCCAGCTAGCAACTGACTAGTTTCACAGTCAGTTAACAACTGACTTCCTTCACAGTCAGCTAGCATTTGACTACCTTCACAGACAGTTAACAACTGCCAATCCTCAGCTAGCAACTGACTCCCTCCAAAGTCTGTTAACAACTGACTACCTTCACACCCAGCTAACAACTGCCAACCCTCAGCTAGCAACTGACTACCTTCACAGTCAGTTAACAACTGACTTCCTTCACAGCCAGTTAACAACTGACCACCTTCACAGCCAGCTAGCAACTGACTACCTCCACAGCCAACTAGCAACTGACTCCCTCCACAGCCAGTAAACAACTGCCAACTTCCAGCTAGCAACTGACTAGCTTCACAATCAGTTAACAACTGACTTCCTTCACAGCCAGCTAGCATTTGACTACCTTCACACCCAGCTAACAACTGCTAACCCTCAGCTAGCAACTGACTACCTTCACAGTCAGTTAACAACTGACTTCCTTCACAGCCAGCTAGCAACTGACTACCTTCACAGCCAGTTAAGAACTGAATACCTCCACAGCCAGCAAGCAACTGAATACGTTGACAGCCAACCAGCAACTGACTCCCTCCACAGACAGTTAACAACTGACTTCCTCCACAGCCAGCTAGCAACTGACTACCTTCACAGCCAGTTAACAACTGACTACCTCCACAGCCAGCAAGAAACTGAATACGTCGACAGCCAACCAGCAACTGACTCCCTCCACAGACAGTTAACAACTGACTCCCTCTACAGCCAGATAACAACTGCCAACCCTCAGCTAGCAACTGACTCCCTCCAAAGTCTGTTAACAACTGACTCCCTCCACAGACAGTTAACAACTGACTCCCTCCAAAGCCAGTAAACAATTGCCAACTTCCAGCTAGCAACTGACTAGCTTCACAGTCAGTTAACAACTGACTACCTTCACAGCCAGTTAACAACTGCCAACTCTCAGCAAGCAACGGACTCCCTCCACAGCCAGTTAACAACTGAGTACCTCCACAGCCAGCAAGCAACTGACTACGTCGATAGCCAACTAGCAACTGACTCCCTCCACAGACAGTTAACAACTGACTACCTCCAGCTGGCAACTGACTCCCTGCTCAGATAGTTAACAACTGACTCCCTCCTCACACAGTTAACAACTGACTACCACCACAGCCAACTAGCAACTGACTACCTCCACAGCCAACTAGCAACTGACACCCTCCACAGCCAGTTAACACTTGACTACCTCCACAGCCAACTAGCAACTGACTTCATCCACAGCCAGTTAACAACTGACTACCTCCATAGCCAACTAGCAACTGACTCCCTCCACAGACAGTTAACAACTGACTCCCTCCACAGCCAACTAACATCTGACCCCTCCACAGCCAGCTAGCAACTGACTACCTCCACAGCCAACTAGCAACTGCCTCCCTCCACAGACAGTTAACAACTGACTACCTCCAGCTGGCAACTGACTACCTACAGCTGGCAACTGACTTCCTTCACAGCAAGTTTACAACTGACTACCTCCACAGCCAACTAGCAACTGACCCCTCCACAGATAGTTAACAACTGACTACCTCTAGCTGGCAACTGACTAACTCCACAACCAGTTAACAACTGACTTCCTTCACAGCCAGCTAGCAACTGACTACCTTCGCAGCCAGTTAACAACTGACTACCTCCACAGCCAGCAAGCAACTGAATACGTCGACAGCCAACTAGCAACGGACTCCCTCCATATACAGTTAACAACTGACTACCTCACAGCAAGCTGGCAACTGACTTCCTCCACAGCCAGTTAGCAACTGCCAACCTCCAGCTAGCAACTGACTACTTTCACAGTCAGTTAGCACCAGCCAACCTCCAGCTAGCAAATGACTCGCTCCACAGTCAGTTAACATCTGACTTCCTTCACAGCCAGCAAGAAACTGACTACCTCCACAGCCAGCTAGCAACTGACTCTCTCCACAGCCTGTTAACAACTGACTCCCTCCACAGCCAACTAACATCTGACCCCTCCACAGCCAGCTAGCAACTGACTACCTCCACAGCCAACTAGCAACTGCCTCCCTCCACAGACAGTTAACAACTGACTACCTCCAGCTGGCAACTGACTACCTACAGCTGGCAACTGACTACCTTCACAGCAAGTTTACAACTGACTACCTCCACAGAGAACTAGCAACTGACCCCTCCACAGATAGTTAATAACTGACTACCTCTAACTGGCAACTGACTAACTCCACAACCAGTTAACAACTGACTACCTCACAGCAAGCTGGCAACTGACTTCCTCCACAGCCAGTTAGCAACTGCCAACCTCCAGCTAGCAACTGACTACTTTCACAGTCAGTTAGCACCAGCCAACCTCCAGCTAGCAACTGACTCGCTCCACAGTCAGTTAACATCTGACTACCTTCACAGCCAGCAAGAAACTGACTACCTCCACAGCATGTTAACAACTGACTACCTCACAGCAAGCTAGCAACTGACTTCCTCCACAGCCAGTTAGCAACTTCCATCCTCCAGCTAGCAACTGACTACCTCCACAGCCAGTTAGCACCAGCCAACCTCCTGCTAGGAACTGACTCCCTCCACACTCAGTTAGCATCTGACTACCTTCTCAGCTAGCAAGAAACTGACTACCTCCACAGCCAGCTAGCAACTGACTCTCTCCAACTCCTGTTAACAACTGACTACATCCACAGCCAGCTAACAACTGATTACCTTCACAGCAAGCTAGCAACTGACTTCCTCCACAGCCAGTTAGCAACTTCCATCCTCCAGCTAGCAACTGACTACCTCCACAGCCAGTTAGCACCAGCCAACCTCCTGCTAGGAACTGACTCCCTCCACACTCAGTTAGCATCTGACTACCTTCTCAGCTAGCAAGAAACTGACTACCTCCACAGCCAGCTAGCAACTGACTCTCTCCAACTCCTGTTAACAACTGACTACATCCACAGCCAGCTAACAACTGATTACCTTCACAGCAAGCTAGCAACTGACTTCCTCCACAGCCAGTTAGCAACTTCCATCCTCCAGCTAGCAACTGACTACCTCCACAGCCAGTTAGCACCAGCCAACCTCCTGCTAGCAACTGACTCCCTCCACACTCAGTTAGCATCTGACTACCTTCTCAGCTAGCAAGAAACTGACTACCTCCACAGCCAGCTAGCAACTGACTCTCTCCAACTCCTGTTAACAACTGACTACATCCACAGCCAGCTAGCAACTGACTCCCTCCACAGCCTGTTAACAACTGACTACCTCCACAGTCAGATAACAACTGCCAACCTCAAGCTAGCAACTGACTCCTTCCAAAGTCAGTTAACATCTGACTACCTTCACAGCCAGCAAGAATTGACTACCTCGACAGCCAACTAGCAATTGACTCCCTCGACGGACAGTTAAAAACTGACCACCTTCACAGCCATTAACAACTGATTACCTTCACAGCCAACTAGCAACTGCCAACCTCCAGCCAGCCACTTACTGCCTCCATAGACAGTTCACAACTGAACCCCCTCCACAGCCAGTTCAGCACTGACTACCTTTACAGCCAGCTAGCAACTCACTATCTTCACAGCCAGCTAGCCACCAGCTGCCACTGCAGCCAACTAGCAACTCGCTACTGCCAGCTGCCCAGCAACTGGTTACCTCCATCCAGCTAGCTACCTGCCCCCACTGAAGCCAGCTACCGCCATCTACCCACCAACTGGTTAACCCCAACTGCAGCCAGCTACCCACCAACTGGCTACCGCCAGCTACCCAGCAACTGATTACCTCCAGCCAGCTAGCTTCCTGCCCCCAATACAGCCAGCTAGCCACCAACTGGCTACCGCCAGCTAGCCACCAACTGGCTACCGCCAGCTACCCAGCAACTGGTTACGTCCACCCAGCTGGCTACCTGCACCCACTGCAACCAGCTACCCACCAACTGGCTACCGCCAGCTACCCGGCAACTGATAACCTCCAGCTAGCTAGGTACCTGCCCCCACTGCAGCCAGCTACCCACCAACTGGCTACCGCCAGCTACCCACCAACTAGCTACCACCAGCTACCCAGCAATTGGTTTCCTCCAGCCAGCTAGCCACTCGCCCCCATTGCAGCCAGCTACCCACCAACTAGCTATCGCCAGCTACCCAGCAACTGGCTACCTCCAGCGAGCTGGCTACCTGCCCCCATTGCAGCCAGCTACCCACCAACTGGCTACCGCCAGCCAGCTAGCTACTCGCCCCCACTGCAGCCAGCTACCCACCAACTGGCTACCGCCAGCTACCCAGGAATTGTTTACCTCCAGCCAGCAAGCCACTCGCCCCCACTGCAGCCAGCTACCCACCAACTGGCTACCGCCAGCTACCCAGCAATTGGTAACCTCCAGCCAGCTAGCTACTCGCCCCCACTGCAGCCAGCTACCCACCAACTGGCTACCGCCAGCTACCCAGCAATTGGTAACCTCCAGCCAGCTAGCCACTCGCCCCCGCCCTCGCTACCGCCAGCTACCCAGCAATTGGTAACCTCCAGCCAGCTAGCCACTCGCCCCCACTGCAGCCAGCTACCCACCAACTGGCTACCGCCAGCTACCCAGCAATTGGTAACCTCCAGCCAGCTAGCTACTCGCCCCCACTGCAGCCAGCTACCCACCAACTGGCTACCGCCAGCTACCCAGCAATTGGTAACCTCCAGCCAGCTAGCCACTCGCCCCCCTGCAGCCAGCTACCCACCAACTGGCTACCGCCAGCTACCCAGCAATTGGTTACCTCCAGCCAGCTAGCCACTCGCCCCCACTGCTGCCAGCTACCCACTAACTGGCTACCGCCAGCTACCCAGCAACTGGTTACCTCCAGCCAGCTAGCTACCTGCCCCCACTACAGCCAGATACCCATTTCAAGCTCACTCAAGCCAGCTACCCAGCAACTGGCTACCGCCAGCTACCCAACAACTGGTTACCTCCAGCCAGCTAGCTATCTGCCCCCACTGCAGCTAGCTACCCACCAACAGCTTCCCAGCAACTGGTTACCTCCAGCCAGCTAGCTACCACCAGCAACCCACCAACTGGTTACCTCCAGCCAGCTAGCTACTCCCCCCCACTGCAGCCAGCTACCCACCAACTGGCTACCGCCAGCTACCCAGGAATTGTTTACCTCCAGCCAGCAAGCCACTCGCCCCCACTGCAGCCAGCTACCCACCAACTGGCTACCGCCAGCTACCCAGCAATTGGTAACCTCCAGCCAGCTAGCTACTCGCCCCCACTGCAGCCAGGTACCCACCAACTGGCTACCGCCAGCTACCCAGCAATTGGTAACCCCCAGCCAGCTAGCCACTCGCCCCCCTGCAGCCAGCTACCCACCAACTGGCTACCACCAGCTACCCAGCAATTGGTTACCTCCAGCCAGCTAGCCACTCGCCCCCACTGCAGCCAGCTTCCCACCAACTGGCTACCGCCAGCTACCCAGCAATTAGTAACCTCCAGCCAGCTAGCCACTCGCCCCCACTCAAGCCTGCTTCCCACCAACTGGCTACCGCCAGCTACCCAGCAGTTGGTTACCTCCAGCCAGCTAGCTACTCGCCCCCACTGCAGCCAGCTACCCACCAACTGGCTACCGCCAGCTACCCAGCAACTGGTTACCTCCAGCCAGCTAGCTACCTGCCCCCACTGCAGCCAGATACCCAGCAACTGGCTACCGCCAGCTACCCACCAACTGGCTACACCCAGCTATCCAACAACTGGTTACCTCCAGCCAGCTAGCTATCTGCCCCCACTGCAGCTAGCTACCCACAAACAGCTTCCCAGTAACTGGTTACCTCCAGCCAGCTAGCTACCTGCCCCCATTGCAGCCAGCTACCCACCAACTGGCTACCGCCAGCTACCCACCAACTAGCTACCACCAGCTACCCACCAACTGGCTACCGCCAGCTACCAAGCAATTGTTTACCTCCAGCCAGCTAGCCACTCGCCCCCACTACAGCCAGCTACACACCAACTGGCTACCGCCAGCTACCCAGCAATTGGTAACCTCCAGCCAGCTAGCCACTCGCCCCCACTGCAGCCAGCTACCCACCAACTGGCTACCGCCAGCCAGCTAGCCACTCGCCCCCACTGCAGCCAGCTACCCACCAACTGGCTACCGCCAGCTACCCACTAACTGGTTACCTCCAGCCAGCTAGCCACTGGCCCCCACTGCAGCCAGCTACCCACCAACTGGCTAACGCCAGCTACCCAGCAATTGGTAACTTCCAGCCAGCTAGCCATTCGCCCCCACTGCAGCCAGCTACCCACCAACTGGCTACCGCCAGCTACCCAGCAATTGGTTACCAGCCAGCTAGCCACTCGCCCCCGCCCTCGCTACCGCCAGCTACCCAGCAATTGGTAACCTCCAGCCAGCTAGCCACTCGCCCCCACTGCAGCCAGCTACCCACCAACTGGCTACCGCCAGCTACCCAGCAATTGGTTACCTCCAGCCAGCTAGCTACTCGCCCCCACTGCAGCCAGCTACCCACCAACTGGCTAACGCCAGCTACCCAGCAATTGGTAACCTCCAGCCAGCTAGCCACTCGCTCCGACTGCAGCCAGCTACCCACCAACTGGCTACCGCCAGCTACCCAGCAATTGGTTACCTCCAGCTAGCTAGCCACTCGCCCCCGCCCTCGCTACCGCCAGCTACCCAGCAATTGGTAACCTCCAGCCAGCTAGCCACTCGCCCCCACTGCAGCCAGCTACCCACCAACTGGCTACCGCCAGCTACCCAGCAATTGGTTACCTCCAGCCAGCTAGCCACTCGCCCTCACTGCAGCCAGCTACCCACCAACTGGCTACCGCCAGCTACCCAGCAATTGGTAACCTCCAGCCAGCTAGCCACTCGCCCCCACTGCAGCCAGCTACCCACCAACTGGCTACCGCCAGCTACCCAGCAAATGGTAACCTCCAGCCAGCTAGCTACTCGCCCCCACTGCAGCCATCTACCCACCAACTGGCTACCGCCAGCTACCCAGCAATTGGTAACCTCCAGCCAGCTAGCCACTCGCCCCCACTGCAGCCAGCTACCCATCAACTGGCTACCGCCAGCTACCCACCAACTGGCTACCGCCAGCTACCCAGCAATTGGTTACCGCCAGCCAGCTAGCGACTCGCCCCCACTGCAGCCAGCTACCCACCAACTGGCTACCGCCAGCTACCCAGCAATTGGTAACCTCCAGCCAGCTAGCCACTCGCCCCCACTGCAGCCAGCTACCCATCAACTGGCTACTGCCAGCTACCCGCCAACTGGCTACCGCCAGCTACCCAGCAATTGGTTACCGCCAGCCAGCTAGCTACTCGCCCCCACTGCAGCCAGCTAAACACCAACTGGCTAACGCCAGCTACCCAGCAATTGGTAACCTCCAGCCAGCTAGCCACTCGCCCCCACTGCAGCCAGCTTCCCACCAACTGGCTACCGCCAGCTACCCAGCAATTGGTTACCTCCAGCCAGCTAGCCACTCGCCCCCGCCCTCGCTACCGCCAGCTACCCAGCAATTGGTAACCTCCAGCCAGCTAGCCACTCGCCCCCACTGCAGCCAGCTACCCACCAACTGGCTACCGCCAGCTGCCCAGCAATTGGTAACCTCCAGCCAGCTAGCTACTCGCCCCCACTGCAGCCAGCTACCCACCAACTGGCTAACGCCAGCTACCCACCAACTGGCTACCGCCAGCTACCCAGCAATTGGTAACCTCCAGCCAGCTAGCTACTCGCCCCCACTGCAGCCAGCTACCCTCCAACTGGCTAACGCCAGCTACCCACCAACTGGCTACCGCCAGCTACCCAGCAATTGGTTACCTCCAGCCAGCTAGCTACTCGCCCCCACTGCAGCCAGCTACCCACCAACTGGCTAACGCCAGCTACCCAGCAATTGGTAACCTCCAGCCAGCTAGCTACTCGCCCCAACTGCAGCCAGCTACCCAGCAATTGGTAACCTCCAGCCAGCTAGCCACTCGCCCCCACTGCAGCCAGCTACCCACCAACTGGCTACCGCCAGCTGCCCAGCAATTGGTAACCTCCAGCCAGCTAGCTACTCGCCCCCACTGCAGCCAGCTACCCACCAACTGGCTAACGCCAGCTACCCACCAACTGGCTACCGCCAGCTACCCAGCAATTGGTAACCTCCAGCCAGCTAGCTACTCGCCCCCACTGCAGCCAGCTACCCTCCAACTGGCTAACGCCAGCTACCCACCAACTGGCTACCGCCAGCTACCCAGCAATTGGTTACCTCCAGCCAGCTAGCTACTCGCCCCCACTGCAGCCAGCTACCCACCAACTGGCTAACGCCAGCTACCCAGCAATTGGTAACCTCCAGCCAGCTAGCTACTCTCCCCCACTGCAGCCAGCTACCCACCAACTGGCTAACGCCAGCTACCCACCAACTGGCTACCGCCAGCTACCCAGCAATTGGTTACCTCCAGCCAGCTAGCTACTCGCCCCCACTGCAGCCAGCTACCCACCAACTGGCTAACGCCAGCTACCCACCAACTGGCTACCGCCAGCTACCCAGCAATTGGTTACCTCCATCCAGCTAGCTACTCGCCCCCACTGCAGCCAGCTACCCACCAACTGGCTAACGCCAGCTACCCAGCAATTGGAAACCTCCAGCCAGCTAGCTACTCGCCCCCACTGCAGCCAGCTACCCACCAACTGGCTAACGCCAGCTACCCACCAACTGGCTACCGCCAGCTACCCAGCAATTGGTAACCTCCAGCCAGCTAGCTACTCGCCCCCACTGCAGCCAGCTACCCTCCAACTGGCTAACGCCAGCTACCCACCAACTGGCTACCGCCAGCTACCCAGCAATTGGTTACCTCCAGCCAGCTAGCTACTCGCCCCCACTGCAGCCAGCTACCCACCAACTGGCTAACGCCAGCTACCCAGCAATTGGTAACCTCCAGCCAGCTAGCTACTCTCCCCCACTGCAGCCAGCTACCCACCAACTGGCTAACGCCAGCTACCCACCAACTGGCTACCGCCAGCTACCCAGCAATTGGTTACCTCCAGCCAGCTAGCTACTCGCCCCCACTGCAGCCAGCTACCCACCAACTGGCTAACGCCAGCTACCCACCAACTGGCTACCGCCAGCTACCCAGCAATTGGTTACCTCCAGCCAGCTAGCTACTCGCCCCCACTGCTTCCAGCTACCCACCAACTGGCTAACGCCAGCTACCCACCAACTGGCTACCGCCAGCTACCCAGCAATTGGTTACCTCCAGCCAGCTAGCTACTCGCCCCCACTGCAGCCAGCTACCCACCAACTGGCTAACGCCAGCTACCCAGCAATTGGTAACCTCCAGCCAGCTAGCTACTCGCCCCCACTGCAGCCAGCTACCCACCAACTGGCTAACGCCAGCTACCCACCAACTGGCTACCGCCAGCTACCCAGCAATTGGTTACCTCCAGCCAGCTAGCTACTCGCCCCCACTGCAGCCAGCTACCCACCAACTGGCTAACGCCAGCTACCCACCAACTGGCTACCGCCAGCTACCCAGCAATTGGTTACCTCCAGCCAGCTAGCTACTCGCCCCCACTGCAGCCAGCTACCCACCAACTGGCTAACGCCAGCTACCCAGCAATTGGTAACCTCCAGCCAGCTAGCTACTCGCCCACACTGCAGCCAGCTACCCACCAACTGGCTAACGCCAGCTACCCACCAACTGGCTACCGCCAGCTACCCAGCAATTGGTTACCTCCAGCCAGCTAGCCACTCGCCCCCGCCCTCGCTACCGCCAGCTACCCAGCAATTGGTAACCTCCAGCCAGCTAGCCACTCGCCCCCACTGCAGCCAGCTACCCACCAACTGGCTACCTCCAGCTACCCAGCAATTGGTTACCTCCAGTCAGCTAGCTACTCGCTCCCACTGCAGCCAGCTACCCACCAACTGGCTAACGCCAGCTACCCAGCAATTGGTAACCTCCAGCCAGCTAGCCACTCGCCCCCGCCCTCGCTACCGCCAGCTACCCAGCAATTGGTTACCTCCAGCCAGCTAGCCACTCGCCCCCGCCCTCGCTACCGCCAGCTACCCAGCAATTGGTTACCTCCAGCCAGCTAGCCACTCGCCCCCGCCCTCGCTACCGCCAGCTACCCAGCAATTGGTTACCTCCAGTCAGCTAGCCACTCGCCCCCACTGCAGCCAGCTACCCACCAACTGGCTACCTCCAGCTACCCAGCAATTGGTTACCTCCAGTCAGCTAGCTACTCGCTCCCACTGCAGCCAGCTACCCACCAACTGGCTACCGCCAGCTACCCAGCAATTGGTTACCTCCAGTCAGCTAGCTACTCGCTCCCACTGCAGCCAGCTACCCACCAACTGGCTACCGCCAGCTACCCACCAACTGGCTACCGCCAGCTACCCAGCAATTGGTAACCTCCAGCCAGCTAGCTACTCGCCCCCACTGCAGCCAGCTACCCACCAACTGGCTAACGCCAGCTACCCACCAACTGGCTACCGCCAGCTACCCAGCAATTGGTTACCTCCAGCCAGCTAGCTACTCGCCCCCACTGCAGCCAGCTACCCACCAACTGGCTAACGCCAGCAACCCAGCAATTGGTAACCTCCAGCCAGCTAGCTACTCGCCCCCACTGCAGCCAGCTACCCACCAACTGGCTAACGCCAGCTACCCACCAACTGGCTAACGCCAGCTACCCACCAACTGGCTACCGCCAGCTACCAAGCAATTGGTTACCTCCAGCCAGCTAGCTACTCGCCCCCACTGCAGCCAGCTACCCACCAACTGGCTAACGCCAGCTACCCACCAACTGGCTACCTCCAGCCAGCTAGCTACTCGCCCCCACTGCAGCCAGCTACCCACCAACTGGCTAACGCCAGCTACCCACCAACTGGTTACCTCCAGCCAGCTAGCAACCTGCCCCCACTGCTTGGGCCATGTCTAATCAGAACAAAATCGAGTTTGTTAAATGTGTTTAGATTTTAAGGGCTGGAAAGAATAACTATAAAAGCTTAAAGGCAAATGAGAGAGAGAGAGTGAAAGTGGATTTTGGTTGGGATCGATGTAACCTTTTTGATTATGGGTCAGTTAAACGTTCCTAAAATTGCTGGGGGTTTTAACCACGAGGCGAAAATTTGTACAAACAAAATTGTGTGCACAAAATGTGGTGAAAACCATGAAACGAAGATCGATGTAAATCCTGATTGTAGAAGTCACGCATGTGAAGTGTTTTTTAGAAAGAAGTGGAATTGGAAAAGAAAAGAATATCCTGCTAGCCACTTATACCCCCAAAGCTCAATCTTATCTATTTAAACATCTGCGATTTAACTAACAATTTGGACGAGTTACGAAATTTGGCCATTAATAAGAATTTCGATATTTTATTCTGTCCGAAACCAATGTAACCAAAGATAAACAGTGAGTAACAAATATATTTGCACACCCAATTCCTTTAAAATCCCAGAAACACGCTATAAAAAAATGCAGACAGAAAATGCGCAAACTCCAAGACCAATTCTTCTATTGATAAATGTAAGTGAAGAAAGACCAATTCGGCTATAACAATGTGTCCCACAGTGAGTGAAACTCCCGTGTCTGCTTGCGAAAAAATAATTCCCTGGCGCGATAGTATTAAAAGCTACATAGGAATAGTAAATTCTGTAGGATAGCGCTAACGAGAGACTGGATCAACCGGAAATAAACTTCGTTCTGGAAGACCAAAAAGGCTGACCGTGCGAGACAGACGTTCATCAGTGCACGAGGACTAGTCCCACATGTTGCAACAACATCAGGAAGAACAGTTAATCCACAAACCATTCGCAACGTGTTGTTTTCGGCGAACATCTATGGGAGATCAGCTAGAAAGAAAACCCTTTATATCCGAGCAAAATAGACAAAAGCGCTTAGCATTAGAATTTTCGAGAACTGTTTTGTTATCCGATGAAAGCAAATTTAATCTGTTTGGCTCGGAATGAAGTTTTTTCTCTTCTTTTTTCCTTCAGAAAATTAACTGTGCAAATACTTTTTTGAATATTAATATGACACTGATTTTGAAATTTGGACCTTTTCTTTCTACATTTTCTGATATACAACACGTTCCTGTATCTTCAAAGGAAAATATAAAAATACTTTTTTTACTCACTGTAGACGACAGTGATAACTCATGCTATCAGTAAGCAACATAGAACGTAGTTACAAACAACAATCGCATCCAGGCTCAAGTCGATAAAGATATGAAAATAAGTGATCATGAAACTATAACAATTGACCTCGATATTAAAGAGAAGTTAAAGAGTGTTATATGTTCTATTCGGAGGCTTAAATAAAATTAACGCGAATTGCAGAATAATCAAATAATATCATGGCCTTATTTAGAGTTAAAAAAAATACGTAATTGCATTTGTAAAAACTAAATTTTAAACTTATCAAAACACTTGCTTGATATTTTTATGTTAATTAATATCTATTTTATAAAATGTAGGAATTTATTTTAATTGCTACTATATTCTGAATAAATTTTTATAAAACATACAAACCTCCAGCTAGCAACTGACTACCTTCACAGTCAGTTAACTACTGACTACCTTCACAGCCAGCAAGCAACTGACTACCTCCACAGCCAACTAGCAACTGACTCCCTCCACAGCCAGTAAACAACTGCCAACTTGCAGCTAGCAACTGACTAGCTTCACAATCAGTTAACAACTGACTTCCTTCACAGCCAGCTAGCATTTGACTACCTTCACAGACAGTTAACAACTGCCAATCCTCAGCTAGCAACTGACTCCCTCCACAGCATGTTAACAACTGACTACCTTCACAGTCAGTTAACAACTGACTTCCTTCACAGCCAGTTAACAACTGACTACCTTCACAGCCAGCTAGCAACTGACTACCTTCACAGCCAGCAAGCAACTGACTACCTCCACAGCCAACTAGCAACTGACTCCCTCCACAGCCAGTAAACAACTGCCAACTTCCAGCTAGCAACTGACTAGCTTCACAATCAGTTAACAACTGACTTCCTTCACAGCCAGCTAGCATTTGACTACCTTCACACCCAGCTAACAACTGCTAACCCTCAGCTAGCAACTGACTACCTTCACAGTCAGTTAACAACTGACTTCCTTCACAGCCAGCTAGCAACTGACTACCTTCACAGTCAGTTAACTACTGACTACCTTCACAGCCAGCAAGCAACTGACTACCTCCACAGCCAACTAGCAACTGACTCCCTCCACAGCCAGTAAACAACTGCCAACTTCCAGCTAGCAACTGACTACCTTCACAGTCAGTTAACAACTGACTTCCTTCACAGCCAGCTAGCAACTGACTACCTTCACAGCCAGTTAACAACTGAATACCTCCACAGCCAGCAAGCAACTGAATACGTCGACAGCCAACTAGCAACGGACTCCCTCCACATACAGTTAACAACTGACTACCTCACAGCAAGCTGGCAACTGACTCCCTCCACAGCCAGTTAACAACTGCCAACTTCCAGCTAGCAACTGACTAGCTTCACAATCAGTTAACAACTGACTTCCTTCACAGCCAGCTAGCATTTGACTACCTTCACAGACAATTAACAACTGCCAATCCTCAGCTAGCAACTGACTACCTTCACAGTCAGTTAACAACTGACTTCCTTCACAGCCAGTTAACAACTGACTACCTTCACAGCCAGCTAGCAACTGACTACCTTCACAGACAGTTAACAACTGCCAATCCTCAGCTAGCAACTGACTTCCTCCAAAGTTTGTTAACAACTGACTTCCTTCACAGCCAGTTAACAACTGACTACCTTCACAGCCAGCTAGCAACTGACTACCTTCACAGTCAGTTAACTACTGACTACCTTCACAGCCAGCAAGCAACTGACTACCTCCACAGCCAACTAGCAACTGACTCCCTCCACAGCCAGTAAACAACTGCCAACTTCCAGCTAGCAACTGACTAGTTTCACAGTCAGTTAACAACTGACTTCCTTCACAGTCAGCTAGCAATTGACTACCTTCACAGACAGTTAACAACTGCCAATCCTCAGCTAGCAACTGACTCCCTCCAAAGTCTGTTAACAACTGACTACCTTCACACCCAGCTAACAACTGCCAACCCTCAGCTAGCAACTGACTACCTTCACAGTCAGTTAACAACTGACTTCCTTCACAGCCAGTTAACAACTGACTGCCTTCACAGCCAGCTAGCAACTGACTACCTTCACAGACAGTTAACAACTGCCAATCCTCAGCTAGCAACTGACTCCCTCCAAAGTCTGTTAACAACTGACTACCTTCACAGCCAGCAAGCAACTGACTAAGTTGATAGCCAACTAGCAACTGACTCACTCTACAGACAGTTAACAACTGACTACCTTCACAGCCAGTTAGCAACTGCCAACTCTCAGCAAGCAACGGACTCCCTCCACAGCCAGTTAACAACTGAGTACCTCCACAGCCAGCAAGCAACTGACTACGTCGATAGCCAACTAGCAACTGACTCCCTCCACAGACAGTTAACAACTGACTACCTCCAGCTGGCAACTGACTCCCTGCTCAGACAGTTAACAACTGACTCCCTCCTCACACAGTTAACAACTGACTACCTCCACAGCCAACTAGCAACTGACTACCTCCACAGCCAACTAGCAACTGACACCCTCCACAGCCAGTTAACACTTGACTACCTCCACAGCCAACTAGCAACTGACTTCATCCACAGCCAGTTAACAACTGACTACCTCCATAGCCAACTAGCAACTGACTCCCTCCACAGACAGTTAACAACTGACTCCCTCCACAGCCAACTAACATCTGACCCCTCCACAGCCAGCTAGCAACTGACTACCTCCACAGCCAACTAGCAACTGCCTCCCTCCACAGACAGTTAACAACTGACTACCTCCAGCTGGCAACTGACTACCTACAGCTGGCAACTGACTACCTTCACAGCAAGTTTACAACTGACTACCTCCACAGCCAACTAGCAACTGACCCCTCCACAGATAGTTAACAACTGACTACCTCTAGCTGGCAACTGACTAACTCCACAACCAGTTAACAACTGACTTCCTTCACAGCCAGCTAGCAACTGACTACCTTCGCAGCCAGTTAACAACTGACTACCTCCACAGCCAGCAAGCAACTGAATACGTCGACAGCCAACTAGCAACGGACTCCCTCCACATACAGTTAACAACTGACTACCTCACAGCAAGCTGGCAACTGACTTCCTCCACAGCCAGTTAGCAACTGCCAACCTCCAGCTAGCAACTGACTACTTTCACAGTCAGTTAGCACCAGCCAACCTCCTGCTAGCAACTGACTCCCTCCACACTCAGTTAGCATCTGACTCTCTCCACAGCCTGTTAACAACTGACTACATCCACAGCCAGCTAACAACTGATTACCTTCACAGCCAACTAGCAACTGCCAACCTCCAGCTAGCAACTGACTACCTCCACAGCCAGTTAGCAACTGCCAACCTCCAGCTAGCAACTGACTCCCTCCACAGTCAGTTAACATCTGACTACCTCCAAAGCCAGCGAGCAACTGACTCCCTCCACAGCATGTTAACAACTGACTACCTCACAGCAAGCTAGCAACTGACTTCCTCCACAGCCAGTTAGCAACTTCCATCCTCCAGCTAGCAACTGACTACCTCCACAGCCAGTTAGCACCAGCCAACCTCCTGCTAGCAACTGACTCCCTCCACACTCAGTTAGCATCTGACTACCTTCTCAGCTAGCAAGAAACTGACTACCTCCACAGCCAGCTAGCAACTGACTCTCTCCAACTCCTGTTAACAACTGACTACATCCACAGCCAGCTAACAACTGATTACCTTCACAGCCAACTAGCAACTGCCAACCTCCAGCTCGCAACTGACTGCCTCCACAGCCAGTTAACATCTGACTACCTTCACAACCAGCAAGAAACTGACTACCTCCACAGTCAGATTAACAACTGCCAACCTCAAGCTAGCAACTGACTCCTTCCACAGTCAGTTAACATCTGACTACCTTCACAGCCAGCAAGAACTGACTACCTCGACAGCCAACTAGCAATTGACTCCCTCGACGGACAGTTAAAAACTGACCACCTTCACAGCCATTAACAACTGATTACCTTCACAGCCAATTAGCAACTGCCAACCTCCAGCCAGCCACTAACTGCCTCCATAGACAGTTCACAACTGAACCCCCTCCACAGCCATTTCAGCACTGACTACCTTTACAGCCAGCTAGCAACTCACTATCTTCACAGCCAGCTAGCCACCAGCTCCCACTGCAGCCAACTATCAACTCGCTACCGCCAGCTGCCCAGCAACTGGTTACCTCCAGCCAGCTAGCTACCTGCCCCCACTGCAGCCAGCTACCGCCATCTACCCACCAACTGGTTAACCCCCACTGCAGCCAGCTACCCACCAACTGGCTACCGCCAGCTACCCAGCAACTGATTACCTCCAGCCAGCTAGCTTCCTGCCCCCAATACAGCCAGCTGGCCACCAACTGGCTACCGCCAGCTAGCCACCAACTGGCTACCGCCAGCTACCCAGCAACTGGTTACGTCCAGCCAGCTGGCTACCTGCACCCACTGCAACCAGCTACCCACCAACTGGCTACCGCCAGCTACCCGGCAACTGATAACCTCCAGCTAGCTAGGTACCTGACCCCACTGCAGCCAGCTACCCACCAACTGGCTACCGCCAGCTACCCACCAACTGGCTACCGCCAGCTGCCCACCAACTGGCTACCGCCAGCTACCCACCAACTAGCTACCACCAGCTACCCAGCAATTGGTTACCTCCAGCCAGCTAGCCACTCGCCCCCATTGCAGCCAGCTACCCACCAACTAGCTATCGCCAGCTACCCAGCAACTGGCTACCTCCAGCGAGCTGGCTACCTGCCCCCATTGCAGATAGCTACCCACCAACTGGCTACCGCCAGCTACCCAGCAATTGGTAACCTCCAGCCAGCTAGCCACTCGCCCCCACTGCAGCCAGCTACCCACCAACTGGCTACCGCCAGCTACCCAGCAATTTGTAACCTCCAGCCAGCTAGCTACTCGCCACCACTGCAGCCAGCTACCCAGCAATTGGTAACCTCCAGCCAGCTAGCCACTCGCCCCCACTGCAGCCAGCTACCCACCAACTGGCTACCGCCAGCTACCCAGCAATTTGTAACCTCCAGCCAGCTAGCCACTCGCCCCCACTGCTGCCAGCTACCCACCAACTGGCTACCGCCAGCTAAACAGCAACTGGTTACCTCCAGCCAGCTAGCTACCTGCCCCCACTGCAGCCAGATACCCATTTCAAGCTCACTCAAGCCAGCTACCCAGCAACTGGCTACCGCCAGCTACCCACCAACTGGCTACAGCCAGCTACCCAACAACTGGTTACCTCCAGCAAGCTAGCTATCTGCCCCCACTGCAGCTAGCTACCCACCAACAGCTTCCCAGCAACTGGTTACCTCCAGCCAGCTAGCTACCTGCCCCCATTGCAGCCGGCTACCCACCAACTGGCTACCGCCAGCTACCCACCAACTAGCTACCACCAGCTACCCACCCACTGGTTACCTCCAGCCAGCTAGCTACTCGCCCCCACTGCAGCCAGCTACCCACCAACTGGCTACCGCCAGCTACCAATCAACTGGCTACCGCCAGCTACCCAGGAATTGTTTACCTCCAGCCAGCAAGCCACTCGCCCCCACTGCAGCCAGCTACCCACCAACTGGCTACCACCAGCTACCCAGCAAACGTCCAGCCAGCTGGCTACCTGCCCCCACTGCAACCAGCTACCCACCAACTGGCTACCGCCAGCTACCCAGCAACTGATTACCTCCAGCCAGCTAGCTACTCGCCCCCTCTGCAGCCAGCTTCCCACAAACTGGCTACCGTCAGCTACTCAGCAATTGTTTACCTCCAGCCAGCTAGCTCCTCGCCCCCACTTCAGCCAGCTACCCACCAACTGGCTACCGCCAGCTACCCACCAACTGGCTACCGCTAGCTACGCAGCAACTGGTTACCTCCAGCCAGCTACCCACCAACTGGCTACCGCCAGCTACTCAGCAATTGTTTACCTCCAGCCCACTAGCCACTCGCCCCCACTGCAGCCAGCTTCCCACCAACTGGCTACCGCCAGCTACCCACCAACTGGCTACCGCCAGCTACCCAGCAATTGGTTACCTCCAGCCAGCTAGCTACTCGCCCCCACTGCAGCCAGCTACCCACCAACTGGCTAACGCCAGCTACCCAGCAATTGGTAACCTCCAGCCAGCTAGCTGCTCGCCCCCACTGCAGCCAGCTACCCACCAACTGGCTATCGCCAGCTACCCAGCAATTGGTAACCTCCAGCCAGCTAGCCACTCGCCCCCACTGCAGCCAGCTACCCACCAACTGGCTACCGCCAGCCAGCTAGCCACTCGCCCCCACTGCAAACAGCTACCCACCAACTGGCTACCGCCAGCTACCCACCAACTGGCTTCCGCCAGCTACCCAGCAATTGGTTACCTCCAGCCAGCTAGCCACTCGCCCCCACTGCAGCCAGCTACCCACCAACTGGCTACCGCCAGCTACCCAGCAATTGGTTACCTCCAGCCAGCTAGCCACTCGCCCCCGCCCTCGCTACCGCCAGCTACCCAGCAATTGGTAACCTCCAGCCAGCTAGCCACTCGCCCCCACTGCAGCCAGCTACCCACCAACTGGCTACCGCCAGCTACCCAGCAATTGGTTACCTCCAGCCAGCTAGCTACTCGCCCCCACTGCAGCCAGCTACCCACCAACTGGCTACCGCCAACTACCCAGCAATTGGTAACCTCCAGCCAGCTAGCCACTCGCCCCCACTGCAGCCAGCTACCCACCAACTGGCTAACGCCAGCTACCCAGCAATTGGTAACCACCAGCCAGCTAGCCACTCGCTCCCACTGCAGCCAGCTACCCACCAACTGGCTACCGCCAGCTACCCAGCAATTGGTTACCTCCAGCCAGCTAGCCACTCGCCCCCGCCCTCGCTACCGCCAGCTACCCAGCAATTGGTAACCTCCAGCCAGCTAGCCACTCGCCCCCACTGCAGCCAGCTACCCACCAACTGGCTACCGCCAGCTACCCAGCAATTGGTTATCTCCAGCCAGCTAGCCACTCGCCCCCACTGCAGCCAGCTACCCACCAACTGGCTAACCCAGCTACCCAGCAATTGGTAACCTCCAGCCAGCTAGCTACTCGCCCCCACTGCAGCCAGCTACCCACCAACTGGCTACCGCCAGCTACCCAGCAATTGGTAACCTCCAGCCAGCTAGCCACTCGCCCCCACTGCAGCCAGCTACCCACCAACTGGGTACCGCCAGCTACCCAGCAATTGGTTACCTCCAGCCAGCTAGCCACTCGCCCCCGCCCTTGCTACCGCCAGCTACCCATCAATTGGTTACCTCCAGCCAGCTAACTACTCGCCCCCACTTCAGCCAGCTACCCACCAACTGGCTACCGCCAGCTACCCAGCAATTGGTAACCTCCAGCCAGCTAGTCACTCGCCCCCACTGCAGCCAGCTACCCACCAACTGGCTACCGCCAGCTACCCAGCAATTGGTAACCTCCAGCCAGCTAGCCACTCGCCCCCACTGCAGCCAGCTACCCAGCAATTGGTTACCTCCAGCCAGCTAGCTACTCGCCCCCACTGCAGCCAGCTACCCACCAACTGGCTACCGCCAACTACCCAGCAATTGGTAACCTCCAGCCACCTAGCCACTCGCCCCCACTGCAGCCAGCTACCCACCAACTGGCTACCGCCAGCTACCCAGCAATTGGTTACGTCCAGCCAGCTAGCCACTGGCCCCCACTGCA
This sequence comes from Orthonevra nobilis, assembly GCA_963555765.1. Lineage (NCBI taxonomy): Eukaryota > Metazoa > Arthropoda > Insecta > Diptera > Syrphidae > Orthonevra > Orthonevra nobilis. The sequence goes on along the minus strand of OY743226.1, from coordinate 11,578,440 downwards.
GCCAGCTACCCACCAACTGGCTAACGCCAGCTACCCAGCAATTGGTAACCTCCAGCCAGCAAGCCACTGGCCCCCACTGCAGCCAGCTACCCACCAACTGGCTACCGCCAGCTACCCAGCAATTGGTTACCTCCAGTCAGCTAACCACTCGCCCCCGCCCTCGCTACCGCCAGCTACCCAGCAATTGGTAACCTCCAGCCAGCTAGCCACTCGCCCCCACTGCAGCCAGCTACCCACCAACTGGCTAACGCCAGCTACCCAGCAATTGGTAACCTCCAGCCAGCAAGCCACTGGCCCCCACTGCAGCCAGCTACCCACCAACTGGCTACCGCCAGCTACCCAGCAATTGGTTACGTCCAGCCAGCTAGCCACTGGCCCCCACTGCAGCCAGCTACCCACCAACTGGCTACCGCCAGCTACCCAGCAATTGGTTACGTCCAGCCAGCTAGCCACTGGCCCCCACTGCAGCCAGCTACCCACCAACTGGCTAACGCCAGCTACCCAGCAATTGGTTACGTCCAGCCAGCTAGCCACTGGCCCCCACTGCAGCCAGCTACCCACCAACTGGCTACCGCCAGCTACCCAGCAATTGGTTACCTCCAGTCAGCTAGCCACTCGCCCCCGCCCTCGCTACCGCCAGCTACCCAGCAATTGGTAACCTCCAGCCAGCTAGCCACTCGCCCCCACTGCAGCCAGCTACCCACCAACTGGCTACCGCCAGCTGCCCAGCAATTGGTTACCTCCAGCCAGCTATCTACTCGCCCCCACTGCAGCCAGCTACCCACCAACTGGCTAACGCCAGCTACCCAGCAATTGGTAACCTCCAGCCAGCTAGCTACTCGCCCCACTGCAGCCAGCTACCCATCAACTGGCTACCGCCAGCTACCCAACAATTGGTAACCTGCAGCCAGCTACCCACCACCTGGCTACCGCCAGCTACCCACCAACTGGCTACCGCCAACTACCCAGCAATTGGTAACCTCCAGCCAGCTAGCCACTCGCCCCCACTGCAGCCAGCTACCCACCAACTGGCTACCGCCAGCTACCCACCAACTGGCTCCAGCCAGCTAGCTATTCGCCCCCACTGCAGCTAGCTACATACCAACTGGCTTACGTCAGCTACCCAGCAATTGGTAACCTCCAGCCAGCTAGCTACTCGCCCCCACTGCAGCCAGCTACCCACCAACTGGCTACCGCCAGCTACCCAGCAATTGGTAACCTCCAGCCAGCTAGCCACTCGCCCCCACTGCAGTCAGCTACCCACCAACTGGCTACCGCCAGCTACCCAGCAATTGGTTACCTCCAGCCAGCTAGCCACTCGCCCCCACTGCAGCAAGCTACGCACCAACTGGCTACCGCCAGCTACCCAGCAATTGGTAACCTCCAGCCAGCTAGCCACTCGCCCCCACTGCAGCCAGCTACCCACCAACTGGCTACCGCCAGCTACCCACCAACTGGCTACCTCCAGCTACCCAGCAATTGGTTACCTCCAGTCAGCTAGCCGCTCGCCCCCACTGCAGCCAGCTATCCACCAACTGGCTAACGCCAGCTACCCACCAATTGGTAACCTCCAGCCAGCTAGCTACTCGCCCCAACTGCAGCCAGCTACCCAGCAATTGGTAACCTCCAGCCAGCTAGCCACTCGCCCCCACTGCAGCCAGCTACCCACCAACTGGCTACCGCCAGCTACCCACCAACTGGCTCCAGCCAGTTAGCCACTCGCCCCCACTGCAGTCAGCTACCCACCAACTGGCTACCGCCAGCTACCCAGCAATTGGTTACCTCCAGCCAGCTAGCCACTCGCCCCCACTGCAGCCAGCTATCCACCAACTGGCTAACGCCAGCTACCCACCAATTGGTAACCTCCAGCCAGCTAGCTACTCGCCCCAACTGCAGCCAGCTACCCAGCAATTGGTAACCTCCAGCCAGCTAGCCACTCGCCCCCACTGCAGTAAGCTACCCACCAACTGGCTACCGCCAGCTACCCAGCAATTGGTAACCTCCAGCCAGCTAGCTACTCGCCCCCACTGCAGCCAGCTACCCACCAACTGGCTAACGCCAGCTACCCAGAAATTGGTAACCTCCAGCCAGCTAGCTACTCGCCCCCACTGCAGCCAGCTACCCACCAACTGGCTACCGCCAGCTACCCAGAAATTGGTTACCTCCAGCCAGCTAGCTACTCGCCCCCACTGCAGCCAGCTACCCACCAACTGGCTAACGCCAGCTACCCAGCAATTGGTAACCTCCAGCCAGCTAGCTACTCGCCCCCACTGCAGCCAGCTACCCACCAACTGGCTAACGCCAGCTACCCACCAACTGGCTACCGCCAGCTACCCAGCAATTGGTAACCTCCAGCCAGCTAGCCACTCGCCCCCACTGCAGCCAGCTACCCACCAACTGGCTACCGCCAGCTACCCACCAACTGGCTACCTCCAGCTACCCAGCAATTGGTTACCTCCAGCCAGCTAGCTACTCGCCCCCACTGCAGCCAGCTACCCACCAACTGGCTACCGCCAGCTACCCAGCAATTGGTTACCTCCAGCCAGCTAGCTACTCGCCCCCACTGCAGCCAGCTACCCACCAACTCGCTACCTCCAGCTACCCAGCAATTGGTTACCTCCAGCCAGCTAGCTACTCGCCCCAACTGCAGCCAGCTACCCAGCAATTGGTAACCTCCAGCCAGCTAGCCACTCGCCCCCACTGCAGTAAGCTACCCACCAACTGGCTACCGCCAGCTACCCAGCAATTGGTAACCTCCAGCCAGCTAGCTACTCGCCCCCACTGCAGCCAGCTACCCACCAACTGGCTACCGCCAGCTACCCAGCAATTGGTTACCTCCAGCCAGCTAGCCACTCGCCCCCACTGCAGCCAGCTACCCACCAACTGGCTACCGCCAGCTACCCACCAACTGGCTACCTCCAGCTACCCAGCAATTGGTAACCTCCAGCCAGCTAGCTACTCGCCCCCACTGCAGCCAGCTACCCACCAACTGGCTAACGCCAGCTACCCAGCAATTGGTTACCTCCAGCCAGCTAGCTACTCGCCCCCACTGCAGCCAGCTACCCACCAACTGGCTAACGCCAGCTACCCAGAAATTGGTAACCTCCAGCCAGCTAGCTACTCGCCCCCACTGCAGCCAGCTACCCACCAACTGGCTACCGCCAGCTACCCACCAACTGGCTACCGCCAGCTACCCAGAAATTGGTTACCTCCAGCCAGCTAGCTACTCGCCCCCACTGCAGCCAGCTACCCACCAACTGGCTAACGCCAGCTACCCAGCAATTGGTAACCTCCAGCCAGCTAGCTACTCGCCCCCACTGCAGCCAGCTACCCACCAACTGGCTACCGCCAGCTACCCACCAACTGGCTAACGCCAGCTACCCAGCAATTGGTAACCTCCAGCCAGCTAGCTACTCGCCCCCACTGCAGCCAGCTACCCACCAACTGGCTAACGCCAGCTACCCACCAACTGGCTACCGCCAGCTACCCAGCAATTGGTTACCTCCAGCCAGCTAGCTACTCGCCCCCACTGCAGCCAGCTACCCACCAACTGGCTAACGCCAGCAACCCAGCAATTGGTAACCTCCAGCCAGCTAGCTACTCGCCCCCACTGCAGCCAGCTACCCACCAACTGGCTAACGCCAGCTACCCACCAACTGGCTAACGCCAGCTACCCACCAACTGGCTACCGCCAGCTACCAAGCAATTGGTTACCTCCAGCCAGCTAGCTACTCGCCCCCACTGCAGCCAGCTACCCACCAACTGGCTACCGCCAGCTACCCACCAACTGGCTACCGCCAGCTACCCAGCAATTGGTAACCTCCAGCCAGCTAGCTACTCGCCCCCACTGCAGCCAGCTACCCACCAACTGGCTAACGCCAGCTACCCACCAACTGGCTACCGCCAGCTACCCAGCAATTGGTAACCTCCAGCCAGCTAGCCACTCGCCCCCACTGCAGTAAGCTACCCACCAACTGGCTACCGCCAGCTACCCAGCAATTGGTAACCTCCAGCCAGCTAGCTACTCGCCCCCACTGCAGCCAGCTACCCACCAACTGGCTAACGCCAGCTACCCAGAAATTGGTAACCTCCAGCCAGCTAGCTACTCGCCCCCACTGCAGCCAGCTACCCACCAACTGGCTACCGCCAGCTACCCAGAAATTGGTTACCTCCAGCCAGCTAGCTACTCGCCCCCACTGCAGCCAGCTACCCACCAACTGGCTAACGCCAGCTACCCAGCAATTGGTAACCTCCAGCCAGCTAGCTACTCGCCCCCACTGCAGCCAGCTACCCACCAACTGGCTAACGCCAGCTACCCACCAACTGGCTACCGCCAGCTACCCAGCAATTGGTAACCTCCAGCCAGCTAGCCACTCGCCCCCACTGCAGCCAGCTACCCACCAACTGGCTACCGCCAGCTACCCAGCAATTGGTAACCTCCAGCCAGCTAGCTACTCGCCCCCACTGCAGCCAGCTACCCACCAACTGGCTAACGCCAGCTACCCAGCAATTGGTAACCTCCAGCCAGCTAGCTACTCGCCCCCACTGCAGCCAGCTACCCACCAACTGGCTACCGCCAGCTACCCAGCAATTGGTAACCTCCAGCCAGCTAGCTACTCGCCCCCACTGCAGCCAGCTACCCACCAACTGGCTAACGCCAGCTACCCACCAACTGGCTACCGCCAGCTACCCAGCAATTGGTAACCTCCAGCCAGCTAGCCACTCGCCCCCACTGCAGCCAGCTACCCACCAACTGGCTACCGCCAGCTACCCAGAAATTGGTTACCTCCAGCCAGCTAGCTACTCGCCCCCACTGCAGCCAGCTACCCACCAACTGGCTACCGCCAGCTACCCAGAAATTGGTTACCTCCAGCCAGCTAGCTACTCGCCCCCACTGCAGCCAGCTACCCACCAACTGGCTACCGCCAGCTACCCAGCAATTGGTTACCTCCAGCCAGCTAGCTACTCGCCCCCACTACAGCCAGCTACCCAGCAATTGGTAACCTCCAGCCAGCTAGCTACTCGCCCCCACTGCAGCCAGCTACCCACCAACTGGCTAACGCCAGCTACCCAGCAACTGGCTACCGCCAGCTACCCAGCAATTGGTAACCTCCAGCCAGCTAGCCACTCGCCCCCACTGCAGCCAGCTACCCACCAACTGGCTACCGCCAGCTACCCAGAAATTGGTTACCTCCAGCCAGCTAGCTACTCGCCCCCACTGCAGCCAGCTACCCACCAACTGGCTACCGCCAGCTACCCAGCAATTGGTAACCTCCAGCCAGCTAGCTACTCGCCCCCACTGCAGCCAGCTACCCACCAACTGGCTACCGCCAGCTACCCAGAAATTGGTTACCTCCAGCCAGCTAGCTACTCGCCCCCACTGCAGCCAGCTACCCACCAACTGGCTACCGCCAGCTACCCACCAACTGGCTAACGCCAGCTACCCAGCAATTGGTAACCTCCAGCCAGCTAGCTACTCGCCCCCACTGCAGCCAGCTACCCACCAACTGGCTAACGCCAGCTACCCACCAACTGGCTACCGCCAGCTACCCAGCAATTGGTAACCTCCAGCCAGCTAGCCACTCGCCCCCACTGCAGCCAGCTACCCACCAACTGGCTACCGCCAGCTACCCAGAAATTGGTTACCTCCAGCCAGCTAGCTACTCGCCCCCACTACAGCCAGCTACCCAGCAATTGGTAACCTCCAGCCAGCTAGCTACTCGCCCCCACTGCAGCCAGCTACCCACCAACTGGCTAACGCCAGCTACCCACCAACTGGCTACCGCCAGCTACCCAGCAATTGGTAACCTCCAGCCAGCTAGCCACTCGCCCCCACTGCAGCCAGCTACCCACCAACTGGCTACCGCCAGCTACCCAGAAATTGGTTACCTCCAGCCAGCTAGCTACTCGCCCCCACTGCAGCCAGCTACCCACCAACTGGCTACCGCCAGCTACCCAGCAATTGGTAACCTCCAGCCAGCTAGCTACTCGCCCCCACTGCAGCCAGCTACCCACCAACTGGCTACCGCCAGCTACCCAGCAATTGGTAACCTCCAGCCAGCTAGCTACTCGCCCCCACTGCAGCCAGCTACCCACCAACTGGCTAACGCCAGCTACCCAGCAATTGGTAACCTCCAGCCAGCTAGCTACTCGCCCCCACTGCAGCCAGCTACCCACCAACTGGCTACCGCCAGCTACCCAGCAATTGGTAACCTCCAGCCAGCTAGCTACTCGCCCCCACTGCAGCCAGCTACCCACCAACTGGCTAACGCCAGCTACCCACCAACTGGCTACCGCCAGCTACCCAGCAATTGGTAACCTCCAGCCAGCTAGCCACTCGCCCCCACTGCAGCCAGCTACCCACCAACTGGCTACCGCCAGCTACCCAGAAATTGGTTACCTCCAGCCAGCTAGCTACTCGCCCCCACTGCAGCCAGCTACCCACCAACTGGCTACCGCCAGCTACCCAGCAATTGGTTACCTCCAGCCAGCTAGCTACTCGCCCCCACTACAGCCAGCTAGCCAGCAATTGGTAACCTCCAGCCAGCTAGCTACTCGCCCCCACTGCAGCCAGCTACCCACCAACTGGCTAACGCCAGCTACCCAGCAACTGGCTACCGCCAGCTACCCAGCAATTGGTTACCTCCAGCCAGCTAGCTACTCGCCCCCACTGCAGCCAGCTACCCACCAACTGGCTAACGCCAGCTACCCACCAACTGGTTACCTCCAGCCAGCTAGCTACTCGCCCCCACTGCAGCCAGCTACCCACCAACTGGCTAACGCCAGCTACCCAGCAATTGGTAACCTCCAGCCAGCTAGCTACTCGCCCCCACTGCAGCCAGCTACCCACCAACTGCCTAACGCCAGCTACCCACCAACTGGTTACCTCCAGCCAGCTAGCAACCTGCCCCCACTGCTTGGGCCATGTCTAATCAGAACAAAATCGAGTTTGTTAAATGTGTTTAGATTTTAAGGGCTGGAAAGAATAACTATAAAAGCTTAAAGGCAAATGAGAGAGAGAGAGGGAAAGTGGATTTTGGTTGGGATCGATGTAACCTTTTTGATTATGGGTCAGTTAAACGTTCCTAAAATTGCTGGGGGTTTTAACCACGAGGCGAAAATTTGTACAAACAAAATTGTGTGCACAAAATGTGGTGAAAACCATGAAACGAAGATCGATGTAAATCCTGATTGTAGAAGTCACGCATGTGAAGTGTTTTTTAGAAAGAAGTGGAATTGGAAAAGAAAAGAATATCCTGCTAGCCACTTATACCCCCAAAGCTCAATCTTATCTATTTAAACATCTGCGATTTAACTAACAATTTGGACGAGTTACGAAATTTGGCCATTAATAAGAATTTCGATATTTTATTCTGTCCGAAACCAATGTAACCAAAGATAAACAGTGAGTAACAAATATATTTGCACACCCAATTCCTTTAAAATCCCAGAAACACGCTATAAAAAAATGCAGACAGAAAATGCGCAAACTCCAAGACCAATTCTTCTATTGATAAATGTAAGTGGAGAAAGACCAATTCGGCTATAACAATGTGTCCCACAGTGAGTGAAACTCCCGTGTCTGCTTGCGAAAAAATAATTCCCTGGCGCGATAGTATTAAAAGCTACATAGGAATAGTAAATTCTGTAGGATAGCGCTAACGAGAGACTGGATCAACCGGAAATAAACTTCGTTCTGGAAGACCAAAAAGGCTGACCGTGCGAGACAGACGTTCATCAGTGCACGAGGACTAGTCCCACATGTTGCAACAACATCAGGAAGAACAGTTAATCCACAAACCATTCGCAACGTGTTGTTTTCGGCGAACATCTATGGGAGATCAGCTAGAAAGAAAACCCTTTTTATCCGAGCAAAATAGACAAAAGCGCTTAGCATTAGAATTTTCGAGAACTGTTTTGTTATCCGATGAAAGCAAATTTAATCTGTTTGGCTCGGAATGAAGTTTTTTCTCTTAACTTAACTGTGCAAATACTTTTTTGAATATTAATATGACACTGATTTTGAAATTTGGACCTTTTCTTTCTACATTTTCTGATATACAACACGTTCCTGTATCTTCAAAGGAAAATATAAAAATACTTTTTTTACTCACTGTAGACGACAGTGATAACTCATGCTATCAGTAAGCAACATAGAACATTATTAGACTACGTAGTTACAAACAACAATCGCATCCAGGCTCAAGTCGATAAAGATATGAAAATAAGTGATCATGAAACTATAACAATTGACCTCGATATTAAAGAGAAGTTAAAGAGTGTTATATGTTCTATTCGGAGGCTTAAATAAAATTAACGCGAATTGCAGAATAATCAAATAATATCATGGCCTTATTTAGAGTTAAAAAAAAATACGTAATTGCATTTGTAAAAACTAAATTTTAAACTTATCAAAACACTTGCTTGATATTTTTATGTTAATTAATATCTATTTTATAAAATGTAGGAATTTATTTTAATTGCTACTATATTCTGAATAAATTTTTATAAAACATACAAACCTCCAGCTAGCAACTGACTACCTTCACAGTCAGTTAACTACTGACTACCTTCACAGCCAGCAAGCAACTGACTACCTCCACAGCCAACTAGCAACTGACTCCCTCCACAGCCAGTAAACAACTGCCAACTTCCAGCTAGCAACTGACTAGCTTCACAATCAGTTAACAACTGACTTCCTTCACAGCCAGCTAGCATTTGACTACCTTCACACCCAGCTAACAACTGCTAACCCTCAGCTAGCAACTGACTACCTTCACAGTCAGTTAACAACTGACTTCCTTCACAGCCAGCTAGCAACTGACTACCTTCACAGCCAGTTAACAACTGAATACCTCCACAGCCAGCAAGCAACTGAATACGTCGACAGCCAACTAGCAACGGACTCCCTCCACATATAGTTAACAACTGACTACCTCACAGCAAGCTGGCAACTGACTCCCTCCACAGCCAGTTAACAACTGCCAACTTCCAGCTAGCAACTGACTAGCTTCACAATCAGTTAACAACTGACTTCCTTCACAGCCAGCTAGCAACTGACTACCTTCACAGCCAGTTAACAACTGAATACCTCCACAGCCAGCAAGCAACTGAATACGTTGACAGCCAACCAGCAACTGACTCCCTCCACAGACAGTTAACAACTGACTTCCTCCACAGCCAGCTAGCAACTGACTACCTTCTCAGCCAGTTAACAACTGACTACCTCCAAAGCCAGCAAGAAACTGAATACGTCGACAGCCAACCAGCAACTGACTCCCTCCACAGACAGTTAACAACTGACTCCCTCTACAGCCAGATAACAACTGCCAACCCTCAGCTAGCAACTGACTCCCTCCAAAGTCTGTTAACAACTGACTCCCTCCACAGGCAGTTAACAACTGACTCCCTCCAAAGCCAGTAAACAATTGCCAACTTCCAGCTAGCAACTGACTAGCTTCACAGTCAGTTAACAACTGACTACCTTCACAGCCAGTTAACAACTGCCAACTCTCAGCAAGCAACGGACTCCCTCCACAGCCAGTTAACAACTGAGTACCTCCACAGCCAGCAAGCAACTGACTACGTCGATAGCCAACTAGCAACTGACTCCCTCCACAGACAGTTAACAACTGACTACCTCCAGCTGGCAACTGACTCCCTGCTCAGACAGTTAACAACTGACTCCCTCCTCACACAGTTAACAACTGACTACCACCACAGCCAACTAGCAACTGACTACCTCCACAGCCAACTAGCAACTGACACCCTCCACAGACAGTTAACAACTGACTACCTCCAGCTGGCAACTGACTCCCTGCTCAGACAGTTAACAACTGACTCCCTCCTCACACAGTTAACAACTGACTACCTTCACAGCCAGTTAACAACTGCCAACTCTCAGCAAGCAACAGACTCCCTCCACAGCCAGTTAACAACTGACTACCTCCACAGCCAACTAGCAACTGACTTCATCCACAGCCAGTTAACAACTGACTACCTCCATAGCCAACTAGCAACTGACTCCCTCCACAGACAGTTAACAACTGACTCCCTCCACAGCCAACTAACATCTGACCCCTCCACAGCCAGCTAGCAACTGACTACCTCCACAGCCAACTAGCAACTGCCTCCCTCCACAGACAGTTAACAACTGACTACCTCCAGCTGGCAACTGACTACCTACAGCTGGCAACTGACTACCTTCACAGCAAGTTTACAACTGACTACCTCCACAGCCAACTAGCAACTGACCCCTCCACAGATAGTTAACAACTGACTACCTCTAGCTGGCAACTGACTAACTCCACAACCAGTTAACAACTGACTTCCTTCACAGCCAGCTAGCAACTGACTACCTTCGCAGCCAGTTAACAACTGACTACCTCCACAGCCAGCAAGCAACTGAATACGTCGACAGCCAACTAGCAACGGACTCCCTCCACATACAGTTAACAACTGACTACCTCACAGCAAGCTGGCAACTGACTTCCTCCACAGCCAGTTAGCAACTGCCAACCTCCAGCTAGCAACTGACTACTTTCACAGTCAGTTAGCACCAGCCAACCTCCAGCTAGCAACTGACTCGCTCCACAGTCAGTTAACATCTGACTACCTTCACAGCCAGCAAGAAACTGACTACCTCCACAGCCAGCTAGCAACTGACTCTCTCCACAGCCTGTTAACAACTGACTACATCCACAGCCAGCTAACAACTGATTACCTTCACAGCCAACTAGCAACTGCCAACCTCCAGCTAGCAACTGACTACCTCCACAGCCAGTTAGCAACTGCCAACCTCCAGCTAGCAACTGACTCCCTCCACAGTCAGTTAACATCTGACTACCTCCAAAGCCAGCGAGCAACTGACTCCCTCCACAGCATGTTAACAACTGACTACCTCACAGCAAGCTAGCAACTGACTTCCTCCACAGCCAGTTAGCAACTTCCATCCTCCAGCTAGCAACTGACTACCTCCACAGCCAGTTAGCACCAGCCAACCTCCTGCTAGCAACTGACTCCCTCCACACTCAGTTAGCATCTGACTACCTTCTCAGCTAGCAAGAAACTGACTACCTCCACAGCCAGCTAGCAACTGACTCTCTCCAACTCCTGTTAACAACTGACTACATCCACAGCCAGCTAGCAACTAACTCCCTCCACAGCCTGTTAACAACTGACTACCTCCACAGTCAGATAACAACTGCCAACCTCAAGCTAGCAACTGACTCCTTCCACAGTCAGTTAACATCTGACTACCTTCACAGCCAGCAAGAACTGACTACCTCGACAGCCAACTAGCAATTGACTCCCTCGACGGACAGTTAAAAACTGACCACCTTCACAGCCATTAACAACTGATTACCTTCACAGCCAACTAGCAACTGCCAACCTCCAGCCAGCCACTTACTGCCTCCATAGACAGTTCACAACTGAACCCCCTCCACAGCCAGTTCAGCACTGACTACCTTTACAGCCAGCTAGCAACTCACTATCTTCACAGCCAGCTAGCCACCAGCTCCCACTGCAGCCAACTAGCAACTCGCTACTGCCAGCTGCCCAGCAACTGGTTACCTCCAGCCAGCTAGCTACCTGCCCCCACTGCAGCCAGCTACCGCCATCTACCCACCAACTGGTTAACCCCCACTGCAGCCAGCTACCCACCAACTGGCTACCGCCAGCTACCCAGCAACTGATTACCTCCAGCCAGCTAGCTTCCTGCCCCCAATACAGCCAGCTAGCCACCAACTGGCTACCGCCAGCTAGCCACCAACTGGCTACCGCCAGCTAGCCACCAACTGGCTACCGCCAGCTACCCAGCAACTGGTTACGTCCACCCAGCTGGCTACCTGCACCCACTGCAACCAGCTACCCACCAACTGGCTACCGCCAGCTACCCGGCAACTGATAACCTCCAGCTAGCTAGGTACCTGCCCCCACTGCAGCCAGCTACCCACCAACTGGCTACCGCCAGCTACCCACCAACTAGCTACCACCAGCTACCCAGCAATTGGTTTCCTCCAGCCAGCTAGCCACTCGCCCCCATTGCAGCCAGCTACCCACCAACTAGCTATCGCCAGCTACCCAGCAACTGGCTACCTCCAGCGAGCTGGCTACCTGCCCCCATTGCAGCCAGCTACCCACCAACTGGCTACCGCCAGCCAGCTAGCCACTCGCCCCCACTGCAGCCAGCTACCCACCAACTGGCTACAGCCAGCTACCCAGCAATTGGTTACCTCCAGCCAGCTAGCCACTGGCCCCCACTGCAGCCAGCTACCCACAAACTGGCTACCGCCAGCTACCCAGCAATTGGTTACCTCCAGCCAGCTAGCCACTAGCCCCCACTGCAGCCAGCTACCCACCAACTGGCTACCGCCAGCTACCCAGCAATTGGTTACCTCCAGCCAGCTAGCCACTCGCCCCCGCCCTCGCTACCGCCAGCTACCCAGCAATTGGTAACCTCCAGCCAGCTAGCCACTCGCCCCCACTGCAGCCAGCTACCCACCAACTGGCTACCGCCAGCTACCCAGCAATTGGTAACCTCCAGCCAGCTAGCTACTCGCCCCCACTGCAGCCAGCTACCCACAAACTGGCTACCGCCAGCTACCCAGCAATTGGTAACCTCCAGCCAGCTAGCCACTCGCCCCCCTGCAGCCAGCTACCCACCAACTGGCTACCGCCAGCTACCCAGCAACTGGTCACATCCAGCCAGCTAGCTACCTGCCCCCACTGCAGCCAGATACCCATTTCAAGCTCACTCAAGCCAGCTACCCAGCAACTGGCTACCGCCAGCTGCCCACCAACTGGCTACAGCCAGCTACCCAACAACTGGTTACCTCCAGCCAGCTAGCTATCTGCCCCCACTGCAGCTAGCTACCCACCAACAGCTTCCCAGCAACTGGTTACCTCCAGCCAGCTAGCTACCTGCCCCCATTGCAGCCAGCTACCCACCAACTGGCTACCACCAGCAACCCACCAACTGGTTACCTCCAGCCAGCTAGCTACTCGCCCCCACTGCAGCCAGCTACCCACCAACTGGCTACCGCCAGCTACCCAGCAATTGGTAACCTCCAGCCAGCTAGCCACTCGCCCCCCTGCAGCCAGCTACCCACCAACTGGCTACCACCAGCTACCCAGCAATTG